>OX328123.1:129589135-129971940 GCA_946811695.1 Gonocerus acuteangulatus | reverse complement strand
GGAGAGAGAGAGAGAGAGAGAGAGAGAGAGAGAGAAAGATTAGAAAGAGAGTTATGAGAGGGCAGGGTATCTGGTTTTAGCCTAGTTCCTAATTGTGTGGTTGCCAGCCAGAGCCCCGCCCAGGTCGAGCCTCCCCCGCAGTCTGTCGGAATCATGCCTCGGCTATGTAGGCTGGCCCTTATCAGCCGTATCCTAAACTTTGATAAGCTTCAACCAACTTTGACTTGTCACTGAAAATATTTGAAGAATTCTTATAATCATATAAGAATTCTTCAAATATTTTCTATTATAAATTATAGGAAAGTTACATAAAATGTGATTAAGTGAAATATGGTGAAAAATATGATTTCACAAATTTCAAATATTTTTGTAAGCCACTTCCAATGCTGTAAATTTTATAATCAATTACTGTCACGAAGCACCATTTAGATGAAAACACAAGAGGAGAGAGAATTTCCAGTTTGATAGTGATACAGATACAAGACTGTAGATAGTAAAGAGTGTCTGGATAATACTATAAATACTTTCTGAATAAGGAAAGACGGAGGCTTTACTACAGCTGGTTTACTTAAGCAGGTTATTTTCGTCCTATGATATTTAATCCTCAACTAAAGTAAACTTTTACTCTCGAAAATATACTTTTAGTAGCTCGAAATATTATTCAGGGTTCAGGTTCTTCTTGAATGAATTTGGGATGAATAGACCTGAAGAAAACACTGAGGGACATGTTCACTAATGATGAATCTAAAGATCCAAGTCTACTTTACATCGATTTGGCTAGATTGTGTTTGCACTGCGTACTAGGGATGAGCCCGACTCGCAGGAACTGGGTCATCTTAACGCGTGTCCGTTCATAGCCCTAGTAGTAAAGGCCCTAGTAGGTAGGATTGATTTTTCTTGAAGTATATACAATGATATCTCAAAGCTTGCTAAAACTCTTTACCGCCTGCAATGAAGTCCTTCATATCTGCCTCCCTTCCATTAACACAAATCTTTATGACACCGCCCTTTCTTTGATTCTCTGGGTCAGTCCATTTCAAATCATCCAGCTAAATAGTGAAATGAAACCCATGTCCTCAGAATTGTCTGAAACTTTTTTTATTTGTTGAACTGGTCATTCTAATGATTCATACCAAATTTCAGTTAGATATCTTGAACACTTTTTAAGTTATGCATTTTTAAAGTTGTCTATAAAACTTGTTTTTGCTGTTACCGACGATTTAAGTCAAAGCGACTTTCATTTACTAAAAAAATCATTACTCTGTTAATGTTAATATCTCAATGGGATTTTCACCAAAATGGTCACAATAATATTTTGAATATGGAAAAAATATATTTACTATCTGTTATCATTCTGGTTGCTAAGTATACTTATTTAAAAACAAAATTGTAATTTAAAATAAATTAAAAACATAAAAATTCCAAAAATCGATAAAAATAAAAGGCGCTCCATAGAATCAAGTTCTTTTTTCATGGATACATTCTTAAAAGTATAAACTATTAGATTTTAAAAGAAAAAACTCTGGGATTTTGCTGTTAAGTATTCTTAAATCACTAAAATAATATAAATTCCTTTTTTTTTAATAATTACCTACTTAAACGTCGGGCGTGGTCAGTACCTGAATGGGTGACCGACTATGTGCTGTTGGCATTATAAAAGGGTGGCGACCGGTAGATAGCCTGACACTAATAGCCAAATAGTTGATGCGCCGTAAAAAAAAAAATAAATAAAAAATAAAATAAAAAAAATA
The DNA here is from genome assembly GCA_946811695.1 of Gonocerus acuteangulatus. Classification (NCBI taxonomy): domain Eukaryota; kingdom Metazoa; phylum Arthropoda; class Insecta; order Hemiptera; family Coreidae; genus Gonocerus; species Gonocerus acuteangulatus. The sequence continues at coordinate 129,970,189 of OX328123.1, read as the reverse complement.
AAAAATTTACTTCTGAAATTAATTATCCAGAAGTAAAAAAAGTGATGGTGTTTTTTGCTACCAGTCATGGGAAGTCCCTTCGTGACGGTATTGGCGGAATTATCAAGCGGATTGTAATAAAAGCAAACCTTCACATGTACTCCAGGAGCCAGACATTTTTTGGCTTTTAAAGTACAAAAATAGATAACATAAAGCTTACTCTGGTTAAAAAGGAAACAATAATAGATTCTAGGCAAAAACTGGAGGACCGTTTGAGTTCAGCCAAGACTGTGTCCGGAACACGTAGTTTTTGCCATTTTTAACCAAAATTTTACTTACTTAAATTTTCGGCAACTAAGTTTATAGTAAACTTTAAAAATAGTTTATTTACATAAGTTTATATTAAGATTAACATAATTAATAGTAAATGTAGCTTGAGTACACTTATAGTAATCATTAAGTAGGTAATTTTTTTTTTCAGCACATAGTCGGTCACCCATTCAGGTACTGACCATGCCCGACGTTTAAGTAGGTAATTATTAAAAAAAAAAAAAAAAAGGAATTTATATTATTTTAGTGATTTAAGAATACTTAACAGCAAAATCCCAGAGTTTTTCTTTTAAAATCTAATAGTTTATACTTTTAAGAATGTATCCATGAAAAAAGAACTTGATTCTATGGAGCGCCTTTTATTTTTATCGATTTTTGAAATTTTTAATTTATTTTAAATTAAAATTTTGTTTTTAAATAAATATACTTAGCAACCAGAAATATAACAGATAGTAAATATATTTTTTCCATATTCAAAATATTATTGTGACCATTTTGGTGAAAATCCCATTGAGATATTAACATTAACAGAGTAATGATTTTTTTAGTAAATGTAAGTCACTTTGACTTAAATCGTCAGAAAAAGCAAGTTTTATAGACAACTTTAAAAATTCATAACTCAAAAAGTATTGTAGATATCTAACTAAAATTAGGAATACATCATTAGAATGACCAGTTCAACAAATAAAAAAAGTTTCAGGCACTTCTGAGGACATGGGTTTCATGGCCTGGATGATCTGATATGGACTGACCCCTCTACTAGTACCCACAACTGGGTGGTCTAAAACTCCTCCCCCCACCCACTCGTTTGCACAAGCTTACATTGATCAACAGTCAGAAATGATCCCGCATCTATGAGGCATAGTTGTCCGCCTTCTGATCGGCAAGCCTATTTTCATAATCGTGTTCATTTGTACCCATTTTACCCATCCATGACTACCAGTATTGATCTACCTCTAATTTGAGCTCTAGTTAAATCATGATGTTTTTCTAGCTATGTATAATGTTTTTCTTTAATATATAAAAAGGCAAAGGTAAGAATACAACAATGTAAATAAATTTCCTTAAGGCGATTATACTCTGCAAGTTACAGGTGGCTCAAGGAGAAGGTTTTGACAGCGAAGAAAAAAAAATAAGATTCGGTTGGTAAAAGAAAAACAACGCTTTGATAAGAGTCGCGTGACTACCAACAAAGACCGCCATTTTGAATAAAAGTAAGGACCCTGGAAAGAGAATTCTTATCTAAACGCCGTAAAAACAGCAAGGCATCGTGATTAAAAAAAAATACCGATAAGAGCCCCCCAAGGATAACGGCGGCAAAATTAGCATTATTTTCACGAAATAAATTAGCTAGCACAGTTTAATAATTAAAAGTCCACAGAAACGGATGCACGGGGACTGATTAGACTCGACAATGCAAAATCATGCTCGGGGGATTTGAATATTCCTCTTTGCTTTAATCTTTGCAACAGCAAACATATAACTAGGATATTATCAGAACTACTAACACCTGGAGGTAGAAAACTTTACATTCAAGCACTATTACAAGCGCGTCTATGACCATTGAGTAGTGGAGGGAGTGTTACCTATCTTCCAATTCTAAAAACGTGTAGGTCTAAAATCGGCCATGACAGTGTGACGAGTGATGCGCGCAAATTTGAATCTGAATATGATTGTAAACGAACAATGAACTTAAGCGAATATATATATCATATTCGTATTGATTCATATTTACACATACATACATACATACATATATATATATATATATATATATATATATATATATATATATATATATATATATATATATATATATATACATATATATATACATATATATATATATATATATATATATATATATATATATACATATATATATATATATATATATATATATATATATATATATATAAATTTAAATTAATACGTATACCTTGTGTGAAGAAATTAAAAATGATTCATTTTTTATTGGCCAAACTGTGGGTACCCATTGCCCAGTCCAGAATCAATAAAAGTAACTTTCAAATTTCCAAATATATTAGCAAATATTTTAGTGCAAACTACATCGTGTAAAAGATAAATCAATGAAAATTTGTAAAACACAAAATGTAACACATCTCCCAAATGAAAAACTTTTCCAATCATTTCTTCAGTTACTTTTTATGGCTTCTGGACTGGACAATGTATTCCCAAAGTTTGGACAATAAAAAATGAATAATTTTTAATTTCTTCACATGAGGTATTTGAAAGTAACAAAACTACATTCCACATTTTTTCGACAAAAGGGAGCCAATCATTCAATTTATCCCTCAATAAACCTCCACTTTATTTGCATGGATTTAATGCTTACTAAATGTAGAAGTTTTCGTGAAAGTATTGAATCTGTAGTCCGTTAGGGGGCTGAGGAAAAAATTCGCGATGAAAACAGAAGTACGTTATTGGACGTCCAGAAAGTATCTTTTAATAATGGTTCTAGTGAATTAAATTAATGTTTTTTTAAAGGAAATTTTATCTTTGTTATGGTGGCATAATTCGAATTTAATCTTGAATAGTTTTTGAGCAATCCTTTCTTAGTCATTACAAAACATGACTACATTAAAAGAAAAGAAAAGAAAACTGGACAGAGCTCCTTTTCCTTCCGGAATCGGACCATACTTCAAATGAACTTTTTTGTTGGAAATTATGTCATCTCCTAGAGTTTGGCTACTTAGACCTGAATCACCCTGTATACTGACTGATGATAGCCCACATAATGTACCATTGACAATAAAACATATATGTTTTATTGTCAATGGTACATTACACATTTTGCAGGCTGGTTCGTCATGTCACTTCATTATATGCATATGAGTGAGCTGTGAATGACCTATTCTGAGCCTGATAACTACGACTTCTCTCCTTGTACGACTTCGACAGCCAGGCACTCTCGAAAGACTTTTACATACATATAAACACTGTAAGTGAATTCCAAAGGAAATAGCAATTAAAGATAGGTACAGAATTATAAACATTTGTCTTTCTTAAGTAGTCAACATTTATTAAACAAAAAAAAAAACTCGCACATACATATATTATTACATCTCAATGCGTGATCTTATTCCTTTTTCTTTTTACGCCGCACCGACATTTGGGACATTATCTATGGTGCAGCGGGGAGTTGTCACACCGGGCCCTGAAATGTGAGAAATATCCCTGCTACAGGTGAGACTCGAACCCCAATCTCCCGCATGAGAATCCAAAGCGGTAGCCTCTAGACCCCCTTGTTTCTATTAAAATCTTATTTCATTTAAGTATATATTGTTATGGAATATTTATGCCTGTAATTTCATTATGTGAAATCATAAAAAATAACTCCCTTCATTAATCAATGTACTTTATTACATCGTCAAACTATCGAAATATGCAAATAGGAGCAAATTAGAGAACGACCATATTCTATCATTGACGAAGTAATATTTTGAAAAATGGTATTATTCGATACTTTATTTAAGGCATTAAAGGCTATTCTAAAGGGGTTAGAGCTGTGACAATTTGCGACAAACCGTATCGTCCACAATCCAAGAGCAAAGTCTCGAATCTGAAATACGAGATTTTATATATTCGACAGTTAGGGTTGATATGTACAAATATTAATGAGCGTTGTATTTAAATATATATATATATATATATATATATATATATATATTGTCATATGATAAGCTGTCTATGAAACTAATGACCCTCACAGATCCTGACTTCGTTTACATTTTCCATAAATTGGGGCAACCATTTTTTAAGCCATCCCTCGTAGGGAGGAACATACATTTGTTAAGTGGAACATAACTTAGGACAGCTAGGTAAAAAGATGTAATCCAACAGGTAAATTTTAAAGGAAAAAAAAAAGAGGAGAGTTATGGTTCTGACTGAGATAGAAAATTCATCAGATCTGTTCAAAAATATTTTGTTTTATTCAGAATAATCTTACAGGAGAATAACACTGTGTAATCTCGGTGGAATTCTCAGCTTAACGCGGTATTTCAGTAGATTGCGAAAACTAGAACTATACTTTCATGTTTTACAAAAATTCGAATTATGTTTTGTAAAGTTTGGTTACGTTCAGAAAAGAGGGACTAATTAAAACATGGAGATTTTTAGGCTTATCTATATTCCCATAAACATTTAAAATGTGGAAGGCTTAATAAAATGTCTGCAAAAACATATATTTGAATAGGTCTAACAAAAATGGAGGAAACGGTTGTTTATGATACGAATGCGGTCCCGATTATCCTCAAAATGGGTTTTAAATTTTTTTTTTTTTTTTTGTTCTGAGTGGGTGATGGTTATGTTAGGAATATGCAGAAAAACAATATTTCTATTTGCAGATTCGTGAACTGGAGGAAAAAATAAGGAGAATGTTGTCTCGACTCCAGCTAATGAAAAATCTTTTTTTCGTTAGTATGGGTAATTGAAAGTGCCAAAGCTTTGATCTCAAAGCGCTGATTAAAAGCAAAGATGAATGGAGCTTGTATCGTTAAAAATAAGAGTCCGGCAAAAAATTATAGCTTTAATTAACAATTTTTCAAATTTCTCCTTATATTTTTTATTTTTCAAAACAAATTATCATAATATAGATTGAATTTGGTTCACGTCAAACAATTGAGAAATATATGATTTTGTCACGACATTTTTCCTCGGTACATTCGAGAGTGGTGACGTCATAAGCAGGTTTTCCTTCCTTTAGGGAGGGAGGAAACACACTAAAAATATAAATTTAAACAGATCTCTAAAATATGAGGAAATACATAGAAGGAAACTAGAATACCACTAACCCAAGTGAAGTACTACTTGAAATCTTTAGAGTGAAGCCTTAAATAGGGGTTTGGCAGAAGTTTAACATGAGTTGAGAAGTGCCTGCTCAAGGGATCTTCACCAAGTACCCAGCAAGTGTCAATAGCAAACCAATGGCTAACTAAATACAACATGGAGTAAAACTAAATCCAACACGTAGCATTTAACCGTCTAATACCGGAATTTATGTTAAACATTGTGCCAAATATATTATATTTTTAATAGCATTTTTATTGCCTTGTTACTTTGCAAGGTGCAAAAAACAACATTTATTAGAGAAAAAAAAACAAGATATTTATTTTGGTTCATAAAATTACCCGAGACAACTCGGGCTTTAATGTAGCAGCTAAAAAAAACCATACACAAAGCATTAAAGCAAAATCAAGTAAATACGTTTACGGTCGATGGCATTAAATATCCGTACAATTTTCAGTTTCCGTCCATGGGAAAATCGAAACGGCATCTATACCCGATATATCTCGGCCTGATTCTTTAAACGGTTAAAGCTTTAAAAAGTACTTCCTCTTTGAAAATCCACTGCATTATACATAGGGGCTTACGCGGCGTAAGAGACATCATTTTAAAATCATTATTCCTTAGGAAAGATAGCGTAATCCATATAGGTTATATACATATATAAATACATAAATAAATAAAAAACTAACAAACGTAATGAAGACAACGCCTACTATTGCCTCTAAAGTGCAAACCCAAGCCATTAAGGTTTCTTAAAACATCAGTGAAAATTGGATATGGCAAATTATATCGAAAATTGTTTAACTACAATTGTGGTTGGTTGGCTGGTGAAGGTTCATCATAGTAAATAGGATGCAAAGTAGGTCAAACACCTCCACTTTTTTATTCCTTTATTTTAACAAAACGTTATCGAGGTCAGCACCTCATCCTCAGTGTCCTGTTATCACCCATCAACAAAAGGAAACATTACAATAAAATAATTTAACTTAAATCACATGGGTAAGTCACATTATACAATACGTCAACAATTAAAAACAATTAAAATGACTTACTGTACAATTCTAAAAAAACCAAAAAGTCATATTTAAAACCAATCGTTGCCTGGAGGCCAACATTAAAACATTTATCAAACAACAAATCATAATAATTGGGGGGTATTTATGATTTTTTGGTTGATTTTATTGATTGTTAGTGCTATTAAATTTTATAAATGTTTTAATGTTGGCCTCCTGGCAACGATTGGTTTTAAATATGACTTTTTGGGTTTTTAGAATTGTACAGTATGTTATTTTAATTGTTTTTAGTGGTTTTTAATTGTTGACGTATTGTATAATGTGACTTACCCATGTGATTTAAGTTAAATTATTTTATTGTAATGTTGCGTTTGTTGATGGGTGTTAACAGGACACTGAGGATGAGGTGCTGACCTCGAAAACGTTTTGTTAAAATAAAGGAATAAAACAGTGAAGGTGTTTGACCTGCTTTGCTTCCTATTTACTTTAAAATTGTTTAATGTTTTAAATGGGAATAGTGGGTTCGTTAAGCTCTCTCAAATAGTTCCGAGTAAATACAACTTTATTAAGGAACTATGCGTCAATGCAGAACCTAACTGTAAAAGTAAGATAACAAGTTTTAACCACGAGAAGATTTAAAGATAGTTACTAGCGGCGTTAATAGCCAAATTGTTGATACATTAACAAAAAAATTGTTGGTACGTTAAAAAAAAATGACTGACGGTTTCAAACCGTTAAATAACTAATTAGCTGGTTCTAGATTCATGTATAAAGGATACCAACGCGAGTGTTATTAAATAGCCCTTGGACACTATCCCAAGGTTTCCCAAGTTCAGATATTTCATATCTCCAGGAAGAGGATGTGCTGCCGAGTTATTCTACAATATCAAAATTAGTAAATGAATGTAGCTGTAGACTTGAGGACATGTCGTTGGGAAAGTATATTCTCTTGACAGTGTAAAATATACATTAGACTTCTCGCCATCGATATAGCCAGAGAAAGGGAAGGATTGATAAGTTGGTCAAGAAGGGAGCAAGAATTTCTCTGAAATGGATCCATAAAAGGAGAATTATAAAGTCTCACGCAAGGAGGAAGTTTAAACTACGCTAGAACAACCACAAAGTGAAGGACTAAAACTTGATCTTTACTGTACCCTCCCCCCTAAGAAGAAGAAGAATGTCAAACACAAACCTCAAGGACATTGAACTTATTACTATTCGCTGCAAACTTAGACCGCACATCTGCAGTCTCTGAATGGCACACTGACCTCAGTTTCGATTGTGTAACATTCAAGACTACACGACCTGGTGCGTTCACAATGATTGTCAGGAACTTGAGAGGAAAATGCCGTGTTCGGATTTGCCTTTGTCGTCACGAAGCAAACGGGCAAAATCGAAAAATCCTGGCAAAAACCACAAATTTATTTCATTATATATTTTACATAATATGTTTACTACACGAAATAAATGTTATATTATTTCGTGTAGTAAACATACTGGTAATTGAACAGCAAACTATCCGACCATTGGAATTGTTTACTAATAAGAGATAGAGACTAGATGAAACATGACGTTCCCTTCTTATTGTCATTCAAGTAATGAGACTAGCGAATGAATATATTCAGTCAGTGTTGCTGAAACCGTTTTGAAATGAAATGTCAGAAATTCGTGTACAGTATAATGATGGTTAAAAGGGCTTGCAATTTTGTGTTCAGGACAGCGTCATGTTTTCAATATAGAATTTAAGACAATGTTTCTCATAAGACTAAATTCAATTGCATACGTGAAAGGGAAGGAACACATAAGTCTCTACGTCCATTCTTAATTTTAGTTGACGCCCTGCAGGAATTTCATCGACCCAAAACGCAATAAGACTCACAGGCCAAGATGCAGCACAGCATGAGAGTAAAGGACAGTTAATAATAATAACAGATGTATAATTTTTAGAAACGCAGACGATAAAACAAGAAATCCATCCTCATAAATTATAGCATGGGCACTATTCTATTTAAAACTTAATTACTAATGAACTACGAATACATACCGATGTATATTAATGATAAAGTATATTTTAAGTTAAGGATTCGTATTGAATTCAGGAATTCATAAAAATATTCTCCTACTATCGCCGCTATATCTGCAAAAGTCTATTGTGTGTGTCCGTTGAGGGTCCTTATGCCCGTCACTACGCCCTCTATATTGACTTTTTCCGTATGTTTGCCGATACCACTCACTTCCAGGATGTCTGCATTTATTTTTCTAAGCCCTGTATAGGTACTTTTTACGGTGTTTCACTTCCATAACCCATAAGTATATATCCTATATTTACTAAACATGTGAGTGATCAGCAAATAAAATCTGCAAAATCCTAAAGCATTTACATCAAGTGATAATTCTCAATTCCCTTTTTTTTAAATTTAATTTAGATACTATCAGAAAAACTATTTACTACGACTATTTCCATAGTTTATATATATATATATATATATATATATATATATATATATATATATATATATATATATTAAATTCCTCTCGCCCCCCTTATTTAACATAACCTGAAAATGTATTAAAGACTAAAAAGTAACATAATGTGATAATTAATTAAAAATGATTTCCTTCCAATTCACATCCGAATTTTTTAAGGCAGTTTAACCAGTAGAGGCTTTTCCAGAAACCCTGTTCGAGAACAAACGACGGCTACTCCAAACTTGCGCAGACATATAGAAGAATAATTTTGAATAATGTAATAAAACAGATTAATAATTTAAAAAATAATCACTGTTCTAAGACTCGCATGGAAAAATCAAACTTCCATTTTGAAAATATTATATAGTATACTCCATTAATCCACTTCATAAACCTCAATGCATGAACTACAAATACATTCGTAATTTGTCTTAATCAAGAGTCAATACGACCAGTTTCTTCTACCCGAGCATGAGCAACAATAAAGTTCATTTTCGACACATGGAGCTTTTCTTTTTTCAAAAAATGCAGCCCAAACTGTGTGAGGTGTCGACTCAGTTGATAAGGTTGCAAAAGACCGTCGCAGGCTGGCTGCTGTTGCAATTAATTTACCTATTATTTACTGTCTACTGGGTAAGACAAAATCGCTAAAGAACATTTATTTTTTCCTCAATTTCCCGAATAACTTTCAGGACAACCCAGTAATATATCAAGACTTCACTAATTGTAAGCCTCTGAGACTTGAGATATATCCTTAGCTAATATGAAATTTCTAGCAGCTCTAGAAAGATTCATTTTCACCAGTAAATTGTTGGACTAGAGTTACAATCAGTGTTGGGCAAAACTAAAGTTAGTTTACTAAACTAACGTTAACTCATTCTATCTCAAAATAAACTGACATTATATTACTAGTTTTAGTTTAATTTTAGATATGTAAAATTATTAATAATGTTAATTCAGAAAAATTATTTTTACTTCATAAAATTTGACTCTGTTGCCCAACATTGCTTACAATGGCCAAATCCTCGTAAAGGCGTTATTTAGGACGAATTATTATTCAAATTTGGGAAAACGAACAGAAAGAATATATTTAACATTCTTTCGTACGGCCAATTTTAAAATCCATTCTATTCTATAACCTGAACCTCCGTAGATTTCAGCTCTCTCAATGTTTACGTTTAGAATTCTGTATATTTGATAGAATAATGAATAGGAGACTATTTTATAACTAGATATGTATGAAGTGAACAGTTCTTTACAACTATGAATATTTTCCAATACCACAAACGATTTACATTGAAGGTTCAGTGTTTGAGTGTTATGAAACACTTGAACAAATACAATCACGCACAGGTTGTATTGTGGCCTCTACTTTGAGGTCTTATGAAATTCTATCTAAAAGTCCGACTCGCAGGAACTGCATCATCTTAGCGCGGTTCCTGTTCATATCCCTATTGTCATTTGAAAAGCTTAGAAGAGAAACAGATAATATTTTTCCCATGAAGATGGATGATAAGTAAAGATGGAACGGTGGGGATTCGGCTATAGAAACCTCAATAAGATTTTTGTTAAAAAGCTTCGTCGCTTTGTTTTAGCCTTCGTCAAAAGTTCATAATTGAGATAAGTAACAGAACTATAAATACAATTAACTTCTTATAAAAGAACAATTTCGTCTTAAATTCTTAGAATGAGTAGAATGAAAATCAATAAAAACATAACAGAAAAAGAAGAAAGAAGGCTATTTTACTGAAGTTTATATAAGTAAAGGTGCTTATAGTAACATTAATTGATTTGACAAAGAAATAAGAAACTATATATCAATGAAAACTATAGTAGCTAATAGTAAAATTAATTAATTTTACAAAGAAATAAGATACAACATACCAATGGAAATGCCGGGAGGCAGAGGAAGACCAAGGTTGACAGTTAAGTAACCATTGTGGATAATATTTTCCTCGGCCTTTGTTCAAAGGGTTTTATGGCTTTACCTGGTCCTGGTCCGCCAGAACCCTAGAATCCTCTTCTACCGATACTTAATTTCATACGTTTCAAGGAATTGGAAAATATCAAAATTTTTCTTATATTCCTGTGTTCTTTTACTATAGTAATAATTCTACAAATAAAATCAATTGAAAAATAAAATTAAAAAAAAAACCAACAGCATGAAGGCAATTGAAAATATTCAAAAGACGTCATCGAATCTCTTTTCTCTTGGCAAGCTATATTTCTAACAATGAATTGTTTTTCTTATTTTACCTAATCTGTTTTATTGTCAAATACATTACCCAACTATAAGCAATTAAAAAATAACAAGGAATAGAAACAGACAAAAAAAAACTGTTCGAATAAACGAAATCAATTACTTCAAAGTTTAAGCACTTATTTCTCCGATTGACATCACCTAATCAAAAATTGTTTCAGAATCTTTTTTGTAGAGAATTTATAAAGCTTTCAGATAATTTCTATCCACTTATCACGATTTCCAAACCGTGTTCGAGATATAAATGAAATTATACGAAGTTCCCAAAACTTTTCATGTCTGTTCATAAAATATTTTATTCTAACCCTTCCTTAACTCCAAACGTAACCAAAAGTTTAACATGTTAGTTTTGATAAAATTCAAACATGCAAAAAATGTTCCAACTGAATTCCATGATTCTAAGTACCCAAACCAAAAAGTCCGACTCGCAGGAACTGCGTCATCTTAGCGCGGTTCCATTCATATCCCTAGTGTTACTTTGTAGACTTAGAATAGAAACAGTTATTACTTTGTTTGGATCATTCCTAATGTAAACAAATATGAAAAAAAAACAACAAGATTTTCGGCTAGGGATGAAACTATCCTAAGCAGAAATTACTCTTTCTGCCGTCCCAAGTTTCGGCCTACGAAGACTCTTCTACGAATATATTTCTAATTTACTTAACTTGCAGTGCTAACATATCCATTTTACTTTTAAATGCAATTAAACAAAATAAAATTGTACATGAAAATGAGAAAGTAGTGTTATTTTTATTGAACTACGGCCACATTCAACCACAAAATATAATTATATTTCTAGTATAGCATTTGGCTGCATGACTTCCTACAGGTAAAGGTAACTGTCAGCTGTCCTAGAATGCTTGATGAGAACAATGAATCTTGATTTATGAAGTGCAATAAAAGCCTACCTGAACCGGCCTACTACCTCGACCCGGACTGACCCTACACGGAGAATATTTACGTTTTCAGTTCTGTTACAGGTTCAAAGAATTTGTATTTATTCCCCTGTTTTATTGAGAAATACATCCTCCTCCTAGAAGCAATAACAAAATAACAAGAAATAAAAACAGACAAAAAAAACCGTATAAATAAACGAAATCAATTATCGTTTATCAAACTTCTAAGTTATATGTACTTATTTCTCCGTTTGACATCGCCTAATCAAAACTTTCTTCAGAACCTGTTTTCTAGAGCATTTAGTAAGCTTTCGAATGGTAACCATCCGTTTACCAAGATTCTCAACCGTTTTCGAGATATTAAGGAAAGTATACGAAGTTTCCAAAGCTTTTCACCTCTATTAATAAATTATTTTAATTTAACCCTTCCTTAACTCCAAACGTAAGTAAATTTTCAGCATACTAGTTTTGATGAAATTAGAACATGCAGAAAATGTTTCAACTGAATCCCATAATTCTAAGTACCAAAATCAAAGACAAAAAGAACAGTTTGAATAAGCGAAATCAATTACTTAAAAGTTTTAAGCACTTATTTCTCCGATTGACATCGCTTATTCAAAACTTTCTTTAGAACCTTTCTTGTAGACAATTTAGTAAGCTTTCGAATGGTAACCTTTCGCTTCCCAAGATTTTCAACCGTTTTCGAGATATTAAGAAATTAAGTTCCCAAAACTTTTTATTATTTCTGACAACAGAAAATTGGTCTCATTTTACCTACCTTATACTCATTTTACCTGTTTTACACACACATACATTTTCCTTACAAATACAACATAAGAAATTACAAAAATAAAAAGCAATAAAAAAACCAAGGGAAAGAGACAAAAATTACAAAAAGAACGACAAAAACCCGTTCTTAAGAACAAAACAGACGTATTTGAAGTTTTAAGCACTTATTTCTCCGATAGACATAACCTAATCAAAAATAGTTTTAGAATCATTTTTGTAGAGAATTTAGTAAGCTTTCAAATAGTTTCAATCCACTTACCACGATTTCCCAACCGTGTTCGAGATATTAATGAAAGTATACGAAGTTTCCAAAACTTTTCATGTCTGTTCATAAAATATTTTATTCTAACCCTTCCTTAACTCCAAACGTAACATAACTTTCAACATATTTGTTTTAATGAAAGTAGAACATGCAGATAATGTTTCAACTGAATCCCGTTATTCTAAGTAGCCAAACCAAAAACGGTATTCAAAAAATATTTTTCCAATTTTCTCGAAAACGGTTAAAGCTATCACCTTGAAAATGGTTTCATTCGTTTTCCTAGCCCAGGAATCATATAAAACGAGTACTTAGAAGCTTATGAACTCAAAAACGTAAGCGTTACGATTTTTTTTGCGCGAATTTCGCCCCAAACGCCATCTTCCAGTGGGCGGATTTTGCTGGTTAACGAACTTGACCTTTCAAATTGGACGACAGATTTTTGTACCAAATTTCATCAAAATCGGACCATTCGTCTTCTACCTAGAGAGCGAACAGACAAATATATATATATATATATATATATATATATATATAAATATATACATATATATATATATATATATATATATATATATATATATATATACAAATTTGAACCATCGTTATTTTCGGTTTCTAGGGGTTCTGAAACGCGAAATTTTCTAGTCGGCACTTTCAGATTGTTTCATTGTATCAACCTTATAAGCGGGGTTCCTCCCTATGAAGGGAGGAATACTTCATTATACTTTTCTGCAATCTTTTTATTCAAATTGTTACGAAATCTTCGTAGTCCAAACCACATGGGCACACCAAGAGAATCTCCTAAATTTTTTGCTTTATGTCAAGGGTAAACAGAAAAACTTTTAATACTTCACAAGTTACCGTCAAAAGGCTGATTGTTTACCAGAAACACTTTTTTTTAGGGTGGATTTTGTGTCTTAGTTTTACGAACGAGAAAAATATACAAAAACGGGTTGGTCCTTTGCTATGCACGGGTAACACAATCCATTTGTATTAAATGGATGGTCAAAGGAAATAACTTGGTAAGTTCAAAATCGCAACTTGTCAGGGCAGCTCTGTTTAACATTCGACAGGTTCTCTAAAATCCAATGTTTTCAATAAAAATTTCTTTTCGATTCCAATGTAATAAAATAACGTTCAAAAAACGTCGATGGGCGATGTATAAAAGTGCTTAAAATTTCTAAATTGTTAGTTTTGTTATTTAACGGGGTTTATCTCTGTTTACCTAACTTTTTAAGTGGTTGATGTTTTTTTTTTATTGCATTTACCAGTAAAGTGAGTATTTTAGTAAAACAAGGTAAGAAAATTGGAAACATTGTTAAAGTGTTTCTAAAAGCGAACGTTGGGAAAGAGGATGGAGTAACTTCCCCTTAGAAAAACCTCAAGACGGGTATGATTTGGTAGGACGGATCTTCAATTGGAAAGTGAAACAGATGATTCGTCTTCTCAGGAAAGGGTGACCCTTTGGTCCTTCACGATGTCACATGTATTCTGTTGAATGATAAAAACGAGGTCTCCTCCATGTGCACATTCTCCTGTGGCTGGAAGAAAAGATAAGGCCAGACAGCATAAATGGAGTGATCAGTGCTGAAATCCCCGATCCGGAAACCGATCCTGGCGGTGGGCCTGTCCAAAAAAAACTCCCCATGTGAAACAAGCACGGTTACCCCCAAGTGATGTTTCCAGGGTAACTCTAAAGTCAGTCCAATAATAAACTATACAAAATTATGCATTATTTGACAAAATAAAATAACTACTTATCTGCCGTAGCGAAGCACGGGTAATCGGCTAGTACTTAATATAAACTTTTTTCTTGCACTTGAGGTCTACTGTCGCCTCCTGAAAAGTTGATACTTTTAACCATTACACAGTTTAGATTACATAATCACACACACCGACATAACTTGCTAGCACCAATTACGTCATCCTGTTTATGTAAAATAAATATTAAAGAATCTTTCATAGGTATATTCATGAATAATGCGCCAATAGCTCATATCGTTCCGGATTTCGCTATAACTCCAAACAGTCAAATACTATCGAGAACGGAAAGTAAATTATATTAAAGTAATATATTTCAAATAACTGTTCATAAGGATTATTCAAATGTATTTAGAGATCTGAAGGAATGAACAGCCTTTATCGTGCGATGATAATTGTAATAACAATAATAATAATGATAATACCTCTTTGATAATAATAATAATAACTACAACAATAATATTGATAAAACTTTGTTGATAATACTTCTTTGATGCTAATAATAACAACAATAATAATGATAAAACCTCTTTTGTTACTAATAATAATAACACCACTTTTGATAATAATAATAATAACAACAATGATAATGCTTCTATTAATAATAATAACAACAATAATAACATTGATAATGGTTCTTTTAATAATAATAACAACAATAATAATGATTCTTTGTAGATAATAAATTAATTCTTCGGCACAGGCCTCCTTTCTTTTCGGATAATGGTCTAACCTTTCCTGGAGTGACCAGTTCTACTGGAAAGCGGGTATTTAGATATCTAAAAGCCCCAAATACAGGATGAAGTTCCTACTGAAAACTGATTATTTAAGATTTGTTTTTCTTCTACGCGATGGATAAATATTCTGGATTATGAGGGACAAACAGCCTTGTAGTTGTTTGTATAAGTAAGGCTAAGCGAATTTGTGCAGAAGAACGTTTTCCAAGTCATTCCGTATTCAGGACTATGACTACCACCGACCCCTTGCATAACTGATTTCACCATCTGATTAATAAATAATATATACAGAGATATATACTCGGCTGGAATATTTACAAACCTTCTGCGGGTAAAGGGAGGGGTGTAGCGATAGTTGCTATTAGGGATTCTAATAAATTAATCATCTAAAAATAGTCAGTCTAAAATTCCGTACAGGAGCGGTGAAAACTAAGCAGATTCCTCAGGTTTTAGGTTTGTAAAATTATTAATCATGTGTTGGAGTATTTTCTTAGTAAATAGTTCTTTTTAATTTTAGTATAGAAATTAGTTTATTTTATGCAAAAGTGACCTTAATTTGCGATTTTAGATTAGTTTTAGTTTTTAATTCACTAATTAGTTTATTCCATTCTTTGATTCAGAACAAAGGTAAGAAGATAGGTGTGTATATATTTTTGTTTAAATAAAGGGTATTTATTTATTTATGAACTATAACTTCAGCTTATTTAAAACAAAATGAAAACAAGTTCCATTAGTTTTAATAATTTACTTAATTATCGAAATAACATATGATTTTTGTTAAACTAAACCAAAATGAAATAAATTAAAGCTTTAATTCAGTTTTTAAAGAATTCCCAATGATTTAGTTTTAGTTCAACTAATATCCATTAGTTAATTTAGTTATTTTTCTTTCTTTTTAGTAGCAATTTTTAATTTGTCCAACAGTGTATGTAGGTATATATTTATATATGTATATATATACATTTTAACAGGTATCGTTTTTGGTGCGTAATGGGCAAGAACGATGATGGTTTGTAGATGTTGTTAAAGGTTCTACTAAAAGTGGAATTTCAATAGCTGGATTCCTTCTGAACGAGCAGGAAAGATAGCAAGGCTTTTGAAATCATAAAAGATATTTTATAATTTTCTTCAAATCACCATCGAAACTATTTACAAGGCGGGTGCGTGCAGACGATTTTGAATGTATTTGCCAAATAAGGCTCTGAATAGGTACCACTGCGTAATGCCAAGATATAGTTTAGTGTTTGTTCACTTTGCTACATAGGCGAAAAAATCATTTCCCATGAATTTGTTGAGTAAAAAAAAAAGGGTAAATAAATAAATCCACAATTTAAAGTTCAACAAATAATGTTAAAGAGAAGAAAAAGTAAAAACAAAAAAACTGAGATAATAATTAAATATGAATTTGAAATAGTGGCCGTGGAAATTCAATGATTTATTTGCAGTTCGGTGTATAAATGTGTGCTTTTCAGCTGGCTGAGAAGGGTTACCTTCAGTAGGTCGTTGGGGATATTTCATTTAATGAGTTTTGTAAGTCATCGTTTAATGAGCATTTTGTAAGTAAGTGTACACTAAGACGTTCATAGTCTCATTTTAGTATTTACAAGTTGTTCTGTCCTTTGTTTATTGGCTGTGTCTAATTCGAAGCTTTGCTGAAACATCATCTCGTTGAGAGACGTGTCAATTTGACCAGCCTTTCGTTGTAAATACAGTAAGTTCAATAAAATTGAGTTAAAAAAAAAACAACAATCACTAATTATCAGAAGACACTACAAAGGAGAAATAATAAACTATTAGCGAGAGTATAAATTGTATTTTGCTGCTTTGGTCCCATTGATTGATCAGGTTTACCATTCCTAAACTAGATCTGAATAAGGGAGTGAAACTGCTACAGGTTGGAGGCCGTACACCAACCCAGCAGGTCGATACTGGCTGACCTCTTTCTCGCTCCCTCCTATCCTACAGGCTAAAATCAAAATGTTTATGCTACGTTAAAAAACTTCAACGTGGATAGAGTAATAGTCAAAATAGAGAACAGCTAAAATTTCTTTTTATTTTAGTTTTCCGCCAATTTGTGATGATACTATCCTTCCTTAGTAATCAATCCACTGTAATTTAGGAATTACATTAAAAATTAACCATGAAGATTAGATAGTTAGCCGTCGAGGTGATAAGTAAAGATGGAATGGTTGGGATTCGGCTAAAGAAACCTCAATACGATTTTTGGCTACCAATGAGTAGCCGAAACGTCCTAAATATAGATTTTTTTAACAAAAATCGTATTGAGGTTTCTTTAGCCGAATGCCAACCATTCCATCTTTACTTAAAAATTAAGTCACCCATAAATGTTCTATTTATGTATGTATGTCAAATTTGAATTATATTTCGTTACTAGATCCTGTACCCGTTATTGGCAGGTGTATAAAGAATATTTTAGCAAACAGAAAATTAGCACGCTCTGACCTACATATGAATACATTAAGACTCATAAATAACATACTTTCTCTGTTTAATGTCTTCCGCAAAAAGGAAGACAACAAACAGATCGTGGCGGTTCCAGATAAATTGCAGTGAAAGGTTGAAGAAGTCTGATCCCAATGGACACTACACCTTCTACCCCTCCCTAACAACAAAGCTCGTTCTTAAAAAAACGTTCTGTCTGTCCGTATGTACAACGAACATTTGTCCGATATAGTCTCAGCCATAGTTAATAGCAGATCATTGAAATTTGACAGTATTATAAAGTTTACCTGACTTAAAACATTGGCCACGCGAGCTAGTAAGTGTCTCCTTTCAAATTACTCAATATTTTGAGTTACATTTAAACTCTATGTATTAAGTCAAGGAGACATAAAAATATATCTAAAAAAAATCAATGATTCGCCATTAGCTACGGCTTTTTTTTTTAATGTTGGGGCTAATGATAGAAACGGTAAGGTAACATGAAGCGTGTACGGACAAGACCTTAATTTTATCTGTACGCAATGTTCCACTATTCCAACAAAGAGACATTATCAGAAGAGATCTAAGATTATCCAGTATGAAATAGTCTAAAAAAAAATTATTTTTTCTAAAAAACAAAAATCAAGCTTCAGTTGTTTCTATAAAAACCTTTCAATAGTTCCCGGTGTTCCTCAAAACTATGTACTACTAGACTTACCATTCCCATTCTCAAAATAATTATCCAACTCAGAACATCCAGCAAATATGCCATCAGATTCTCCTCCAAGTCCATCAAATACACCATCAACCCCAGACTCTTGTGTACTCTATGTAATAATACAGCTGAAGAAACCATATACCACATCCTACTCTACTGTCCTGCTTATGACAATACCCGACAAACATTATTCCCATCCACCATTCCATCCACTGAAGAGAATGCATTTTTTTTTTTTTTTTTTTTTCAATTCTGAATAGAAATAGCAGAGAAACGTTGGTCAGATTTGCCAGCTTTATTTTGAAAATATTAAAACTAAGGTCAGAAATACTGAATGATTGAAATGTAAATAAAGAATAATATACTAATAATGAAATACAATAATTAAAACCTTATTACTATTAATTAGGTCTATTATTTAATTTAAGTCAGAGCTAAGCATAAATATATATTTTATTTTAATTGCTTCATTTATTTTTTTTTTCATCACTATATGAAGTAAAGAATTTACATAGTGTTATTGTTTTATATTACTCTTTTATTTTTAATTTTGTAACTTCACCTATGAGTTATCTAACGAAGCAACAAACGGAATTATATAAGAAGTGCTATGAGTTGTAACTTAAAAGCAAATAAATTGAATCAGTATGAAAATAGCGGGGGTTCGTTCGTCATAGCTAAAACACTAAATTTTGAAATAAAATATTAAATTAATTTCGTTTAGAGCCTTCTGCGCAAACTCAGGAACATAAATATGCTTTAGGTCCACCCGACAAACGTAATGTACTGTACA
Organism: Gonocerus acuteangulatus; assembly: GCA_946811695.1. Taxonomy (NCBI): domain Eukaryota; kingdom Metazoa; phylum Arthropoda; class Insecta; order Hemiptera; family Coreidae; genus Gonocerus; species Gonocerus acuteangulatus. The sequence goes on along the minus strand of OX328123.1, from coordinate 129,950,931 downwards.
ACATAGTCTTCTTTTTCGTACATGGCCACCCCGCCAGCGCGAACACCAGCGGAAACTTTTTTGTAACGTTTTAGCACTTTCCTCCGAAGGAAAGTAGCTATTGAGGTTGGACTCATGACGGAATTTTTGAAAAATTTCTTCAAATCTTTATCGATCCTACCTAGTAGACAGCGAAAATGACCCCCGTTAAAATTTATATATATCTATATATATATATATATATATATATATATATATATATATATATGTGTCTGTTAACACGATAGCGGCCAGAGTTTTTGTTTTTTCGCCACGAAACTTGGTATATAGCATTCAATTAGCAAACGATTGAACGAGTTCGTTAACCACCAAAATCGGTCCACCGGAAGGGGGGGTTTACCCCGAGCCCAAAACACTAATTTGACCATTTCAGCCGTAATATTTGTTATATTTCAACGAAACTTGGTATTCGTAGTAGTAATATAGAGAGAAAAGTGAGATATAAAAATGAACTAAATCAGTTCATAAGGAGGGGGGGTTTACTCCGGACCGACAATACCAATTCGCCACTACCAGCCATGATTTTTGGTATATTTCGACGAAACTCGGTATTCATAGTGGTAATCTACAGGTAAATATGTGTTGTAAAAATAAACTAAATCGGTTCATTAGGAGGGGGGGTTTACTCCAGACCCACAATACCAATTCGCCACTACCAACCGTGATTTTTGGTATATTTCGACGAAACTCTTTATTCGTAGTGGTAATCTACAGGTAAATATGTGTTGTTAAAATAAACTAAATCGGTTCTTTAGGAGGGGGGGTTTACTCCGGACCCAAATTACTAATATACTCATACTGGTCGTAATTTCTGCTTTATTGTAACGAAACGCGGTATACGTCGTGGGTAACTCATGAGAAAGAAGTGTTGTAAAAATGAGATGAATCGGGGGGTTTACTTTGTAATATATTTCAATAGAAAAGGCAGCCAGACATAGGTTCATAAAGGCGCCGCAAGGAGCGCTAGAGGGACTGTATCCGGTGCCTGCATTAGATCAAAATACGATAATATGAGGTTTTTTGTATTTATTACGTAGTGCAGTAGGTACTATGTGTAAACATAACTCTGGAAGCAAATTAATAATTTATCAGTTACTCATTACAAAATTAAAAGAGAACTATTCATGTTTTTATTTTATTTATGTAGGATATTTTAAGCAAATTGTTCTGGAAAGCAGTCTACACTACCCAAATTCTGAGGAAAGTGCTTAGTTATGCAGCTCCTGCGTGACGGACTTTTTTTTCAGTTTAGTCATCGCTAAATGAGTTTTTAATAATGCCAACGTTTCGGTTTAGATTTGAAGCTTTCATCGGGGCTATGAGGAGAGAATCTTGTCAGAAATTGCAACATCTCCCCACGGAGATGTAATGACTTCTAGGATTCTTGTAATATATCTGTTACTAGTCTCATATACCTATATATCTAGGATTCTTGAAATACATCTGTTACTAGTCTCATATACCTATAGACCTATATATCTAGGATTCTTGTAATATATCTGTTACTAGTCTCATATACCTATATATCTAGGATTCTTGAAATACATCTGTTACTAGGCTCATATACCTACAGACCTATATATCTAGGATTCTTGTAATATATCTGTTACTAGTCTCATATGCCTATAGACCTATATATATCTAGGATTCTTGAAATACATCTGTTACTAGTCTCATATACCTATAGACCTATATATCTAGGATTCTTGTAATATATCTGTTACTAGTCTCATATACCTATATATCTAGGATTCTTGAAATACATCTGTTACTAGGCTCATATACCTACAGACCTATATATCTAGGATTCTTGTAATATATCTGTTACTAGTCTCATATGCCTATAGACCTATATATATATAGGATTCTTGAAATACATCTGTTACTAGTCTCATATACCTATAGACCTATATATCTAGGATTCTTGTAATATATCTGTTACTAGTCTCATATACCTATTGACCTATATATCTAGGATTCTTGAAATACATCTGTTACTAGTCTCATATACCTATAGACCTATATATCTAGGATTCTTTAATATATCTGTTACTAGTCTCATATACCTATAGACCTATATATCTAGGATTCTTGAAATACATCTGTTACTAGTCTCATATACCTATATATCTAGGATTCTTGTAATATATCTGTTACTAGTCTCATATACCTATAGATCTATATATCTAGGATTCTTGTAATATATCTGTTACTAGTCTCATATACCTACAGACCTATATATCTAAAGACCTAAAGAAATTTTAAACTAAATATGTATATTAGAGAAAATAAAAATGTCATATGCTCAGATTGTCTCCCCAATAGGAAAAGTTTTAAAAAAACGTTTTCGACGGAATAACTGTCTATGTATGTTTGTTTCAATTTATATCAGATCATCAAAGCCAGCCTGTAATTAGGGCATCACCATTTATTACTATAAAATAAAAAAAGAAGGTTCCAACACAAGATTTACACCAGAAACATCGATCCTTATCGTAAACAATACAGAGGACGGCATACGCCATCAATAAATGTATAGCTTTTGACTCGACTCCCCTTTTCAAATATAATTCTAAATTCCTCTGCATAATCCGCAGTTTTACAACACTGAGGGAGATGTGATACATTTTTCAAAATATGAGGCAAAAGGAGTTCATCACAGAGAATTCTCATCATACTTTCGTAAGATACAAAATCTTTTAATAGTCCGACTACGGCGGTGCTGTCACAAAGGGCTTACAGAATTATAGTAAAGGAATCATTCCTTGAAAAATTGATAGTCGTACAAATGTCTAGTTGGTCTCATTCGATTATTAAAAAATGTAATCCTATATATAATATTATGAGAAATAAAATTAAATGGTTGCTTCTTTAAGAGAGAAATAAGTTAAATATCTACATAAATGAATAGTAAAATACCCCGTTGATGCAAGGACATCTTGGAAGATTGTCACGGTACATTGTTTCGTTCAGTGTGTGGTTGAACAACAAACAAGAAAGGAGATCGAACAAGGAAATCAAAAGCACTTTGGCTCATGTATTGCTGCTCACGTGAATTCTATAATTACTGATTCAGTTCTAGAAAAAGCATAAATTAAATTTTTTAGGCCCGGTGGTCGTGAGTAGTTAACACTCCGTGCCTAAGGTCGTGGCTTTGATTCCCACTATGAGGTGGTGGCTTTTCTTTAGAAAAAAGAAACGGCATCATCCCTATCCTGGCTAGAAAAGGGTGGTTACCTATAGGCACACTTAACGTGAAAGCATTAATTGTGACTCCTGATCTACGTCAACTTGTAGATAACTAATCCTTGTGTTTGCCAGCGGACCTAAAAAATTCCCCCTCCACGCGGGTGGATGTTCCTCGTCTCCGTGGTGGTCTGCTTCTTGGACGTCCCTTTGCACTTGACATCACCTGAAGCTAAGACCCAAGATGAAATGTAAAGCAATAATTGTGGCCAGGACAGATGCACTAAATGAGTTGATAATGTTGTATCAGAAAGTTATCTTGAGGCCAGATTGCGTGATAATATGAACTGTTTGTTTTTTTTTTATTTTTTTTTATTTATTTTTTTATTTATCCAAATTTATTTATTTATTAAAAGAATATTACAATCTGTTCCTGATACCAGATACACTTTAAGCGATTAATCTAAGTTGTTACAATATTTAGGACACAATTTTGCAATATAGGAAAAAACAAAATGAAATAAAACCTATTCATAATATGAACTGTAGTTCATACCATAGTAGTGGGGAGTTGAGAGCAGCCATGAACTAGTGTATAACATGTGTATAGTTTGAGAGCAGCCATGAACTAGTGTATAACATGTGTATAGTTTCTTTAAAGTGAATAATCTGATTTGATCGCTGGGTTTGTTTATCCTAGAGTTGTAAAGACGAAGTAAGTCGGTCAGTTGGTCGTGGTTTGGGGTAGTAAAAATAAATTCATGTTTTAATTCATTAAATTTAATTGATTAATTTATTTAATCGTACATATAAATAAATCAGCAGATCGGATGCCATAAATCAACATTTTAAGTCGAAATTAAATGCGGAATGGGATAATAGATGCATGAAATCGAAATCAGTTTAATTTCGATATATTTCGATAGAGGGTCGAAGGCGGGACTTGAAAAAATCGTATTTTTTCGATTGTAATTTTTCGAAAAACAACTGAAATGTGAGTAATTTGTATATTTTTCCGGTATAGTGGTTAATATAAGCTGTATAACCGAACCCTGTTAAATTACCAGCGATCGATCACCTATATACTAAAGTATGCGATATCAAATTTGCATAGAAGCTCATTGAAGGTCATCGTGTGATTTGACGATGACCAAGCGGTTACTGCTCAGAACATGACAGCCAAGGAAAGAATAATTGATAAAGTGATGCGGGTTTTAAGAGAAATCGGCTTAGTATACGTGTTCAAAAAGCAATTAGCTTTTCTAATGCAAAAATAATAATAGAAGAAAACTTTGGAAAAATGTATTCAATTGGACAGGTGATGGAGAAAGAACCACTACTAACTCACATCTAGGTCATATCTGCAGGGATAATATTTATTGGAAAAGGTGTTATATAGAACGCAAAGCTGAAGAAAAAAAAAACAGAAAGTCCACTTCTCCATTGTACTAAAGCCGTGATATCTCGAGTTGAAAGCCTTGACACTTTCATCAAGAGACATGTGAAAGCCATGATCGGTTGGTTCACCTGCCAGTATCTGCAATACAATGATACATGGGTTACCTACATGTTTACAGGTTAAACCTATTACAATGCCTTTTGATAGCACGGATGCACAGCAAAGCCCCACCTCACAGTTCTCATTATGATCCAAAGACAGCCAGGAGGTTATTCTGCTATCTCTGAAGCTGAGCATTCAAGATGCTTATCACGATCTCATTATAAAAATTGGGATATGTACTTGCCGTTCTGAGCTTGTTGGCTGGATCTGGACATGAAGGCCGATCACGTGGAGGCTGCCACATTCTCTAAGAAGGATACCGCGATTTTACAAATAAAGGCTCTCAAACCGGCGCGGGACGGCGAATCAGAGAAATAAGTGCTTAAAACTTAGAAAATGTTTGTTTTGTTCTTTGAACAGGTTTTTGTCTCTGTTTAACTCAATTATTAATTGGTTGTTAATTGGTAATTAATTTAGTAAAACAACGTGAGAAAATGATATGCAGTTTTCCTAGGCCGAGCGTTGAGAAGGCCGGGCCAGTCATTTCCGTTCCTCTTTGAGATTTTATTTTATATTTTTTACGAAAGAACAGAACCTACCCATAACTTCTTTTAATCCTTTACTAATGACCAGAGCCTGTCATGCCATATTGCCACGGCGCCACATACAAATGCCACAATTTGGAAAAAATGCCATATTTGTTCAATTTTTGAAAAAAAAAAAAATTTGAAGATTTCTTTTTATGTAAATTTATTTTGTTTTGAAGTTCTACATCTCAAATTCTTTACAAAAAGTGGATTCATTGTGACTGCAATTTTAGCCTGGATGACGGAAAGTTATACTGCAAGTTATGCCCGACATCCGTACGTTCGAAAAGCTTGTAAAAATTGTCATTCATACGGCTGTCAGGAATCCTCAGCCTCGTGAAAGAAATGAGTAGCCAAAAAATTGGTTTGATGTAAGACAGAACGCTGTCACCAGAATCAAAAACTGTAAACAAACAGCAAAATCAAATGCGTAAAAAAGTAGAGGCAAGCGATTAGCTGGTCAGTGCGACACCAGAAACAAAAAGTCCGACTAACAGGAACTGTGTTATCTTAGCGCGTTTCCGTTCTTATCCCTAGTGTCATTTTGAAGGCTTATAAGAAGAACAGTTAATACTTGGTTTTGATATTAAATGAAAAATGTAACCAAAAAACGAGCTTGCCACAATGCACAGGAAACTAGCACTATACAACACACCCGGAAATTACTCGCATCCCTCCTCGCTCATTCTTAAGGAAGACTATGTTACAAATTTGTTTCTCGTACAATTTTAACGATAAATGCAATTTAAAAAAAAATAAATAAATAAAAACTTAGGAAAATAGAAAACTAAGCGGAAATTGCTCACTCTGGAAGGAATTGGAGGCAAACTAATACAAACATTTTTCTCATTTACTTGCTTTGTTTTGATGAAATGCCTATTCATTTTCGCAATTGACAGTCGAAACACACATTTTCCAATTCCAAGCACCGATTTCTCCATCTGAGATCACTATCGAAAATTTCATTAGAACCATTTTTTATTTTAGTTTTTTTATAATGCCCAGACAATTATAAATATGTAAAAAGTTTGTAGTTAGTGCAATACATATATTAAGTAACTTTTTTTCGCATAATTTGAGTTTTTCTTTTTTATCATTTAGAATTCTAAATTCCACATCGACTAAATGCCACATTTTACCAATATAAATAACACATTGCCACATTTTTACAGGGTCTCTTATGACGCTAGGGGTATGAACGGCACCGCGCTAAGATGACGCACTTTCTGCGAGTAGGACTTCTTCATCAGGTACTCTTTGTATCAGATCATCCCATAAGGAATGACGGTTTATGTCGGGGGTCTTGGAATGTGTCGATCCAAGTCAATTGCTTGCTCTTTGACTGTTACAACAGGATTTTATTCAACAATAGCCTACAGTTCTTCCTCGAGCTCTTTTGGTCCACCTGTACAATGTTCGTTTTCAAGTTTGCGGTTTCCCGCTCGAAATCGATCAAACCACAGTTGCACTTGTCGCTCACTAATGACATTTTCCCATATATTCCTACAAGGTTTCGATTAGTTCATGCATAATTTTCTCCTTTATCGAATTCCCAAAGCATAGTATGGCGTAAATGGTGACTTGGGAGATCCATTTCAAATAAGACTTTAGCACAATATAAATACGTTTTACCAACCAAAACGTAATAAATTAAAGTGTATTTAATGCTAAAATAAACGAAAAATGTAAACAAAAATAAATTGAAAAGCAGGGAACATAAAAAGACAGAATATCGTGATTCCTTTGTTATCCCAAGTGACAAGGAATAGAAGCAGTTGAAACGGTTGTTTTAATATTCGTGCGAATCTTGAATAAAAGCAATATTTTAGGTGTCATCCCACAACTAACAGGTTGAAGGGGACCTTAGGATCAGGCCCAGGTGGAACCCCTGCAAGACAGAGAATAGAGACAGGTTGAAGGGGACCTTAGGGTCAGGCCCAGGTGGAACCCTTGCAAGACAGAGAATAGAGACAGGTTGAAGGGGGCCTTAGGGTCAGGCCCAGGTAGAACCCTTGCAAGACAGAGAATAGAGACAGGTTGAAGGGGACCTTAGGGTCATGTCCAGGTGGAACCCTTGCAAGACAGAGAATAGAGACAGGTTGATTGACCCGTACCGTGTAACCAAAAATTTCATTTAACTGTTCAATGCATTTCAATAAAACAGCCAATTAAAAAGACGGGCAAATAGAGGAAAAATTGTTCTAAAGAACGACAAGACCACCAGTAAAGTAGTAAAAAATATTAACAAGACGCTTTCAAATTCACTCACTGTCAACCGTCTTAGAATTGCCTTGAAAAAAAAAAGGAGGAACAATTTAGACAGACAAAACTTCAGGCAAACGTCAGAGGTTTGTTTACTCGTTGACATGCAAGACTAAATTATGACTATCATTCTGAATTTCTCTTCACGTTTAGAGAAAAGTAGTTAAAAATAAATAAACACAGGTACTTTCATGTGCAGCTTTGAGTTTTTCACAATCACGTAAGAAATAAAAATCTATGTTTCATATAAAATAAATCTTAAGAACGATAAATGCAATACTCTTTTTTAAAAATTATTCATATATTCAATCCATCAGCTCCAAATAACAGAGTTGGAAATGCAAAGTAGGGAATAATGTTGAGAGAAAGGTTTATTACTTATAGACAAAGTTGGGTTTCTAAATTGTTTTTTTTTTTATGTTATCATACGGCGGAATGATTTCAAACATTAAAAACATGTCTATATCATAAAACTGAATAAACAATTTTTTCTTCAATATTATATGAATTAGAGCATTTACATAAACTTTATTTTAGTATAAAATAGAAAGTTTTAGTAAAAAAGGTTTGAGCGGGAAATCTACAATTCGGACAACGGTATGACTTTTTGGCGCCACTTTAATAATATAAATAAAAGTATTGTTTACTTTACACTATGTACTTATGATCGAATGATGAATAAACACCTGAAAAAATAGCAGAGCTACTTGTTTCACATTTATCCAATGTGCACACCGATCATCAGGAAAACATGAAAATTAAACAACTCCAACTTTCAAGTACAGCGGTCTCTAAATAACAATTCAAGCAGATACTAACATCCTGATAAAGACGCTGGACGATTTGGGACGAAAAAAATATCTGTAAACAAGTTTTAACTCTTACTTCGACAATTGTTTTCAAAATCCTCCCAATGTCCTTTTTTCCGACAAATTATAAACTCTTGTTTTTTGTTGAGCATACATTACCGACTTGTTTCCATCCTCTTTAATTTTCTGTAACGAACGTTTATGGGAGTGCAGCATTCACAAACCTTCCTCACAAACCACTCTCAAACTTTATTATTATTACTCCAGGAAGAAATTTTGGAAGCTTTCTCAGCAAGATAAGTTCATTATATCTATGCGAACTTTTGAAAAGCCTTTGACTGAATGAATTATTCGATTTCGTTAATAAAATTACATAACTTTGGGAACATGAAAATGTTTTCTCTTCTTATTTAATAAAAACGAGTCTCAGAGTGAAGCTCAAAACTGTCGAAAGAATTATAGAAACTTCTGGCGTTCCTCAAGGGTCCCACCTGAGACCGTACCTGTTTGCACTACACATAAATACTATTCCAGATTATTTATTTAGTGAAATAGTTCTTATTTCCTGGAAGCTTAAAAAATGTCTTTAACTTAGATTAACTGAACATTGCCTTACATTAGAACAAGCTTCTTGAAAATCATAATATCGTCGATACAAAAGCAAACTAACGAATATGAAAATCACCACTTTTCAGAGTGGAAAACTATTTATTCATAACTTTTTTTTGGACAGTCAAATATTCGGCAGATTTGACCTTTTGATAGTGGAATACTTTCCCTTTAATAGAGTGAAGTCAGATTGAAGAATTTGCCGTAAATAAGTCCAGCAGAAATTATTAAAGATGGACAATGAAAGATGCATTTTTTCATATTCGTTAGTTTGCTTTTGTATCGACGATATGATTAATCAACAGTGATTTAAATTGTACTTGGTAATGTGTCTTTTAAGTAGTTGCGTTTTAGAGTGTTTCTTCTATTATTGTAGAAAGGATTGCGTCATATATCTTTACTTTAGCTTTAACGGTTTATATATGTATTTATTTATTTTATTTCTTTATTTTTATTTAATTTTTTTTTTTTTTTTTTTTTTTTTTTTTTTTTTTTTTTTTTTTTTTTTTTTTTTTTTTTTTTTTTACGGCACATCTACATCTAGGTCATTAGCGCCGACATCCAGGGTGTAGCGAGGAATTTCACCAGCGAGCGGTGGGATGATAAAATTCCTGCCGGAGGTTGGGAATCGAACCCACCATCTCCCGCTTATGAATCCAAGGCGCTAGCCATTAGACCACGGGAGACCCCGGTTCCTGTTCATATCCCTATTCTCATTTGAAAAGCATAGAATAGAAACAGATAATATTTTCCTCGGCCTTTGTTCGAAGGGTTTTATGGCTATACCTGGGGTCAGGTCCGCAAGACCCTAGAATCCTCTTCTACCGATACTTCATTTCATACGTTTCAATGAATTGGAAAACATCAAATATTTTCACACATTCCTGTGGTCTTTTACTATAGTAATAATTCTACAGATAAAATCAATTAAAAAATAAAATAAAAAAACCAACAGCATAAAGGCAATTGAAAATATTCAAAAGACGTCAACGAATCTTTTTCTCTTGGCAAGCTATATTTCTAACAATGAATTGTTTTAGCACTTTCCTCCGAAGGAAAGTAGCTATTGAGGTTGGACTCATGACGGAATTTTTGAAAAATTTCTTCAAATCTTTATCGATCCTACCTAGTAGACACCGAAAATGACCCCCGTTAAAATTTATATATATCTATATATATATATATATATATATATATATGCATATATATATATATATATATATATATATATATATATATATATATATATATATGTCTGTTAACACGATAGCGGCCAGAGTTTTTGTTTTTTCGTCACGAAACTTGGTATATAGCATTCAATTAGCAAACGATTGAACGAGTTCGTTAACCACCAAAGTCGGTCCACCGGAAGGGGGGGTTTACCCCGAACCCAAAACACTTACTTGACTATGTCAGCCGTAATATTTGTTATATTTCAACGAAACTTGGTATTCGTAGTGTTAATATAGAGAGAAAAGTGAGATATAAAAATGAACTAAATCGGTTCATTAGAAGGGGGGGTTTACTCCGGACCCACAATACCAATTCGCCACTACCAGCCGTGATTTTTGGTATATTTCGACGAAACTCGGTATTCGTAGTGCTAATCCACAGGTAAATATGTGTTGTAAAAATAAACGAAATCGGTTCATTAGGAGGGGGGGTTTACTCCGGGCCCACAATACCAATTCGCCACTACCAGCCGTGATTTTTGGTATATTTCGACGAAACTCGGTATTCGTAGTGGTAATCTACAGGTAAATATGTGTTGTAATAAGAAACTAAATCGGTTCATTAGAAGGGGGGGTTTACTCCGGACCCAAATTCCTAATATACTCATACCGGTCGTAATTTCTGCTGTATTGCAACGAAACGCTGTATACGTCGTGGGTAACTCATGAGAAAGAAGTGTTGTAAAAATGAGCTGAATCGGTCAATCGGAAAGCGGGGGTTTAATTTGTAATATATTTGAATAGAAAAGCCGGCAGACGTAGGTTCACAAAGCCGCCGCAAGGAGCGCCTTCTACCACTAGTGTGACTGTATCCTGTTCCTGCGTTAGATCAAAATACGATAATATGAGGATTTTTGTATTTATTACGTAGTGTAGTAGGTACCATGTGTAAACATAACTCTGGATGCAAATTAATAATTGATCAGTTACTCATTACAAAAAGTCCGACTCGCAGGAACTGCATCATCTTAGCGCGGTTCCGTTCTTATCCGAAGTGCGATTAGTAAAGGAATAGTAGCAGCTATCGGTAGGTTTTGATCTGTCTTTAAAAATATAAAATAAAATCTCAAAGAGAAGGAAGCTTAAAGAGCCACATATGGAAACTGACAGTTTTCTAAACGGATGGGACACTCTAGGAAAACTCTATTACCAATATGATTCTTATTTTCTCAGCTTTAATGAAATTCTCATTCCACCGTTAAATAAACTTAAAAAACAAAAGTGAGGTAAACAGTGACAAAAACCCGTTTAAAATAACAAAACTAACACTTTCGTAGTTTTAAGCACTTACTTCTCCGACTGACATTGCCCCATCGAAATTTGCTTCAGAATCTTTTTTTTTAGAGAATTTAGTAAGCTTTTGAATGGTTAAATCGTACTTCCCACGATTTCTTAACTGTTTTGAAGATATTAAGGGGGAAAAATGGTGCTAATACCTACCGATAGCTGCTATATTCCTTCACTAATCGCACTTGAGATAAGAGCGGAACCGCGCTAAGATGAAGCAGTTCCTGCGGGTCGGACTTTTTTTTTGTCAGACAAATTAATGTATTATGTTTATATTATAATATAAATATTATGTTTATAAGAAGAGCAAATCACTTTAATTTCGGTGTAAAATATTGTTGCTAGCTAAATCTAAATATTATATAAGCTCATAAGGAAAAAATGGTGCTAATGACTCAGATTTCGATACACCATAAAAGAAAAAAAAAATTAAGGACAATATACAAAGATTCCGAAGTATTTCATGTCTGTTAATAAAATATTTTATTCTAATCCCAATAACGCAACACTTATACACAAATAAACTTTTTTTAGGTATCTATTTAATACGTATAAAATAAGGTTATAATGAGCGATCCGCTGTGGCATACACCAAGTACTACCACCGTGTGGAGTGCAACTAGTATAGACCGGTACGTCTGTACCACTGTGGTATGTAAAGAGCGGCTGTTCTGATACTGGCAAAAATTAGAAATCCTACATTCCTAAAGTTGTTTGGAGGCTTATCTTTATGACTCTAGACAAAGACTTGAAGATGACGAGGGTACACAGGGAGACGAGAGTACCTGGGGACAGGGAAAACGCCCCCCACCCTAAGCCTCCTAGCTCCTCACCTTCGAATTCATATGATTTCGTTCAATGAATTTAAAAAAAAAAAATTAATAAATAGATAAAAACTTCTGAAAATAGGGAATACCAAAAACAATTCTAAAGAACGAAATCAACACCAGTACAGTCATCTAGATATTCATACGGCATCTTCGAATTCCAAGATACCGTTGAAACAAAATATTGTTTCTATATATACGTATCCTGTTTTATTGACTAATACATTTGACTACTATAAGCAATCACGAAAATAAGGAGCAGTGAAAAAAAACTGTAGGAAACACACAACAAGATTCGTTCAAATGAACGAAATTACCTATGTTTTAAGCACTTATTTCTCCAAATATGACCATCCCATCGCAAATGTCTTCCAAACATTTTTTGTAGAAAATTTAGTAACCTTTCGAATGGTAATCTTTTGCTTGCCAAGATTCCAAACCGTTTTCGTGATATTAATGAAAATATACGAAGTTCCCAAAACTTTTCATGTCTAAAAATGAAATATTTTATTTTAATCCTTCCTTTACTCCAAACGTAACCAAATTTTCAACATATTAGTTTTGATAAAATTCAAACATGGAGAAAATGTTTCAACTGAAGCCGATGATTCTAAGTACCAAAATCAAAGACAAAAAGAACAGTTCGAATAAGCGAAATCAATTACTTTAAAGTTTTAAGCACTTATTTCTCCAATAGACATCGCCTAATCAAAACTTTCATTAGAACCTTTTTTGTAGACCATTTAGTAAGCATTCTAATGGTAATCTTTTGTTTAACAAGATTCTCAACCTTTTTCGAGATATTAAGGAAAGTATACAAAGTTACCAAAACTTTTCATGTCTGTTCATAAAATATTTTATTCTAACCCTTCCTTAACTCCAAACGTAACATAACTTTCTACATATTAGTTTTAATGAAAGTAGAACATGCAGATAATGTTTCAACTAAATCCCGTGATTCTAAGTACCCAAACCAAAAACGGTATTCAAAAACTATTTTTCCAATTTTCTCGAAAACGGTTAAAGCTATCGCCTTGAAAATGGTTTCATTCGTTTTCCTAGCCCAAGAAGCCTATAAAAAGAGTACTTACAAGCTTATGAACTCAAAAACGTAAGCGTTACGATTTTTTCTGCGCGAATCTCGCCCCAAACGCCATCTTCCAGTGGGCGGATTTTGCTGGTTAACGAACTTGACCTTTCAAATTGGACGACTGATTTTTGTACCAAATTTCATCAAAATCGGACCATCAGGGAAGCCAGAAATGAGCGAACAGACAAATATATATATATATATATATATATATATATATATATATAAATAAATATATACATATATATATATACAAATTTGAACCACCGTTATTTTCGGTCTCTAGGGGTTCTGAAACGCGAAATTTTCTTGTCGGCACTTCCGGATTGTTTCATTGTATCAACCTTATAAGCGGGGTTCCTCCCTATGGGGGAGGGAGGAACCGCGCTAAAATGAGAACTATTCACGTTTTTATTTTATTTATGTAGGATATTTTAAGCAAATTGTTCTGGAAAGCAGTCTACACTACCCAAATTCTGAGGAAAGTGCTTAGTTATGCAGCTCCTGCGTGACGGACTTTTTCTTATTTTGCCTAATCTGTTTTATTGTTAAATACATTATCCAACTATAAGCAATTAAAAAATAACAAGGAATAAAAACAGACAAAAAGAACAGTTCGAATAAGCAAAATCAATTACTTTAATGTTTTAAGCACTTCTTTCTCCGATTGACATCGCCTAATCAAAACTTTCATCAGAACCTTTTAGCACTTTCCTCCGAAGGAAAGTAGCTATTGAGGTTGGACTCATGACGGAATTTTTGAAAAATTTCTTCAAATCTTTATCGATCCTACCTAGTAGACACCGAAAATGACCCCCGTTAAAATTTATATATATCTATATATATATATATATATATATATATATATATATATATATATATATATATATGCATATATATATGTGTCTGTTAACACGATAGCGGCCAGAGTTTTTGTTTTTTCGTCACGAAACTTGGTATATAGCATTCAATTAGCAAACGATTGAACGAGTTCGTTAACCACCAAAGTCGGTCCACCGGAAGGGGGGGTTTACCCCGAACCCAAAACACTTATTTGACTATGTCAGCCGTAATATTTGTTATATTTCAACGAAACTTGGTATTCGTAGTGTTAATATAGAGAGAAAAGTGAGATATAAAAATGAACTAAATCGGTTCATTAGAAGGGGGGGTTTACTCCGGACCCACAATACCAATTCGCCACTACCAGCCGTGATTTTTGGTATATTTCGACGAAACTCGGTATTCGTAGTGCTAATCCACAGGTAAATATGTGTTGTAAAAATAAACGAAATCGGTTCATTAGGAGGGGGGGTTTACCCCGGACCCAAATACCAATTCGCCACTACCAGCCGTGATTTTTGGTATATTTCGACGAAACTCGGTATTCGTAGTGGCAATCTACAGGTAAATATGTGTTGTAAAAAGAAACTAAATCGGTTCATTAGAAGGGGGGGTTTACTCCGGACCCAAATTCCTAATATACTCATACCGGTCGTAATTTCTGCTGTATTGTAACGAAACGCTGTATACGTCGTGGGTAACTCGTGAGAAAGAAGTGTTGTAAAAATGAGCTGAATCGGTCAATCGGAAAGCGGGGGTTTAATTTGTAATATATTTGAATAGAAAAGCCGGCAGACGTAGGTTCACAAAGCCGCCGCAAGGAGCGCTTTCTAACACTAGTGTGACTGTATCCTGTTCCTGCGTTAGATCAAAATACGATAATATGAGGATTTTTGTATTTATTACGTAGTGTAGTAGGTACCATGTGTAAAAATAACTCTGGATGCAAATTAATAATTGATCAGTTACTCATTACAAAATGAGAACTATTCACGTTTTTATTTTATTTATGTAGGATATTTTAAGCAAATTGTTCTGGAAAGCAGTCTACACTACCCAAATTCTGAGGAAAGTGCTTAGTTATGCAGCTCCTGCGTGACGGACTTTTTTGTAGAGCATTTAGTAAGCTTTCTAATGGTATTCTTTCGTTTACCAAGATTCTCAACCGTGTTCGAGATATTAATGAAAGTATACGAAGTTTCCAAAACTTTTCATGTCTGTTCATAAAATATTTTATTCTAACCCTTCCTTAACTCCAAACGTAACATAACTTTCAACATACTAGTTTTAATGAACGTAGAACATGCAGATAATGTTTCAACTGAATCCCGTTATTCTAAGTACCCAAACCAAAAACGGTATTCAAAAATTATTTTTCCAATTTTCTCAACAACGGTTAAAGCTATCGCCTTGAAAATGGTTTCATTCGTTTTCCGAGCCCAAGAAGCCTATAAAAAGAGTACTTACAAGCTTATGAACTCAAAAACGTAAGCGTTACGATTTTTTCTGCGCGAATTTCGCCCCAAACTCCATCTTCCAGTGGGCGGATTTTGCTGGATAACGAACTTGACCTTTCATATTGGACGACTGATTTTTGTACCAAATTTCGTCAAAATCGGACCATTCGTCTTCGACCTAGAGAGCGAACAGACAAATATATATATATATATATATATTTTTTTTTTATTTATTTTATTTGTTTTCAGAGACCCGTAACGTTTGGCGATGGTCTCCTTACAGTTTATCACTATGAAAATCTGTCTCAGTCCAAAAGAAAAAGATAAATAAATAAAAAAGTCCGATTCGCAGGAACTGCGTCATCTTAGCGCGGTTCCGTTCTTATCTCTAGTGTTTATGAAGGCATAGAATAGAAAAAGTTATTACTTTGTTTAGATCAATAGCGAAACAGCTATCCAAATGAAATCTCAAACAAACCAGTCTTGAAAGGTCTTTGTTGATTTACAATCATACCTGTATGGGTCAGCTATACCATAAGTCGGGCAGAAAGGCCTCCGCTCAGAGGCATTTGGAAAGCCTTGGGATCTCTCTCTTTAAACGCTACATTTCTAACAATAAATTGATCTTCTTATTTTACTTAATCTGTTTTATTGTCAAATACATTATCTGACTATAAGCAATTTAAAAATAACAAGGAATAAAACAGACAAAAAGAATAGTTCGAATAAGCGAAATCAATTACTTAAAAGTTTTAAGCACTTATTTCTCCGATTGACATCGCTTATTCAAAACTTTCTTTAAAACCTTTCTTGTAGACCATTTAGTAAGCTTTCGAATGGTAACCTTTCGCTTCCCAAGATTTTCAACCGTTTTCGAGATATTAAGAAATTATACGAAGTTCCCAAAACTTTTTATTATTTCTGACAAGAGAAAATTGGTCTCATTTTACCTATCCTGTTTTACACACACATACATTTTCCTTACAAATACAACATAAGAAATTACAAAAATAAAAAGCAATAAAAAACCAAGGGAAAGAGACAAAAATTACAAAAAGAACGACAAAAACCCGTTCATAAGAACAAAACAGACGTATTTGAAGTTTTAAGCACTTATTTCTCCGATTGACATAACCTAATCAAAAATAGTTTTAGAATCATTTTTGTAGAGAATTTAGTAAGCTTTCAAATAGTTTCAATCCACTTACCACGATTTCCCAACCGTGTTCGAGATATTAATGAAAGTATACGAAGTTTCCAAAACTTTTCATGTCTGTTCATAAAATATTTTATTCTAACCCTTCCTTAACTCCAAACGTAACATAACTTTCAACATACTAGTTTTAATGAACGTAGAACATGCAGATAATGTTTCAACTGAATCCCGTTATTCTAAGTACCCAAACCAAAAACGGTATTCAAAAATTATTTTTCCAATTTTCTCAACAACGGTTAAAGCTATCGCCTTGAAAATGGTTTCATTCGTTTTCCTAGCCCAAGAAGCCTATAAAACGAGTACTTACAAGCTTATGAACTCAAAAACGTAAGCGTTACGATTTTTTCTGCGCGAATTTCGCCCCAAACGCCATCTTCCAGTGGGCGGATTTTGCTGGTTAACGAACTTGACCTTTCAAATTGGACGACAGATTTTTGTACCAAATTTCATCAAAATCGGACCATTCGTCTTCTATTTAGAGAGCGAACAGACAAATATATATATATATAAATAAATATATACATATATATATATATATATATATACAAATTTGAACCACCGTTATTTTCGGTTTCTAGGGGTTCTGAAACGCAAAATTTTCTAGTCGGCACTTCCGGATCGTTTCATTGTATCAACCTTATAAGCGGGGTTCCTCCCTATGGGGGAGGGAGGAACCGCGCTAAAAATGAAATAAATAATTATAAAGTATAACAATATAAATGAAACTGAAAACAACAAAATAATAGTAAATAAAGGAATAGAAAATAAATAAATATACATAGGTATATATATTATAAGGAATATGTATAAGTACTTTAAATTAAAATGATCTCATTTCGATTTTTTTACTTTTAATGCAGATGGAGGGCAATTGGAAATTTCATTTAGAAAAAAAAAACAAAAAAAACAAAACACAAAGGCTCAACTATACTTTACTATAAATTTTACATATTTTATTAAATTTTTGAGTATATGTTAAGTGTTTTTAAATGTTTGAGTATTGTGTTGATGTAAGGGCTACCTGGTAATAATATTTCAACTAAGTCGTGTGGTATTTGTAAGTTGTCTCTCTGTCTACAGTCTATAAGTATGTGTTTTACTGTAAGGTCCTCGTTACAATGTCTGCATTTTGGTCTGTCTGTTTTTTGCATAAGACGTCCGTGAGTTAGTAAGCAGTGTCCAATTCTAAGCCTGGTTAATACTACTTGTTCCCGTCTTGTGAGGTTTTCGTTCAACCAGGCTCCGGTTGTGTTTTTAATCTGTCTTAACTTGCTTTCGGATTTCGTCCATTCTTTTTGCCAGTCGTCCAATATGATGGTTTGTGCTAAGGTACATAAATCTGATGTAGTTACGGTTTCTGAGTCTGCTGTGGGTCTCTGTGTTGCTAATTTCGCTTGTATGTCTACAGATGTACTTTGTGATATACCAACGTGACCAGGTAGCCAGAACATCGTGACATGTTTGTGTTGACTTTGTAGTTGAAATAATGTAGTAAAAATTTTGACGATAAGAGGATGAGTGCTGTATATGTTTCCCATGGAAAGTAAAGAACTCAGTGAGTCCGTGCAAATTGTAATGTCGTTAGTAGTTGAGTTGTGGATGTTAGTCAGTGCGAGAAGAATGGCATGCAGCTCTGCGGAATATACAGAAGTATGGTCGGGTAGTCTTATTGCATGTACGCGTCATTAATTATTGCTGCTGCACCTGTTCCAGTTTGTGTTTTTGATCCGTCCGTGAATATGTATGTACTGTCAGGTCTTTCTCGTAAGATGGAGTCAAATATTTTTTTATAAGCGTTAGTAGCAATCGGATCTGTTTTCTTGTATTTAGTCAATGTTAGGTCAATGGCTAAGTTCTTCACTTTCCATGGGGGTATGTCAATGTGATTGTTAGGGTAAATTGAAGTGTGTGCTGTTGCTTGATTTGTATCCTCATGAGTTCTAATTTGTAAAGGTTTCTTTTTAGAGTTTAGTCGACTATATTTGTCAAAATAGATATTATTAAGAAATTCTGATACACAAGGTGTACCGAGAGCTTTTGCTTTAATAATGAATTTTAAGGCAATTATTCTACGTCGATACTGCAGTGGAGGTTCTCCCGTTTCAGCACATAAGCTTTCGACTGGGCTTGATCTGAAGGCACCTGATGCTAACCTTAATGCTGTATAGTGTATAGTGTCTAATAGTTTAAGCGTGGTCTTGCTGGCAGATGAATAAGCTATACATCCGTAATCCAGAAGAGACCTGGTAAACGATCGATAGAGTGTAAGCATCGTCCATTTGTCAGCTCCCCATTTTGTTGTACTCAGAATCCTTAATAAATTCAATGATTTTTTGCATTTATTAACGAGTTCTTTCAGATGGGGCAACCATGTTAGTTTTTTATCCAGTGTTATGCCAAGAAATGTTAGTGTGTCACTTTGAGTAATAGGTGTATGATTTAATGTAAGGTGGGGGACAGGAGTAGCTCTTTTTTTTGAGAAAACAATATATTTCGTTTTTTCTACGGAGAATTTAAATCCTGTCTTACAACCCCACCTTTCTAATTCATATATTGTGTTTTGTATGTTCTGTTCTGCTGTGTGTAATGTTTTGGCTGAACTGTAGATGAGTAAGTCGTCAGCATAAAGGCAGTACTTCACACCTTGGGGAATACATTCATGAATTGAATTAATTGCAGCATTGAAAAGAGTTGTACTCAGTACACCTCCTTGGGGTACTCCATTTTCTTGGAGAAATACATCCGAATAAGCGGTACCTACCCTCACCCTGAAAGTTCTCCTCGTAAGATAGTTGTTGATGTACTGGAGGATGTTACCATCTATTCCCCATTCAACAAGTTGATTTAATATTAGCCTTCTCCAAGTAGTATCGTAGGCTTTATGTATATATATATATATATATATATATATATATATATATATATATATATATATACATATATATATATATATATATATATACAAATTTGAACCACCGTTATTTTCGGTCTCTAGGGGTTCTAAAACGCGAAATTTTCTTGTCGGCACTTCCGGATTGTTTCATTGTATCAACCTTATAAGCGGGGTTCCTCCCTATGGGGGAGGGAGGAACCGCGCTAAAAGTAACTACAATCGGCGTCAGACTTGCAAGAAGGATGTTTCTTCTAAAAATGTCGTTTAACATCGATAGACCAGCAATCACTTAGCCATCGGCTTTTCGGATATACCTTCAGTTATAAGATTCGTGTAATCGAGAAATAAGTTTATTATTTCATCAACTTTCCAGCGGAAATACTAGGCTGTTTATTTTTAATTTTTGAATGTTTTTACGCTTCTAATTTCCTTAAGTACGTCCCTAAGTCATCTAGCAGAAAGACGGGTTATTTCAGCGAGCTATCAGATGTTGTAAATTACGAATATTTTAGGGCTATATATTTTGCTTGTCATCGATGCCTATTCCAAGATTTATTTAAATATGTTTAACAATAAAATGAGTTTATAAATAGTAACGAGTTATAAAAAGTATATGAATAGTTTCTATTTTAATGATCCCACCAAGGCATAAGCTTGACATGGAAACGAGCTAAGATTCAGTAAAAATATCTTACAATCGACTAACCCAGTATTAATCACAGTTATTTCTAACAATACTACAATCTGTTCCTAGTTTCTCCTAGGAATATAAATCTCTTAAACCAGAATGAGAATCGAAGGCATCAGTGACAGGACTAGGGATTTACCGGAACGAATGAAGCCATGATTTGTCACCGAGTACAGGCCAAAAGAGGTGAGATAGAAATGTGAGTTTGGTAGTGTTGAACTACATCTTTTGTCTAGTTTCACCCCCTGAAGTATTGTCATTAACTTGCGATACACCCTGTATATATGAGTATGTATGTATATATATATATATATATATATATATATATATATATATATATATATATATATATATATATTTGTACTATCATTATTTTGGTGATCTATGGGTTCTGAAACGTGAGTGAAATTTTCTAGTCAAAACGCTCACATAAATTAAAGGTGTGTACAAATACTTAGCTAGCTACATAATTTAACCTGGATACATAACAAGAAAATTTATTTGATGTATATTACACAATGAATAAACATGTTCAAGGAACCACAACATGTTGGCAACCATTGATAAATGTTTTTATTTTACACGTGTCATTGTGATATGTAAGCATTGTATACAACCTATTAATTGCTTGAAGAACTCTGTTATGTGGACACAAAAAAAAAAAAAAAAAAAAAAAAAATTCGTAAATAATTGTTTAAGCGTTATATGTGTCTGTCTCTTAGGAATATTCTTTAAATAGCACGTTCTTATTAAAACTTCAGGTCCAATGTCCAGCCAGTCTTCAGTTTATTCCATGTTATATCAAACTCCATTCATTTTGCTGCTTTCCATATATTCAAAATTCCATGAGCTTTGACACAATGATAGGTAGTGCTCTATTTTCTTATAGGTCAATCCATGCTTTGGAAACCATATTCGAAACAACATATCTTCCACAAATAGATGGACATAAAGAGTGCTAGTTACCATGTCCAAAAGGTAAGTATATCTACAACTTCTTGTGAGCAGTTCCAACATAGCCTGTCACACAATCAAAAATATCCAGGGTCTCATTAAAAATAATCTGCTTTTAAAAATGGAAAAAGCAGATTATTTTGATTTTATTTGAAGCAATTCCTACAACATAATGGATGAGTCGGATGTGAAATTCTGAAGATATGGGGAACTCCTAAAATACCCCAGTAACCCAGAAAGAAAAATTTATTGGTAAGGATTTATCTCATAACTTAAATAAACAATACTCTTGGTATGAATAAACATAACTATTTTATTTATTTTTTTATATTGCCTATAAATTAATGATTAAGAAAATTATGAAAATATGGTTGATATTTTCAACCAAACAAAAAAAGAAAGGAAACATATTATATAATCTGGCTCCTTCTACACTCATATGAACAAAAATCAGAAATATCAGAAGATGCATCAGACTCGCAGTCTGATAGCTAGGATGTAAATTATGAGAGATGATAACAGGTTTAATATAAATATTATATAATATGAGTAGCATACATTTGGTCAATGTAAATACTCTAGTCAAACAATTTATCAATTGAAACTATTATGGAAAATCTAGTATTCAGTGCTAAATGGCATTTAGTTAAAAACTAGAAGGGATGATTACAATTCAAAATTCCTATATTATTTTATTCCAATATATTCACAACAATTGTGAAAATAAAATGGTTAAGATGATATAATAACGTACGGATAAATTCAATATTTGAGGTGTCGACTTTCAAAACAGGATATATCCAAAGCACACAAATTTTCTGGAGACACAAAAAACGACTAAGCTAGTATAATTTCATTATGAAATTAATATTTATGAAGTCACACTAACATTCATTTCAATCCTAATGATTTAATGAATTTCCAACATAAAAGAAAGTTTTTGCTGCATGAAAAAAATATGTTTTGACCCATTTTGAAATCCTCACTTGATCTCTTAATATAAAAGAGTAGGGTGGGTGTAATGTTAGTGATAGAGCTATCGACTTATGTTTTGGAGGATCTGAATTCGAAACTTAGGGACCCATTGTAAGCTTTTATTGTCTAGGATAACTGTTCAAGGGTCAGTGTACCAGAGTCTCCCTAGGCCACCCAGTCTTTAATGGGTTTCTGTATCTGTAACGAGGGAGGGGGGATCATGCATAGTACTAACGACAATATCTACCTATTGTACCGTCTAGTCAAGGCTCAAATACCTCTTCTGTGTCTGGCCCTCTGGCCCCTCCCTTCCTGGCCTGTTACTGGGCTGAAAGTAAAAGTTGTTTTTTTTTTTTTTGCAAACAAATATCTTTATTTCCCAATTATAAAATACACCAAGTATTTTTTATAATTCTTAATGATGGCGGATGAGGATAACTTATTGATTAGGGGATTGTAGTGATCAGGCATACAGGAATGGAAGTTAAGGTATCAGGTTGTGGATAGGGTTTGGACAAAGGGGATTGCTACGCCATTATGAATAGAGTAGTTTCAAACATAGAATGGAGCATTGACTATTCTGTGGAGTATTATGGATTGGAGAGATTGGATTCTGAGGATATTAGACCACTTGGCACACCCCCAAGCTTCCAAGTCATACGTCCAAGTGGGATGAAATATTGTAGTGTATATTCGTATATTTTCTGTAAAGATAATTTCGAGAAAGAATCCAGCAGTCTGTTTAATAGTCTAAGCTGTCTGTTTATCCCCTGTGCTTTCTTTTGCATGTTTTGGCACCAGGGAAGTCGTCTGTCAAGGGTTAACATCCTAGGTCTTAGGTAGGTAAATTGTTTTGATTTTTCACAGATTTCACTCTGGTAAAGATTGGTGGAGAAGCATTTGGATCTTGGAAGAGTGAATGTTATGTGGGAGGATTTTTCAGGATTGGCTTTAATCCGCCATGAACCCTAATCCAAGCAGTAGAAGATGGAATTGAAGGTGTTTGGACACAAGTATAGGATGAAAGGATGGCTGCATCGTCAGCTAAAGTAAATGAGGTTGAAAAGTAAATTTTAAAGAACAGTGTAACATTTTGTAGCTGGTATATATTCAACAATAACTTCACGGTGTCATGCGTGCGGGCGTTCGGAGACTTATAGACGGTCACCCAAGTCTGACACGTGGTAAGTCGACATCTCAGAGTCACTAGAAAGATCATCCTACATCATGATGGAAGCTCATGATAGAATGGCTGACAGTAGAAAGCCCATTGCTACTGCAACTCAATGCGCCACCACAAGAAAAATCATAGCAGATATTTATTTAAATCGTAATAAACTCGGTGACAATAATAACATTTTCTTTTTTTCTTATATTATTATGTAATTAACTAAAAATAACTTTTTGGAGAAAAAAAAGAATTTATTTTAAGGCTTCAACAGCTGTCATTCAGCCCTTTTCAAAGTACATTTTTGTATCCTGTAAATATAAATTATTTCTTCTAAATGTACAATACATAAAAATATTTTATGATTACACAAACTCGAATAACAGCAACTATTATCAAAATATCAAGCAATTGATTATTATAATGTTGACGTCTATTCATGAGTCCCAATGAGAGAAAGTATGCAGCTTCATACAATTTTACAATCTAATTTCAATAACAGTAAACATTTTTCATCAACTCGACCAACAAATGAAGTAATATAAGAAAAATTTAGAATACTAAAAGATTGAGTTCTAGAAATGCTTTGATAAATCAGTATTTTTGCAAATATTAATGATCAAAATGTTCAGAATTATTCAGTCTTAAAACTCATATCATACATTACTAGGAGCACATCAGGGGTTTCTCGTATATGGAGGAGAACTCCTTTCTGATTTTTAGAATTTAAATTTAATTTCACTGGAGTTTATATGTGTAAATATAATAAGTCAAGAGAATTCAAATAAATAAATCATGTAGTACAATATCGCAGCACAATATTATTATTATTGTATTAACATTGCTCTGAGCAAAGGGATATGGTATGTTAATGTTTTGTCGTAACAATAATTAATATTCATAAAATTATGGTGTGGAAAATATTATAAAGTTAAACAAGTAACAGTGATTTACAGTGAATAATGAGATTTTCTAAATAGATGTTTACTGAAAACAAATACAAGTAAAATTAAAATATGGTTTTTGCCAGGCTTTTAGTCAATCTCTACGATAATACATAGAGATAAGAAAAAAATCAGATAAATTACTTTACACAGATAAGCCAGTTTGCTCCTACAGTATTGGTTAATGAATCAAATCAGAAACTAAAAAGATCTTTCTAAAATAAAATTAATAAAAACTGTTACTTGCTAAAGCCACAAGTAGAAACAAAATATTATTTTGCATTATGCTATTCAATACACTCACTAACTTAGAGCTTAAGGGAAAAGGTAGAAAATTCTAAATATTCTGTTTGATAGAAATCAGCTAATACCAATTAGGGGATTACACAGGAGTATCGGATGACAACATGGATGATATAATCTGATAACCACTCTATTTAGCAACTTTCCTAAGCAAAACAAAATAACTAAATTGTGTCACTTTCTCTTCCTTAATAAACAACAAAACAAAAATAGGAATAGGGTACATTTTAAAAAATAATTAGCTGAAAGCATATGTTATGAATGGAAGGAGTCGAAACTAGTGGACGTCTATTACAGTATATTTTGTTTACATTCACTAGGGAAATATATTTATTAAAATAACGTTTAGTTGGGTAAAAGTTAATAAATTATAACCTTTATATAACAATAGAATTACTCAAATTTAACAAATTATGAACTTTTACGAGTAAAATACGGACAGAGTTAGGCTAATCTGAGCTTACTGATAATGATAACAGCTACGTGGGAATCTAGATAAGGAGAGTCGAAACAAGATAACTTTCAGCATAATACAACGTCAAAACAGAAAGGCAGTACTGTGGCCTATTTTCATAAATAATAATAAAAAACAAGTCAATTTATGTCTGGAAAGACAGAAGAGGGCTAAGTTACGTGAGGAAACAGTAGGTTAGAGCCTGCCAGGCAGCTGGTGCCATTCAAGCATCGACCGGAAAAGGCTAACACGACCATTCAAAAATACCTCCCATTGTAAGCACCCTTTTCCCGCCAAGTAATAAATATTTTAATTCTACAAATGCATCAAGTAATCAATAGGAGGAGGCAATGCAGGCAATGGCGACCCAGAAAATCAATCTAGAATTTCATAAGAGAGAATAAAATTAAATTTTTCTAAACTTACTTTGGATGACGCGAGCGGTGGTCGAGAGTTTCTGGTTGTTCGATGACATGCTATGATATATGATTCCCTAGTGTAACACAATATACATCGGATTTCCGAAGAAAGCCCGAACTTGCACGGACACTGTTACCCTACGGACTCACAAGACGTCTCACAGAGAGCTTGACCCACACTGCGCACCCTCCCTAACCTACTCTTTTCTAATTCTCCCCACTAGTAGCGCCACTATACAATCATACTTCAACTCATCCTAGTTCCACACATTTCTCACCTTTACACAGCCAATTTCACATCTTTCCACATAAAACTCGTAATTTAATAGTATACGAAAGACGAATTAATGTTATTTTCTTTGTTTCTTTTTTGTTTTGTTTTTATTGTTTTCTTTACGCATTACTTGATTTAACCAAGAGGAACCAATCATCCTGTATGATTTGTTATACTTTTACTTTTATTTTCATTTTTAAAAAGTTAAAGTTCGAATATAACTTTTTAGGATTAAACTTTAAAAAAAAAAAAAAGTGTTTTTACTGTTATTTTTCAATTTAAAAAATAAGAGTGTTAAAGTAATTATCAAAATACCTACAGTGGGTAGCCAAAGTTTTCATACACTCACCAAATTCGTTGAAATATGCTTTCTGTTATTCTCTTTTTAAAATAAAAAAAGTGTTGGATCACCAACATGATGTTAAACTATAATAAATAAATAAATAAAAGAAAAACATTTTTGATGATAGCACAATATTTCTATCAATATAATAGACATATTTAGTAATTGAAAAAAATAAAATCTGGATAATATATATTTATTTACTATCTATAAAGAAGAAAGATCCACCCCCCCCCAAACTTCTTTGGGGGTTGTTTTACTTCTTTTAATCCCTTATCTCGAGCAATGAGATGCAAGAATCAACTAGTTTTTAATCCTTCCTCTATCTGTCATTGCTTCTAAAGTCCAGTGAGTTCTGAGACAATGTCTTAGGTTTATGATGGCCGGTGCAAAGTTAACACTTCTATTGAACAGCAGTTAAGAGTGGTTTACCTCAGAGAACTAGGACAGTTATACCACAGAATCAGTGCAGTAACCAAAATTCCCTTTTCCAGTGTCCAGATAATTTCCAGTTCAAGATAAACAGTCCAGTTTATCATTCAGCACTATAATATGATGAAAGATTGGACGGTAAGACCCGTTCGGGATGGTCAAGAATTTTCTCTGAGACTGCTGAGAGGCTAATTGTATGTATAGTTAAAGCTAATCCCAAAACGGCGGCCACAGAGTTAACAAATGCAATGAATATACACCTGGAGATATCAGCTGGGCCAAATGCCTTCTGAAAAATACTGAGGAGAAATGGATTTAAAGCCAGGGTGAGTTGGAAAAATAAAATTAACCGAATACAATTTTATAAAGAATATTGGCAGAAGCTTCCAGACTTCTGGGATGACATTATTCTCGTGGACGAGAGCACGTATAACATTAAAGGATCAGACAGATGAACATTGGTTTGGCGGAAGCCTGGAAAAGCACTTGACGAAAAGAATTTGACTGGGGTGAGTGTGTTCTCTGGGACTGTATGTCAGCTGGCGGGGCGAGTAATTTGAATTTTATTGACATGATTATGGACTCACAAATATATATTGATATTTTAAGGGACAATCTAAAAGTTAGTGGTGCTAAACTGGTGATAGAACAAACTCTTAAGTTTTATCAAGACAATGCCTCTAAGCATAAAGCAATGCTGTCCCGAGAATGGCTTCAAAATAATTGTCCTAAGGTGTTGGAAACGCTTCCCTAGAGCACTGACTTGAACCCTGTTGAGCATTTGTGGGCCCACCTTCATCGCCAATTGAAAAAAACACAGTCACTGATCTAAAACTAAATTAAAAGAAGAATGGGCCAATATTTCCTCGGAAGTGACAACCAAGCTGGTAGAATCCATGCCTCGATGGCTGAAAATGTATGAAAACTTTTGCTACATATATACATACATATATATATATATATATATATATATATATATATATATATATATATATATATATATATATTCTTTTATTATATTATTTGTTACACTGTTAAATATATATCAATAATGTTTTTGAGTTGTTTTGATGAAAATATGGTTTAATAAATGTTTACAAGAAATATGTTCTTGTCTTTAAATATTAGCATTGATTTGGAAAAGAAAACTGTATATTTTTCTCAAATTATTTAGGTGTATGAAAACTTTTGCTGTGCACTGTAATTGGAAAAAGTTGAAAGGAATAAACTAAAACTACCAATGTTTATTTTTTATTTTGTATGTACAAATATATTTAAGTAAATAAACATAAATAAATTTTTAAGCGAAGAGCATTTCACTTATTTGAAGAATTAATTAAATTTCATAATATTAATTTATCTTGTAATATGGTCAAGTTTGGTTTATATCTATAATAATTTAATATATACTTTAGGGTTGAAAAGGCTCTTTCAACACTTGATTGGCTGGACTGGTGGAGTAGGATAATTGCTAGTTGTTATTGGTATGAAACATACGCAGCTCTATACAAACATTTCTGGGAGGGGGCTAATTTAGTACGTACGGACAGTGCCTGGGGGTGTAGAATCACATTTTTATAACCATGCACCCGGAAATAACAAAGGAAGTATTTGATAAACTAAGAACATACATTAATTAGACATTATTACTACTATTAATTTGCCAAAACAAATATTTTTCTGACTTAATGGAAATAGATTTTGAATTTTCATTCTGGGGGGCTAAGCCCCCCTCTTTAGCGGCCACTGGAATGGAAGTATCTATTTTCTTTCTTCCCAGTATTCCAGATATTGTAAACCAACAAAACTTCAAAATCTTGATTAAAATACTGAAAACTTTAATGTCACATTGAAAAAAATAAATGTATTGCATTAACTTTTATTTGTATGTACTTAACTTTAAGAGTTCCTAAATAGCTTTTCTTAAAACTTTTAAATAATTGTTATTTTTTAACTTATAAAATAAGTTTTCTTAATAAAAACATAACTGTTTCGATCCCTGGTTTTTATTCCTGAAAAATCAGTATTTTCATATCTCAGTTTTTTTAAACAACTGAAATCATTTAGAAGCAGGTTACTAAATGACTTTTTTTCTTCTTTTTTTTTAACTATCTATTTTAGATGAAAAGATTTTCATCCAACGGAGATTATTTCGTTCTAAATTTTATAATAAAAATGAGTTGTACTTCTGTCAATGTTCCGTATTGACATTTATGACTTCTTCAGGTCTATGAAGGAGAGGGACCAGATCCTTTTCTTGGAGACATACATTTCTGAATTTCTGACTATCTACATGTTCTCTATCCCAAAGCATTACAAGTGTGGGATAATTTAATCATAAGCATAAGGCTAAACAAGTTAATTTTTAACATGCAGATCAAATGCATGGAGAGCATATTTGAAGCCACATGCCCTTCTTCATTTTGAACATTTAAAGAGGGAACTGCTCTTTACTTATCAGTTGCTTGCAAGAATACCTAAATAATTCAGCCCATTGGTGTCAATGTTCATTAGTCTTCTATTTTATTTTTTGATTTTGAATATTTATGTATTTCAGCTCTTTTTATATATTATAAGTAGACAATACTTTAAACTAAAATAGGAAAGCTATCATATTTCACAAATATTCTTGATGGGAAAGACGTTACTTGCATGGAATACAAACACATAAAATATAAAAGATTCTTTCATTATATACTATATGTATAAAATAAAACAAAATTTTAATATTTCCCAATTTTTTTAAACATCAATCCATTATTTAGGAAAATATTCAATTTTGGAAACAGCAGAAATTGTGTGGAAAGAATGAATTCAGAATTGCCTTTTTTTTTAAACTGATTTTTAAAATTGTTGCTTCAATATCTACTTTATTATGTTCTCTTATCAAGATTGGTGTTTTTTACATCTTTATAAAAAAGTAATATAAAATATTTCTCTTAAGACAACCTATTTGTTTTATAGTTTAAATAAAATAACTGAAATGATTATTTTTACTCATTCTGTATCAAATCTTTTTTTTTTTTATTTTAAAAATAGCATGATGAATTTATTAGGCTTTGAATGGTAAAATTGCATGATAACATTCACACATACCCACTTACCTTAGAGTACTTCTGAACAATAGTAGTCACTACTTGGATACAATATTTAAACATCGACATTCTACAGGTACATACCACTAAAATTAACTAAATTACTCTTCTCTCTTACTTTTCTTTTCTGTTTGGTCTTTTGTTTGTTGTTTTTTCAATAAGAATTATATTTCCTCTTTTTTTTTTCATATATATTTATTTTGTATTTGTACTATTTCAAAATTATCTTAATAGATATTATGATATATTCATCATTTAATCCCAAAAATTCAGAGATTTAAGAGCTGACGTTTCCATACATACCTCTAAATTTGTAAATCGCCGTTACTGTGGTCCAGCATAACATATAAATAATAATAATGAATGTCACTATGGATAAGCAAGGAAGAAGACCAAGATGAAGCAGTTCCAAGGAGTCAGACATTTTCTTTGTGGGTTTCCACTTACACTTTATATAGGTTTGTCAACTTAATGAAATGAATGAAACCATTTTCTAAATATCCTTAAAGCAGTTGAGAAATCGTGTTAAATGGACGGTAACCATTCGAAAACTTAATAAATGTCCAACAAAAACTTTTCTGAAGTATCTTTTCAATGGGACGGTCACATTCAGGGAAATAAGTGTCGTAGTTGTTTATTGCTCGTTATAGTAGTGAATTTCCTCCCTCCCTAGGGAGGAAACCTGCTTATGGGGTTGACATCATGGCGCAATCCGGGTGTGCCGCCTGAAAATTTCACATTCCAGAACCCATATATCAAGAAATTAAGGGTGGTTCAAATTTGTGTGTGTGAGAGTATACATATATATATATATATATATATATATATATATATATATATATATATATATATATTTTTTTTTTTTTGTTTTAAATTGCATCGCTGGGTATCACATGTATGTATGGAACGGCTGCTTTCTCCAGCAGTGTCGCTCCTCTCTCCATCGCAACATTTCGTCGTGTTCATCTCCGACTTCTTCAGGCTGCTATGTGTCGTCCTCGGTGGTTATCAAGGGAATGAATTTTTCCCGGATTTTCCCTCCTTTATTGCCCTGCTTCGTAGACTATGCGGGCCAATGGTGTAGGGGGTCCGTGGGCCAATAGGGCTCGAGGGCTGTCTTCGTCGTTCGTCCGTCGTCTGTAGTTCGTCAGTGGTCCGTGTGGGGCGCTGGTCGTCTTGAGTCCCTGTTTTCTCCTCTATCTTCTTAAGGATGGGCCGCCAAATGTCCGGTAGGATGAGGCCATCTTCCCTATTGAAGTTTACCGGATGCTTATGTATTTCGATGGCTTCTCTAATTAGTCTCCTTGTCAAGCTGGTTTCCTTGGCTAGGGTCTTGGCTCGGTCGAATAATACTTGACTGGGGCACTCTTCTCCGTGTGTTGCCACCGCAGAAGTTTTGGTGCGCCCCAGCCTGTAGTCAGCAGCGTGTTGTCCGATCCGGGTGGCCACCTTCTTACCTGTTTGACCTACATACACCTTCCCACAGTCGCACGGTAGAAGGTAGACACCCTGGTCTTGTAACCGCTGCTTATCTTTACTCTTCCCGAGGCAATCCCCTATCTTGTTGAGAGGCTTGAAGGCGACATATATCCCCTCTTTTCTGAAGAGTCTGCCCAGCCTCTCACTGACACCGCTGACGTAAGGCAAGGAGATTCTGGTTCTTTGTTTTGTGTCTGTCCGGCTGTTTTCCTCCTTGTGTGGAATCTCAACACCGCTGGAGAAAGAAGCCGTTCCATACATACATGTGATACCCAGCGATGCAATTTAAAACAAAAAATTGTAAACCTCTACGGCGAGGAAACATACGAACTGACAAGACGGCTAAGCAAGATGAGATGTAGAATAGCGACTACTCGAAACGACCTCCAATTTTTACGCAGATGCAGGAAAGAAAAGGTCATCCCACTTTTTCTAAGAATGAAGAGGACCCTCAAGACCACCAAAGCAGCCCGGATCTATGACAACATGGAGAAGGCGCTGCTGAGGGAAAGGATTGGAGCTATCGACATTGGATGTGGAGCCTGCAAACAGAGGAAACTTCTCTCACAGAGAAAGTCACCTCAACTGTAGATGCGGAGTTATGGGACACAGTGGACCGCATTACAAAAAGCAAAGCGGAGAAAGTGGGTTCTCACAACGCGGAGAAAAAGGACAAAAAATGGGATAAGCTGACCAGAAGAAACGAGCCAAATTTGGAGGCCCTTAAAAGGACCGTTGACAATAACGACCTTCAGCCTTCCACACCAGCTGAGAGGACAGTCATAGTCAATTTAGCTGGTATAGAACTGTCTCAGGCGGCTACGGAAATCCTCGAAAAAGGAATGAATTTTGCTGTGGCGCCCACCCGGACCCCGATAGAGGAATTAGTGACCAGTATCGAGGCTGCTCTCACACCTATGGTTGGAGAAATGGCCGACAAGATAAGACTGGAAGCTGCCCACCTCGTCAGTAATGCCAGGCCACCAAAGATAATCTGACGCCAGCCCAGAGACATGCTCTACGTGACCTGAAGAAACGTGACGATATTGTAATAACCAAGGCGGACAAAGGCAACAGCACTGTCATTCTCGACCGAAGTTCATACGACGAAAAAATGGAATCTCTATTAACTCCAGATAAATATGAGAAAGGTATCAAGGACCCCACCAAAAGGATCGAAATTAAAATTAAGAACATCTTGAAAAACAGCAAGATGGAGCAGGGAATGATTGCTGAGATGACCCCCGGGGATTCCAGAATCCCAAGGATTTATGGCCTTCCTAAGGTACATAAAGAAGGAGCCCTCCTCAGGCCAATTGTATCAATGATCGGGGCACCCACTTATAGAACAAGCAAGATGCTGGCCAGGGAGCTGAAACCATACACGGGCCAATCATTCTCAGCGGTCAAAAATTCGTTTCATTTGGTGGAGATCTTGAAAAATATCAAATTGGAGGAAAAGGATATATTACTGAGTTTTGATGTGGAATCTCTTTTTACCAGTCTTCCAGCACAGGATTCCATCAACATTATTAAGAAAAACAAATTTCTGGAAGGCAAGATGATGGAACTAGCTGAGCTTGTGCTGACTTCGTGATACTTCCAATACAGAGGAGTCCTGTACCAGCAGAAGGATGGCGTGGCCATGAGCAGCCCCCTCTCACCAGTTGTGGCCGATATTTTCATGGAAGACTTTGAAAGGCGGTTAATGGATAAGACCGAACACAAACCGAAGCTCTGGCTAAGATATGTGGACGATGTTCTCGCAATTTGGCAGCATGAGGAAGAGGAACTTAAAAAATTCCTCTTGCTAATGAACAACTTGCACCCAGCTATCAAGTTCACCGTCGAGGAGGAGAAGGACGGAAGATTGCCTTTCTTAGACCTCATGATCATTAGAGGAAACAATGGTGAGCTGGAGCACACCGTTTATAGGAAGCCCACGGCCACAGGGAGATATTTACACTCAGACTCACACCACCACCGGGGACATAAAATGAGTGTAGTCAGGACACTCGCACATAGAGCTGTTAGCTTGTGCAGTAACCGGACACTCCTGAGGATGGAATTCGAGCAGATGACCAAGGATCTTGTCAGCAATGGTTACGATCAAAAATTAATTTCGCGAAGGCCGACACAAGGAGGAAAACAGCCGGACAGACACAAAACAAAGAACCAGAATCTCCTTGCCTTACGTCAGCGGTGTCAGTGAGAGGCTGGGCAGACTCTTCAGAAAAGAGGAGATAGATGTCGCCTTCAAGCCTCTCAAGAAGATAGGGGATTGCCTCGGGAAGAGTAAAGATAAGCAGCGGTTACAAGACCAGGGTGTCTACCTTCTACCGTGCGACTGTGGGAAGGTGTATGTAGGTCAAACAGGTAAGAATTTGGCCACCCGGATCGGACAACACGCTGCTGACTACAGGCTGGGGCGCACCAAAACTTCTGCGGTGGCAACACACGGAGAAGAGTGCCCCAGGCAAGTATTATTCGACCGAGCCAAGACCCTAGCCAAGGAAACCAGCTTGACAAGGAGACTAATTAGAGAAGCCATCGAAATACATAAGTATCCGGTAAACTTCAATAGGGAAGATGGCCTCATCCTACCGGACATTTGGCGGCCCATCCTTAAGAAGATAGAGGAGAAAACAGGGACACAAGACGACCAGCGCCCCACACGGACCACTGACGAACTACAGACGACGGACGAACGACGAAGACAGCCCTCGAGCCCTATTGGCCCACGGACCCCCTACACCATTGGCCCGCATAGTCTACGAAGCAGGGCTATAAAGGAGGGAAAATCCGGGAAAAATTCATTCGACATGGACAATACACTAGCCGGTGGAGTCGCCATCGGCCTACGACACGGTACACGCTATCAACGGATAGACCCAATCATAGACCCAGACGAATACAATTTTGTTCTGACAATTATAGTTAAACTGAACAAGTCGTACAAACTGACCGCATACTATCGGAGACCGAGAGGACGACTTTCACGACTGGGACTTCTCCTTTCAGAAACTTCGACAGACAGACGACACATACTCATAGGTGACCTGAACGCTAGACACACTGCCTGGCATAATACGAAAAAGAACCCCGCAGGGACTAAGCTGACAAAATACCCCCTGACAGTCATACACCCAGGCACACACACATTCAGACATTTCGCAGATCCCAGCATGACTTCAACGATTGACTTGTTAGTTACGCGACAACCACACGTAATAACCGCGTGCACTGCACTCGATTTTATCACATCAGACCACAGGCCGGTCTTATACGAATTACACGGGCACATCCCCACACCCACAGCCACAAACTACCACTACAGCAAGGCAGACTGGCACAAATACAAACACCTCATACACGAACACCCCCCCCCCCCCCTATCACACCTATACACGACACACAAATTCTCGACGAGGCCATTAAACATTTCACAGACACAATCACCTTCGGGGCCGACTCGAGCATTCCTAAGTTCGCGCCAGCACCTCCAAATCTTAGGAAACCACCACAACACATTCTCACACTCATCAAACAACGAAACAATATCAAAAACATTTGGCACAGAACACGAGACAGGCATTATAAAACTGCACTAAATTCACTCACTACACAAATACGCACTCTCATGTCGCAATGGAAGACGTCCATGTGGCATGAGAAACTCAGGCAGACACATGGTGACTTTAGGAAATTCTGGAGGCTCATACGAACACGCACGCATAAGACTAACACAGTAAAAATACACAGACAAGATACGCTACTAGACGAAAAAGACCAGGCGGACATACTCGCTACCTACTACACACATGACGCTCAGACTCGCAACAAAGACCGTACACCTGAATACAGACTTACACTACAAGACAATTACATGTACGTCTCACCAAAACAACTGACAGCCATACTCAGACAGACACGAGGGAATAAATCCCCAGGACATGACAGACTTCAGTACATATTACTCAAACAGTTACCGAGAAAAGGACTACACTATCTCGTACACATCTATAACACATGCCTCCGCCTCAGACACTTCCCCGAACACTGGAGACACGCTATAATCACACCACTACTCAAACCCAACAAAAAGGGCGATACACCTGAACACTACAGACCCATAAGCCTACTGCCTCATTTATCAAAAGTGTATGAAAAGATCATACTGAGATATCTGAAAGACTTTTGCGCAGAGGAGGATATAATCCCTGCTGAGCAGTTCGGTTTCCGCCCTGCGCACAGTTCAGAACACCAGCTAGTAAGGCTCCAATCACACATCACAAACAACATGCTCATGAACCGGACTACAGCACTCATATCGATTGACTGTACGAAAGCTTTTGACTCTGTTTCACATAATATACTTATGCAGCAACTCAGAACTTACGGATGTCCAGAACAACTCTATAACACAATACACTCTTTCCTATACGGACGTACTATGACGGTTAGGGTAGGGGCAAGCCTCTCCAGCACACACCCAATCCCCTGCGGTGTACCACAGGGGTCAGTACTCGCACCAACACTCTTTTCCATTTACACATCAGAAATCGTCGGTGAACAGTACCCAAACACAAAAATAGCCGCATACGCCGACGATATCGCGATATACAGCACATCCATGTTACATTCAAAGGCATTAAAACAAGCTGAAGAGGTTTGCGCAGACGTAGTAGACGAACTGCGACGAATACACATCACAGTTAACCCGACCAAGACAGACGCACTACTCTTCGCCTTTCATGGCAATTCAACACGAGCACGCCCCAAGTATTTCACGGTTAGAAACAAAAGAAACAAGTTAAAAAGACATATCAATTACTTGGGGATACACTTAGGAACACACCTCAGTTTTCACACACACTTTACCAAGAAGCTAAAGCTTGTCAGGACGAAAGCCCGCTCTCTTGGTTACTTACTCAATTCATCAAACCTCTCACTCAGACTGAAGCTACTCATATACAAAGGAGTCTTACGACCGGCACTTCTATACGGCACACCACTCTTTCGGTTTCTGAACCCCACCATACTCAGAACACTACAATCTTTTCAGAACCGAATACTCAAAAAAGTCACACGGAGCACCTCACACAATAAACTCAAAGCCCCTGACTTACACAAACTCTTAGAACTCCCTACAGTTTCAGAATTCATAAAACGACGTCACATCAAAGTCTTTGACGGACTTAAGTACCATGACAATCCACTTTTTAACGACATCACACAACCTGGACGACCAGGACGCTGGCCAGGACCAACAGAGTTCACACGACGACTAGTAGACGTACTAGAACATAACACATTTTAGAACACGCTAGGAACAATCCAACAAACACAAGTTACACTGACACATGACACTTAAGACAGTTTAACTGACCTTCTTCCCCTTTCTTCTTTCTTCTACTCTCCGACTATCTTTCGTTTTACCTCCTCCTCTATTCGCTGTGCCCCACACAGCACATTACACATACCTCCCTTTGGGAATCCTACACCTTTTTCTCCTTTACTTACCGCCTTCAAGTGCATTAATGCAGAATAAGGACACCTCCTCCCTCATCCTCCCTCTACCTGTGGCCCTTACGCACGCCTGTTGCGTTCGAGATCCTTAGTTTTCTTTTGCGTTCCTGCACGTTTTCTTTCACTTTTCGCTTTCTTCATGCCCTTCCTTGCATGCTTTTTATTTCTCTTTTCTCTAAAGTGGGGTTAGGAAAAAAAAAAAAAAAAAAAAAAAAAAAAAATCATTCCCTTGATAACCACCGAGGACGACACGTAGCAGCCTGAAGAAGTCGGAGATGAACCCGACGAAATATTGCGATGGAGAGAGGAGCGACACCGCTGGAGAAAGAAGCCTTTCAATACATACATATATATATATATATATATATATATATATATATATATATATATATATATATATATATATATACATACATAAGAATAGTTTTGCTCTTTTATATTTGTAAAAGAGCAAAACTAAAGCACTTAACACTCCATACAAAAGTTCGTGGGTTCGATTCCCACTAGGGGTGGGGGCTTTTCTTTAGAAAAAAATGTAAGGTATCAGCCCTACACTGGCTAGAAAAGGCTGGTAACCTATAAATAACCCGTCATAAACTTCTTAGTTAACTATAATGGATGTTAAAAAATTTAAATAAATTATATTTGTAATGAACAGCTGACTCAATGTACAGCAGAGGCAGGATATACTGTCCATGTTCAACAACATGTCCTTGTGGTAGCAGCAACAACCTACCCCGGAGCCCCTTAATTCAATTCGAATCTAATACAGATTAAACACCAACTTCTAATAAACCAATTTACTTTATTTTTGAGACAAATCTTTCTCTTTAGATACACACGACGGATACCGTATTTCGTTAGAATACAAGAGAAAGAACGGTTTGTATGAACAAACTCCCCTCCTAATGAATTGATTGATTATATTTTTACAAGGTATTTTTCTCTTTAGATGGCCACTTCGAATACAAGGTTTCGAACGAAAACATCAAAAATTACGTCGGGTATGGATAACCCGCCCCCCCCCCCCCCCTCCCGGTTGAACGATTTTGATGGTTAACGAACTCGTTCAATCTTATCAGAGAATGCCATATACCAAGTTTCGTGGCGAAAAAAACCTCTGGCGTGAATCGTGTTAACAGACATTTTATTTTTTATTTTTTAACGGCATATCAACAATTGGGCTATTTACAGGTTGCCACCCTTTTGTAATGCAAATTATAAATTATTGCTTTAAAATAAATAGGGGAGAAGGAGGTCAATCTAGCCAAAAAGTACAGTCTGTATACTAGTTGAATTAAAACAATATATATATATATATATATATATATATATATATATATATAAATATATATATATATATATATATAAATATATATATATATATATTTTAAAATGAAATTTCAGATCATTATGTGCATTCTCATTTTCGAAATATAATTCAGCCAATAAATAATTAGAATTATTGATAATCATAAATATGTGCAACCGCGTCGAATGGTTCAATTGAACCAATAATATTAAAAACTCAAACAAAAGCTTTGAATAAATAATTTAGTACATCAAAATAAAAATATTGCACATTTTTTAATGCACATATAGTATATTATATATTAATTATTTCACTGCCATAGCTATAATAAAAAACGTCCGTCTCACAGGAACTGCGTCATATCTCTAGTGCTATACGTCATTAGCAGTTATTGGTGGGATTTGATCTCTCGTGAAAAATCTATACTACATGTGGCGGTTCGTCATAGGCTAATAACTGCGCCTAGAGATCCTACCTCTATAGGAGATTATATGGCTGGAAGGTTCCTGCCTAGGAGGTTAACCAGTCAGTCAGTTTCCGAATATAGGACGCTCACCTGTGTTTTTGTGAATACTTACGCTTGGTTGTGTTATGTTATAATAACGTATCGGTATGGCCATACTTAGATGTAATGAAGAGTTGCGATGGATATCCGCAAGTAGCATTTGTATTAATTGTATATATATGTAGGATAAGATAGATTATAGTATGTACAAAGTAGTTCCTAAGTTAGCGTATAATTGTAATATTTTATTAGTTGTTGTAATGTTATTAGTTATTTTAATGTTACTAGTTGTTTTATTAAATTATATGATTAAATTATTAATACATTAAATCTACTATATATTTGTCAAATACCACTCACTCACTCGCTCATCTATCAACGCCCAGCCCAAACCGCTGGACAAAAAATTTTGAAATTTTGCATGGACACTCCCTATATAACGTAGGCACTCGCTAAGAAAGGATTTTTTGATATTCGAATTTTTAAGCATTTTTAGGGGGGTTTAAAGTTTGAGTTGGTTAGAGAAGGCAAGCCTAGGCAGCCTGCGTTGCTAGGACGATAAAGAACAGCTGTTACCTTACATTATCTATCTCATAGTATTATTTTTAATTGAGGTTAATTTCAACTATGATGGCAGACCTTGAATTACTAGAAATTAACTGTCCCTCATAGAGTTTTAATTGCGTTTCTTTTCTCCCTGTTCCCGTCAGATAGGCTTGCCATATTTTTGGAGAGTTAAACCGAGGCACATTAATATGGGATGGGCATACCAGTGGGGGGGGGGGGGGGGGGGGAATAAAAAGAGTACAAATTATAAGCAAAATGTTTGGTGAGTTTTAAGCCTAGCAACTAACGGGAAGGGGGAATCCTAAACTGTTAGTCTACCCAAACGTTAAAAATAAGAACGGAACTTTCTTTGCTACTTGATTTTCTTAAAAAAAATCTCTCAGCCAAATAGTGGTGTCTGGCAGCTGGCAGCGCTGTGCAGGTAGTTCCAGCGTTTTACAGTTAGATTACTTCTCATTTCTTTGACACTGTGAGCAGTAGTAAAAATGTTGATTGTAGAAAAGTAACCGATTAAAAAAAGATTCTTATAAACATGAATTCATTACTTTTTACATCTTACAGCCTTTTCCGGGACATTGATAAAATCGGGCGGGACACCGAAACAATTGCAAAATTCCGGGACAGTCCCGGTCAAACCGTGATGTATGGCATATCCTTAGGTTTTCCAGGTGAGGTAATAATATCCGGAACCCTTGCAATGCCTTCTCGCCTATAACCTTGGTAATACTCGTAAATATATTGGGTGTTACCATATGACTTCTTGGAAACATAAACTTTTAAATTTTAACGCCCATTGAATAAAATATAGTATGACGAGAACCGTGCTATAATAATCTGCACAGTATTGTATAGTAACGTAATTTTAATGAAACATTATTTAACGCAATAAATAACTACTTATCTGCCGTGACGAAGCACGGGCATTCAGCTAGTATTAAAATAAACACGTGTTTTATATAACCAAAACCAAGAGTGACGTCATAATTACCCCCAAAGAGGTAATACTACATATAAAAATCTCGTGTCAGTCTGTTTGTCCGTATGTCTGTTTGTTCCTTATACAAATCTACACAATTGGACCGATTTTGACCAATCTTGGCACACAGGTAGGTCTTAATACGGGAAATCTCCTAGGCTATGTCAAAATAGTCAAATTTCACATTGGTCAAAAGTTTTGTTAAAGAAAATTGGCTACACTGAACCATTCAGATTCAGACGGCCATTTTGAATAATGTCTCAAATGTATTTGTTGATGTTCTTGATAATTAGAATAACTCGAACTCATTGATGACTTCTTATCATTATATAATCATGTAATGCAATTTATTTCAATTTTATATCAACAGTCACTGTCTAACTAAGGAGCGCTGGCCTTTCTTTGATGAGAGCTATCTACTCGCAGGCTCTGGTTCTGGCCTCTATCGGCTGTTTTATGAATTGCTGTGGTGCTGGCCTCTGTCGGCTGCATTATGAATTACTAGACAGATGTAAACAAATTCACACCGTTTGACCGATTTTGACGTAACTGGGTGTACAGGTAGATCTTGATACGGGGAGAGTCATAGGCAGAAAGTAGGTGTAGCATGGCACACTGGGTAACAGCTAGTATAAAATAAAATTTTGGAAAGAAAATAGATTTAAGGCGCCACTACAGGAACCTGACAGTATCATGTCGACTCCCCCCCTCAACGTTCGCTCTTGGAAACATTATAACAATGTTTCATATTTTCCTACCTTGTTTTAGTCAAATACTCGTTTTTCTGTGATATGTAATTAAAATAAGCAAACCATTTATAATGTTATGTAAACAGATACAAAACCCCGTTCAAAAGAGCAAAACTAACAATTGCGAATTTTCAAGTCCTTATTTCTCCGATTGCCATAGCCCCATAAAAAATTACAACCTTTTTTGTAGATATTTTAGTAAGCTTTCGGAAGGGTTCTTTCCACTTAACACAGGTTCCCAAACATTTTTGGGAGATATTTTAGAAAATACACTAAAATCCCAAAACTCATAAAAATATTTAGTGCTCGCTCGGGATTTGAACTCAGGTTCCCCAGCATATGAGTCCAGTGCTACACTACTGAACTAACCTCGCCCCCGATATATTCATATATATATATATATATATATATATATATATATATATATATATAAATATATATATATATATATATATAAATATATAAATATATATATATATATATATATATATATATATATATATATATATATAAATATATATGCAAGTTTGAACCATGTCATATTGATATATTCTTGTCATATTATTGATCTACAGGATCTGAAATAAGAAATTTTCGTGTCGGCACTTCCCGATTGCGACATGAGGTCAACCTAGTAAGCGCGTTTCTTCCCTATGGAGGGAGGGAGTAACCGCGCTCAAAACTATAAACATAACATTTTTTTTTCTTTACTACTCTACTTTTTAACAATTTCCTCCGAAGGAAAGTAATTATTGAGGTTGCACTCATGACGGAATTCTTTGTTTTAACAATTGATACGACTCAGAGATACGAATGAGTAGGACCTGAGGTCAGGGGTTCAGAAATAATAGGAGTCTAGGACAGCATGTAACTCGTGCCCACCCGGAAATCCACAATAGTTCAATAAGAATTCCCAGGATACCCCGTTGGAGTGACGAGGAGTTGCGTCTTCTCTCACAACGCGAAGCCGAGTACAGATCAAGGGGTCTCGTTGTTACTAGCGGAAGTCTCGCTTGGCGAACAAGTGGGGCAACGGAACGTATTCGGTTTACTCCGCGCTATCAGGCTTTCCTTCGTCAGGCAATGGACGAGTTAAATCAAGAGGAGCTTCAAGCGCCTGCGCAAGTGGTGGAGGTGGTCGGTCCTGGAACTAGAGAGCTTTTTTTGTGAAGCTGCTGCTGAACAGGCAATCGGCCTTCGTGGCCAAGATGGGCTGGATGTTACGGACTGACTGTGCGAGTGGCTTCAGGCGCGCTTTCCTGATTGGTGCAATACCTCATTCGAGGGAGGTTGACAGCCTATAGGCCCACGACCCCTTCCTTTTCACCGCCAGATAGAATACAAGCGTTTACAAAAACTTTGGAGGTCTAATAAAAGTAGGGTGGTGAAAGAGATATTGGAAGGAGGTCCTCTAGTGCGCAGGCATTCGTTGGACGAAATGGCGAATTACTGGCGGCCGGTTATGGAGAGTCCCTCTCGGCCATTTGATCAGGCTGGTTTGCCACCGGGAGCTATGGAGATCAACACATTATGGACGCCTGTCGAAGTGGTGGAGATCAAGAACAACAGGATAGACAGATCATCTGCACCTGGTCCGGCCGGCTTACGAGTTGCCGATTGGGAGTCAGTCCCCCCTAAGGCTTGGGCTTTATTTTATAATTTATATTTGTTAGGGGATAGGTGTATACGTCAAGTGGTTGGTGCAAGGACTGTCTTCATCCCGAAGAAGAAATTTCCGGAGACGCGTGGTATTACAGATCTATCACTGTGGCGTCTGTAGCTCTCAGACAACTCCATAAGATATTGGGTGCTCGTCTGAGAGCGTTGGATCTCCAAGAGATAGGCCAAAGGGCGTTCATAGTAGCCGATGGAACTGCAGAGAACAGTGTAGTCCTGGATGCGGTGCTCGGGGAGGCTCGTCGGTGTCGCCGTGAGGTGCACTTGGAATACGTGATAGGAGTCTACGGGGAAGGGTTTACTCGAATTACCGATGGTCGTGTGTGGACGGACCCGATCGTAAACGGGAGGGGGTTTTGGCAGGGTGATTCTTTGTCTCCGTGCCTCTTCAACCTTGCGATGGATTGGGTCCTCCAGGCGGTTCCAAGCCAGGAGGGATATTCTCTGGAAGAAGCGAGGATTAACTATCTGGCCTTTGCCGAGGACTTGGTCTTGGTTGCGTCCTCGGTGGCTGGCATGCGGAGTGCCCTTGCGCGGGTTGGAACTGCCATCGCCAAGCTGGGGATGGAGCTCAGCCGGGTAAGAGCTGTGCTCTTTCGCTGGTACCGCCAGGACGCGTGGTCAGGATCAAGGTAGTTGAGGACACACTGTTCAGCGTTGGTGGAGCCCCGGTGAGGCAGATGCAGTTCCAAGATTCAGTTAAGTACCTCGGAGTCAACTATAGAAATCAGGGAACCGAGAGGCCTGACGCTGAGATCGGAGCGGCGCTTCTTAAGATTCGGAATGCACCCCTCAAGCCGCAACAGAGGCTGACCGCCCTTAGGTACCACC
This sequence comes from Gonocerus acuteangulatus, assembly GCA_946811695.1. Classification (NCBI taxonomy): domain Eukaryota; kingdom Metazoa; phylum Arthropoda; class Insecta; order Hemiptera; family Coreidae; genus Gonocerus; species Gonocerus acuteangulatus. Next base: position 129,907,419 of record OX328123.1, on the reverse strand, counting down.
TTTTGCCTCGGTATGTGCATAGACTGATTCTTGGTGGCTCCTCCCGTGAAGCACTGAGAAAATTTGATGTAAAGGTTAGAGCAGCGGTGAGGAGGTGGCTAGGATTGCCAAAGGATATCCCTGTTGGATATTTCCATGCTTCATGCACAGATGAAGGCTTAGGTGTGCTCTGCATGGGCGTCTTTGTTCCGGCTTTGACTATAGGCCGACTTTCTAGAATGGAGTGCTCTGGTCTGGCCGCTGCGAGGGCAGCTTATCGATCGGTGGGAGTGACCAAAAGTCTGCGGAAAGCGATGGAGGCCCTGGCCAGGCAGGGCTTGGTACAAGATGACTCCTGGTGCCCAGGGGTGAGGAAGCTTTGGTGGGCTGACAGACTCTATTCGTCCAACGATGGAGCGGGACTGAAGGAATCCTCTGCTTGTAGGGTTTCAGCTTATTGGCTCAATGAAAGAGCTATAACCACTTCTGGTCGCGACTTCATCCAGTATGTTCGTACCCACATAAATGCTCTACCGACCAACGAGAAAGACTAGAGGTCGGCGTCAGGGCCGGATACTAACATGTAGCCTACATGTTAGTATCCGGCCCTGCCCTACATGATGTAGGGTCTACGTTTACTTCTTGGGGTTTCCGTTGTTTTTTGCTCCTATTTATATTTTTTTTTTCAGACGTATTGGTAAAATTGGCACCCTTTCACGACTCTTTTAGCGCGGTTCCTCCCTCCCTCCCTTCGTAGGGAGGAACCCCGCTAATAAAGTTGATCTCATGAAACAATCCGGAAGTGCCGACTAGAAACTTTTACGTTTCAGAACCCCTAGAGATCGAAAATAACGGTGGCTCAAATTTGTATGTTTATGTACATACACACAGACATATATATATGTGTCTGTTTGCGCTGTAGCTCCTCCAAAAATGGACCGATTTTGATGAAATGTGGTACAAAAATCTTTAGTTTCATTTGAAAAGTAAAGTTCGTTAACCGGCAAAATCTATACACCGGAACATGGTTTTTGGAGCGAAATTCGCCCGAAAAAAATCGTTACGCTTGCAACTATTTGCTTTATAGGTTTCTTGGAATTGGCACCATAATCCTAATTTTCCATCCTAGGGGATTTGTTACATACCCCCCTGACTCAATTCCTCTGTGGTAACTCTGCTAAGAACCTTCTGCACAAAGTGTACCATCATTTTAAGAGGGGAAACGTACACTACATTTGGTCATTATCAAACATTCCTTAACCTTCAATGAGGTAAAAAGTCAAAACATAGCAAATACAATTTCCATCAATTTATTCATTTATTGAGTGAGCTGTACATGATTCCAATTGATGTCTTATCTGGAGTATTCAACAATAGATTTATAGCCTTACCAGAAGAGACCCTTCAGCGGGCCTCACCTATATTGATATTATCAACTATTGGCTAAAACTGTCCATACTGATTAAGTATTAAGAGTTACATTCATTTCCAAAATAAATCGCACCAGTATTTCTAAAGAGATACAACTCAAAAATTCGGTGTTTTTCAGTTATGACTATGAAAGACATGGTAAATATCTTTTCATCAACCATCAAAACTGTTAATACCTAGCTTCAGAGCTTGTACACCAGAGGGGACTTGTGTCAATCTTCCTGTCTTAATGCTATGCCCCTTACATAAGCAAGAATGACATATATTCAGTTGAGCTTTTCTTTTAATTGTATCACTTTAGAAATACTAGTGCGAAATGTTTGCTTTTTTATTTGAAAAATGTTCTACTTACTTCTGTAGTATTCTACAAAAAAATTAAAAAATATTTTGCGAGTAGATTTAATTAAATTTTTTTTTTTTTTTAATTTCTTTGGTTTTCGTATATTTCCTTTATTTTATTTTTCATTTTCATGGAATTCCTCTCATTAACTAATATTTTCACATTGTTAAAAGTGTGTTTTTTTTTTTTAATAGCATGTTCAACCAAGTTGTTTTTTTGACGATGAGATTGTCAGCATATTATAGCCTCTGATTTAAAAGGTTTTTTATTTCAGTTTTTAATCACACAAACATATATTTTCTTTTACTTTCTTTAGAGAACTGTAAACTAGACAAGATTGGTAAAATACAAACAACGCGATGCTCAAATAATGAATGACAGATAACAGATAAATAATTAATGTTACTCAAAGTGGAAAAAAAAGAATTAAAATAAAGTAAAAAACAAAAAATAATAAAAAAAATTGCACACAGTAAGTAAAGCAAATTCTGTTATAATTTTTTTTTTCTTTTTTGTGGCAAGGTAAAACGTACATGAAAACATTTAAATAAATAGATTGAACACATCCAAATATAAAACAAGTACAATATAAATTAAATTGATAGAACAATGAGTAAAAAAAAAAAAATCAATCGTGAGCCAAAGCAGCTTTTAAAGGAGAGTATACGACATGCTAAGAACAAATTATTAGTATTGTCTAGTTTACAGTTGTTATGAAAAGAATATATGCGTTTAATTAAAAACTGAAAAAAAAGGCTTTTAAAGAATAGAAAAGCATGCCAACTTCCTAGTCAAGACAAAAAATGAAAAACAGCTTTGATTTATTATGCTATTAATTAAAAAAAGAATCACTAGTCCTTAATAACTAGCAACAGGAGTCCCGGTGGCCATGAGTATTAAGGGGTAACACCTAACACTCTGTGCCAAGGGTCGTGGGTTCGATTCCCACTAGGGGTGGTGGATATTCTTTGGAAAGAAGAAGAGACATCAGCCCTATCCTGTCTAAAAGGGTGGTAATCTATAGATAACCTGTCTTAAAATTCTTAGTTAATAATGAACATTAAAATTTAAATAAATAAATAAAAAACTAGCAACTGCTCTCCCAAGTACGACACTTACAATTCAAGGCTCTGACATCGAACTTCCCCATGGAGGGTGTTGAACCATGTTAGGCTGGAGCAGCAGGAAAAGCAACCGGAATGTACCGATGCTTTTCCACACAAGGGTGCCCTAGCCACAGGGCTTGAGCGATGGCCGGCCGTGACCTCATAGTCACATTGCACATAGCCTCTTGACTGAAGGGACTCATCATTATATCATTGTGTATAGTCGGGATTTGGACTTCGAGGTGTTCAGGTGTTATCTCTTGAATGTTAGCATTGCATTAGCGGAGTGTCAACTGAGTGCGTGTACCAATTGTCCAAACCTGGGTTTCCTCTTGTACTAAACAGGATTACTATAGCAAATACATCCCATCAGCAGAGTAAAAATAACCTGTTTCAGGTCGGTGTAAACCCAGCTCACGTCCCCTAATAGTGGGTGAACAATCAAACGCTGGCAAATTCTGCTTCTTAATGATAGGGGAGATAAAACCTGTAGTTTAAAGCTCATGATGATGTGACAATTTTTTTGTGAAACACATGGAGTTTACTCAATAAATGAATACATTGAAGTTAAATTTATTTGATATAACTGTCACACGGAAAGTACAAAATGCAAGACAGGGTCACCATTTTATAAAAAGAAATCTTTAAATAAATTCTTTTTACTGTGAATAACGTCTGCTTCTATTCAGCCTTGAATAGGGACTGGAAAAATTCAAGCCTTTATACTGCCGTAATCATTCTTTTGTTGAACTAAAAATCTTAAAATTAGATTACTTGCAATGCATTAGCTGGAAAGACTGAGAGTTACTACAATTATTTTTGACACTCTCATATTAAATTATGATTAAAATAAATAGACCAAAATCTCTTTTTTTATTTGCTTACTAATTTTGTCCTTGATTTCAAATATTCTACGCCGCTTTATAATTCTATTATTCTATTTACCAGTCACAAAAATGTGGTAAAACTGTTTAACGAAAGCAGGCTCACTTAGAAGTGGTTAAAACAATGGCAATGGATTTTTCAATTTTGTTTAATTTTTCCAATCAGCATTTGAGTATCTACAGAACAAAAAATCTTCCAAAAATATGTATATATAAAAATTATTCAGGAAGATTGAGTCACAAATAATTTTTTAACTTTTAACAAAACTTTCATTAAATTGTTACAAATGAAACTAACTTGTAAAGCATTTTCACTGACTTTTAACACCATTGATGCAATTGTTTGTTATATATATATTTTTAAAATTAATGAGTATTTACATCACAGCGTTTCCATTTAGTGGACTAAAAACATACATTATTCTCATTTACACATACAATAAAGATCTTAAGTATCTATGGAACACAAACTCTACAAATAGATGATAATGTAGGAAAACTGCAAGATAGTTATAATTTCACAAAAAATGGGGTTTATTCCAGTAAAATTTATATCCAACAAAACTATCTGTAATAAATATAGGAACAAAATGAGGAATGTAAACAGTACAAGGCATAAATTTTTCTAATTACACAGCGTAAATGACTTATATCTATTTTACAGTCTCAAGACATAAGGAAGTGCATTAAAAAAAATATTTTTTCTCAGAGACATACTATTATATTTAATTAAAACCACATTTTATACATATATAAAAAAAAAAAGAGAAGTTTTTTTTTTTTAAATTATTTTATTTATATACGAGATAAGAATCGTTGATGCTGGAGAAAGGTTTAAAGGAGATGTTCACTGATACTTGTACTGTGATCCCTTGTTATATGGAATAGGTGCTTGTCCTTGAGAGAACGGGGCAGCACCTTCAGGGTAGACACCACGGTAGATAGCGCTCGATGGAGGAGCCCCAGCTCCAAGGGCTTTGCTATGTCCACCCAGTCCAGTTCCAGTGCTGTGCCCACCTCCGCTAAATTGGCTGAAAAAAAGAAAGAAATTTAAATCTCATAATACAATATATAATTCATATTGTTCCGTAAACTTCTAAAGTACTATAATCCATCACCATCCCGTAGTACCATCTGCCCTATGCCTGAAGATAGGCCATTCCCAACTAACTCACTCATATCATAAGACAAGACAAGGCAGATCAACTTGCCAGAACTACAATACAACACTTACTCTTAAACACAGACTGAATACCATGTTGAAACACCAACTTCCTACATAACATGAATGAAATTCTTTCAAATTACAGCAAATAAATAGCACATTCTTATTCCTTCAAAATGCAAAGCTTTTTTATATAATCTAACCTGTCTTATTTATTTATTTTCTCTCTCTTAGAAATAAATATGAATACTATTGAGCCAACAACTGAAATTTCTATACATCACACATTATCACAGTAATTACAAATATTCTCACTTGCCTTTTTTTTTTCTTTTTTAACGGCATATCTGCAAGGCCATTAGTGCCTTATGTGTGATTACACGTAATCTATTTGACACAATCTCACTCTACAATAACCATTACTTTACTACTACTGCCATTATTCTATTATTATTGACTAGTTATATTGTAGCGGTTTAGGTTAAGTAGCCTCAGGATAAACTATTAATAAAAACAAGATCACCCTCCCAAACAACTACAGAAGAAAAGATTTTATATAAGAATTTGGATGTTTGAATTTTGCGGACATTCCACCACTAAATGTTTAAAAGCAATTATTTTTAATTATTAGATAATTTTTTAAATAAGATTTCTTATCAGTGAAATTCTGTAAAGTTATATATGCAAGAAAAGCATAAATATTAATTTATTTTGCCACTAAATGGTGAAAAATTACTTGTTCCTTAAAAACATATAATGAATTTAAACACCAGCTAATTTTAAGTGATTAATCAAAAGCACCTGAAATTTCAATAATGATTAAATTAATATTGAAATGAAGAACTATTCACTTGATAACAAATACTAGACAATAGGTTGAATCTTCAAGCTACCTCATGTGTAACTGAAATGAACAGTTGAAACTCAGTTTCTTATTAAGTTGATCAAATATGTAGCCAATATGTATAAATTTAAATCAATGTATTTAAGGCCCCTGATAGCAATAAATCCATTGAATATTTATCTATTCTCAAAACTGAAAATAAAACATAATCAAAAAGACTCAAGGTGTGAACAAATCAAATTTCCTAATTACATCTAAATTGGATATAACAGGACACAGAGAAATTTTTAATTTAATGGAGAAATCAGCATTCTGTAATGAACCCTTTCCAGCCAAGAGAAGTCCACAGTGAATCCTTGACTTTGGGCACAGCATCAGTGAAGTTAAAAACTTCTTTTTGAATACACCTAAGTAGATTAGACGGCCAATAACCCTTTTCTCCGACTTGTACATAGGTCCTATCAGCTCTTGACTGCTGGACAAGTCTTTTCTCTGGCTTGTACATAGGTCCTATCTGCTCTCGACTGCTGGACAAGTCTTTTCTTTGGCTTGTACATAGGTCCTATCTGCTCTCGACTGCTGGACAAGTCTTTGCTCCGACTTGTAGATAGGTCCTATCTGCTCTCGACTGCTGGACAAGTCTTTGCTCAGACTTGTACATAGGTCCTATCTGTTCTCAACTTTTCGACAAGTCTTTGCTCCGACTTTTAGATAGGTCCTATCTGCTCTCGACTGCAGGACAAGTCTTTGCTCAGACTTGTACATAGGTTCTAGCTGCTCTCGACTGCTGGACAAGTCTTTTCTCTGGCTTGTACATAGGTCCTATCTGCTCTCGACTTCTCGACAAGTCTTTGCTCCGACTTGCATATAGGTCCTAGTCGCTCTCGACTGCTGGCCAAGTCTTTGCTCCGACTTGTACATAGGTCCTAGTCGCTCTCGACTGCTGGAGCTGTCAATGGTAGAGAAGGGGTTAAATAGCTTCTTATTTTACAAATGATGTTTCTATTTTTTATCTTAAAAGTATGTAATTGCAGGACTAGTAAAACAAACAATGAATGACGCACATTATAAATACACTGCCAGACAAAATTAAAGGATCCCCTACAAATATTTGTTATTCTTACATTACAGAGAAAAAATGGATTTTTTCGTCTCAGACTGTAAGTGGTATTGTCCCTTATCAAGATTAATCCTCTACCTCCTGAAATTCCCACCCCTTCATGGGAAATGGATCAGTTATTCCTATTCTTTTCTCCCTTCATGTCAGATAATGGTTAGTTGTTAGCAAAGATTCATCTTATTGAATATTTCTGAACATTCAACAGACATCAGTTTTAACTTGTGAGTGTAGTAAGAACGGAATGACCAACAGAAGAGGAACCAAACCGTGCACTTGCTTTTGTGTGAAGGAGGGGCTTCTTAAAGGCATATTACACAACTGCTCCAGCGGTCACAATCTGCATGGTCTTCTCCAGAGGTTCAGAAATGTGCATATTTCAGAGTGAACCGAGAGAAGTCGACTCAACGATTATGGATTTGCCTCCCACTGGAACGCTTGAGGTATGTTCGGGATCACCTAAACTGGAATCATGTGAAGTTTGGAGCAGTGTATTATTCTGCAATGAGTCCAAGCTCTGTCTCCGATCTCCAGATGGACGGGAAAAGGTATGGAGAAAGGTATGCTGCTTTTTCTCTTTCTCCAAGGTTGGTGGTGGGTCAGTGATGGTGTAGGGAGGCAAAAATTTAAATTCCCGTACATAATTGGTTCTTCTGAACAGGTAGATTGCTGACAGGTAGATTAGGCAGTTACATGAGTCACATGTCATGCCTTTTGCCACAAAAAATCTAAGGTAACTTTATTTTTATGCACGATAATGCCCGACATCATGTCACTCAATCAGTGCAAAATTTCCTCAGGCAAGAAGAAATTGAAGTTATGGTTTCGGCACCCAGATGTTCAGGTATGAACCCCATAAAATGTGTATGGGACATGCTTATGCTTGCTAGACATGTCCGTACCTGAGAAGCAAAAAATGTAGCAGATTTAAGGCAAATTTTAGTGAAACAGTACAACAGCGCAAAAGATGATCTTAGAAACCTGGTCGCTAGAATCAGCAGGAAAATGGAAGCTGTTATCAGAGGTAGAGGTAGCTAGAGGTGAGAACACCAATTACTGACTTTTTCCTAAAATATTACCTTTTAATGTTATAAAACAGGAGCAAATTTTTATTTTTTTCTATAAAAAAGTTCCAGAAAAGATTTTTTTTATTTTTAATTTTCCTTATAATTAAGTGTGACTCCCTAAGAAAAAATAATCCATTCAAAAATACCCTATACAATTCAGCAATTTTAAAATATTGAGGTGATCCTTTAATTTTGTCCGGCAGTGTATATGGTATGAAATTGAAAGTCTCAAGGAAAATTTTACAATCAAATTACATAATATTCAGCTGATAAGAAACTGCAATGAGTATTTGAGATTATCAGGATTAAGTAGTCTTAATATCTTCTTGAACCTAAATCAATGTTCAAACAAATGTAATAACATTTTTCCTGTTTTTAAATACTAATTGAGTTTTGAACAAAGTGGGGAAATTAAGCTCGGACGCAATACCTATGCTCATAAAATATGAATTTCTGCAAGGCCAAATAAATAAAGTTTAGGCTTCAATATTTGTATGTAAAAATTGCTGAACATTGGGAACAGGGAACAACTAAAAAGATGAAGCACCTAAAATTTGGGGGCGAACCATATTGGAGATTGCAATTGTTGTATCACAATGTAAAAGCCATTTATGGAAACAAAATACACAAATGGATATATTCTCTTCTTAATTCAGCGAACAGACAAGAACCACATTAAGACAAAATTCCTAATCCATCGTCATTGAGGAGTCCAGTAAACTCTAATAATACAAGATCCATTCATTTATGTTTGATGGAGATGAATAGGCATAATCAGACTAAGCTAGTAGAGATATACACTTCTCAAAGAGGGCATCAATATTACTTGAATCTGGATGAAACTGAATGATCCTCCTATACTTTTATCTCAGAAACATAATCTGCCATTCTATAATGATATAAGAAAACCCTTAAAAACGAGAGATAGAATACACATAAGACAGATGGCATATTTTTAATGGAAGCTCTGAGGTTTGAAATGTGCTCTTTATTCCGTCGATACAAATGCAAAGTATCGAACGTGAAAATCACCACTTTCCAGAGTGAAAAAACTTTTAGTCATTACTCTGCTTTTGAACAGGCAAATATTTGGCAGATTAGTCTTTTTGACAGTAATTACTTTCCCTTTCACTGAGTGAACTAGATTCGAGAGTTTGCCGTACATCAGTCCAATAGCAATCAGTAAAGATTGAAAATGAAAAACACGTTTTTTCACATCGACGATTCTATCACCTTGTAAGAGGAATACAAAACAATATTGTAAGTCCTGAATATCGTGGGAAAAGTATGCTGATCTGAAACTGGTAAACATCATCCTTGGACAGCAAGTGGAAGCACAAAATATCCTTTTTCTATGCTTATGGGTAAGCAGAGCTAATAACTAGGATAGTACTGAGTTAACAAAAAATGACTGTGTGAGAGAAATCCATATATTACAAATATGCATATCAAGTTGGGCCTATCGAACAATTTATAAAGTTGTTAATTTATGTTCTTAGTTTTGGAAAGTTCAAATAAGCATTTCCAGAGATTAGATTGGTACTGATTGTAGCACACAGATAAAACAACTTGTGTGTTCATAGTGGACAAAAATATTGAATCAAATGCTTTCTTAAAATGGTACACACTTTCTAATACACCATGAAGCGGTTAACTACATCGAATTAGTGGAAAATATACTTTCTAACTGCATGTCTCAGTTTACTACAAACAAGAAGTTCAGTACTTCCACAAATACCTAGATTTATTCACACTAAGGAGTTGAGAGTGAAAAACAGAGTTAAAGATTTGATCAGTAAATCTATGACAATTGAATAAAAATAACAAAGAAAATGGGATACCCACATGAAAGCTGACTATGTTGGAGTCTTCAGCAAGAATAACCTGCGAAACTAGAAAGTTGTATGACATAATATTAAGTTTACTTGGAGAATTGTTTTGTCGAGTTTATTGTAGAACAAAAAAATAGCAAGTGAGCCATTGTAGTAAAAGCTAATACTTATAACCTGAATTGTTGTAGATAAGTTAATGGCAGAATATCACTGCATAAATATACAAATAAACATTAATTCATATATATATATATATATATATATATATATATATATATATATATATATATATATATATATATCACGTGTCTGTTTGTTACAAATCTATACAGGTCTACACCGTTTGACCAAACTTGGCACACAGGTAGGTCTTGATACGGGAAATCTCCTAGGCTAGGTCAAATTTCAAAATTTGGTCAAAAGTTTTGTTCAAGAAAAATTGGCTACACTGAACCATTCAGAATCTGACGGCCATTTTGAACAATGTCTCAAATTTATTTGTTGATGGTCTTGATAATTAGAATAACTCGAACTCATTGATGACTTTACATTATTACATAATCATGTAATGCAGTTTATTTAAATTTTATATCAACAGTCATTGTCTAAGGAGCGCTGGCCTCTTTCAGCTGTTTTATGAATTACTGTGGTGCTGACCTCTGTTGGCTGTTTCACGAATTACTAGACAGATCTAAACAAATTCACACAGTTTGACCGTTTTTGACTTAACTGGGTATAAAGGTAGATCTTCATGCGGGGAGAGTCATAGACAGAAAGTAGGTGCAGCTTGGCACACTGGGTAACAGCTAGTAAATAATAAAAATAAATAAAATAGTTTATACTAAAATGAAATCATACCATTACACCCAACTGATCACACCAGAGTGCTCATGTATTAAAATGAAGAGATACATGCCTAATTTAAAATAATATAAAAATATATAAGCTATAAAAAATACATTACAGTGGAGTATCTTATTTCATTACTTATTTAGAAATATTTAAAAACTTTTGACAAATTACTTTTATAACCATACGAAATTAGGTTAAAAAATGACCCTACTGACATATTAAAAAGGTACTTCTCAGTCATTATTGACAATATTTTGTATACATTGACTTCTATTAAAGGGCCGTCATATTATCTTTTTAAAATAAATTGTTATTTTAATTTTTTTAAGAAAAATAGTAGTTAAAAACATCAGGAGGCCAAACTAACTGAATCTAATATATCGCTGGTAGTATTTCTAGAGTGACACAACTAAAAATACTGAAAAACACCAATTTTTGAGTTGTGTCACTTTAGAAATACTCGTGCGATACATTTTTTTATTTATTAAAATATCTATTTAAGTTTTTACATCTCCCCTGTAAGAAGCATAAAATCAATTATTTTATCAAAGAAAAAAATTGTAACTATGGTGATGAGAGCCAACGGCTGTGCTGGCTATAGCCTGTTTAGATAGACAAAAAAGCGAAATTCCAAAATTTTGAAAGACCCCGACAGTTCCACCATTTGCAAAGTCCCATTTCCAGGAACAATACGATACGTTAAACATTATGAAAACTGATTATGTCTTGTTTAAGACTAGGGAAGACTTTGAGACAAAGGAAATAGTGTATAATATTTATCAATAATTAGCCAAAGCTAAGACTAAAAACGTTTTAAACCTCCTAGTGATGATAAGGTTATAATAGAGAGAATTTTTACCGCCAATTTCTTGCGCCGGGAATAAAGCCACACCCTCTTCCCTCCAACTAAACCTATTTGAACAGGCTGTAAGCTCAAATTGTTTTCAGCCTTAGCTTTGGCTAAGTATTGATAAATATTAAACACTATCTCCCTTGCCTGACCTCTCAAAGCCTTTCCTGGACCTAAACCAGACATGATCAGTTTTTATTGAGTTTTAAATAGCATGTTGATCATTGTAATGGAAATGCAAATTGCAAAACCCCAAGGAATATTTCCCTCAGAAGAACTAGAAGAAGAAACTACTCTCTCCAACCTTAGCTCATTCTTAAGAAAATTTCTATTACTAACAAGTTTCTTATTTGACTGAAATATTCATTTTACCGTTAAATTCAATTAAAAACTGAGGAAAACATACAACAATTACCGCTCAAAGGAACAAAATCAACACTTTCAACTTTTAACCCTTTCGTTGCTAACGAATGAAACTACTCGCAGCGCCCAGTACGCTCCATGCTTATACGTCTAACTTACCCCGTACGCTCGCCAATATCTCCTTGTCTCTACCTTGCTACCATTCAACTCATCTCTCTCAGCATCCTCTTGTTATATATTTGGAATTATTATCTTATAATTTCATACATCTTTTACATTCGTAATATTATACTAAACTAAAATACATTTTCTATCATGGAAAAGAAAATGACTCAGATAAGAAATGATGAAATTATTACTTGAATGATATCGTGTATATTATATAATAATAAGGGAGGATATTTATACCGACCGAACTAAACATGATCCAAATTGTGACTGAAAGGTACCAACAGCAACAATATGGTTAGAGAGACGAATTTGAGTACTACCCTGCAAATAGGCGGCGAGGCTCGCCAGCTTCAACCTTCAACAATTGATATAACAGTGTCGATTGTAGGACTTTACATTTTTTTTTTTATAGATAATAATAGACTTGCACAATGTTTAATTTAAATTAATATACGAAGAAGATCTGATAAGGTACTATTGATTTTTTACGAGTTAATAGCACAAGGCCGAAGAAGCACATGTTTAGCAGGTACTGACATAAGAGTTTATTAAGAAAATCAAAGTAGGTAGTAAATAAACAGGTTAAAAATTATGTGCTGAAAACTTACAGTTGTGAACATTTCTCACTCGACCTCTCTGACTTTCGCACAAAAGCGCTATTACAAACAACCATAAATTGATTCTCATTTTAAGTATCATGTTTTACTGGTAAATTCATTTTACTTAGGCGGAGAAATCAGTGCTTAACCCTTTCATTGCTCTGAATGAGTTAAGTCGTGTTGACTTGGAGTTCCGAAGACGCTCCACACGAGTTAACTCGTGTAGATCGTGAGGGGCACTGACAGTGGAACACGAGTTAACTCGTGTGGAGCGTCTTCGGAACTCCAAGTCAACACGACTTAACTCATTCAGAGCAACGAAAGGGTTAAGCACTGATTTCTCCGCCTAAGTAAAATGAATTTACCAGTAAAACATGATACTTAAAATGAGAATCAATTTATGGTTGTTTGTAATAGCGCTTTTGTGCAAAAGTCAGAGAGGTCGAGTGAGAAATGTTCACAACTGTAAGTTTTCAGCACATAATTTTTAACCTGTTTATTTACTACCTACTTTGATTTTCTTAATAAACTCTTATGTCAGTACCTGCTAAACACATATCCATTCTAGAAGTAAGTTGAGCAGTATTTTATTATCATCTGAGAATAAATCTTTTGACAGAGATTAGTTTGGGGGGAAAAAATCCTGGTTTTATTAGTGAAAAGCAAAATAACAAAAATCATTTTCGAGAAAAAAGAAGCTTACGAATACTTGTCATGAATTGATTCTCACATCGCATGGATCGAATTACTCCCCAAATGATGAAAATGCTCTAAAATACGAAAACAAAAATTACAAAAGAAACCAATGTAAAAGTGACAGTATATATTACCGTAGTGACACTATATATTTATATAGTAATAGGGAACAATACAATTAAATTAAAAGTCATTGAAGTGAAATTGCGTTCAGTACTCAGAGAAGCAGAAACCTATTTTCTTTTTTTTTTAATAAATTGACAGAAGATTGTTCAGAAGGGGTATCTCCAACCACATTTTCGTAATTACCAGGAAAGAGCGACAACTTTAGCATGGCTGCTATATGACTAGTTACACATCCTCCCACGCCCCATCTGCCAATAGCAACTTGAGACCAAAGGTAAACAAGTTATTGGCCTACGAAACCGTGGAGACAAAAAAAAAAATAACTCCTTAACTGCAAAGACTTGTCCTCTTCCAGCAATTTGTATTCCATGAAATTAAAATTGAATAACATTTAAGAAGAAATCAAATCAAGAACTAGAGATTATCGTACTTTTACAGCCTTGACAAATTTTGACAGGTCTTCAAGGCGCAGAAGCATATTTTGATGACATAATCATCCATGGCCCTACACAACAAGCTTGCCTTCAAAATCTATACGCTTGTCTTGAGAAAATTACTTGTTATGATCTCCATCTTAATAAAAACAAGTGTTCATTCCTATATGAGAAAATTGAATATTTGGGTCACATTGTAGAATTCAATAAAATAAGCAAGAATCCCATGAAGGTAAAATTTGTACAAGACATGCCTTCTCCTTCGAATCCTGGTGAAGTCAAACATTTTCTTTGACTCGTTACCTATTACTCTCACTTCATTCCAAATTTTTCAAACATTTCCTATCCATTACGCTGTCTTCTGAAGAAAAGACACAAGTGGGTGTGGTCTTCAGATTGTGAAGCTGCTTTTCTGAGACTCAAATCATAACTATGTAGTGACAGAGTACTTGTGCCATTTAATCCAATCTTGCCCATTATTCTCACTACAGATGCCAGTCCACATGGTTTAGCTGCTATATTGAGCCACACTATTGACGGAGTTGAAAAACCGATTGCTCACATGACTCTTTCACTCAGTTTCAGAAGAAAATTACAGGCAGTTAGATCACGAGGCATAGGGAATCATTTGGAGTTACTCACTTTTACAGGTATGTCTTTGGACGGCACTTCCTGCTTGTCACTGACTATCAACCTCTGTCTACAATCTTTCACTCAAACAAAGTAAATGACTTCTGCTCGACTTCTTAGGTATGCTCCTTTTCTCTCTGGTTTCAATTATAATGTGCATTTCAAGAACATTGATGACAACCAAAACATAGACTGCTTGTCTCTTGCTTCAATTCGAAATTCAAACAACACAATCGATCATATAATTGTTGGAGAAGTTAACCAGGTATATGCTGAAACCCTATTTCAAATTTCAAGCAATGCTATCACAGCTGCTACAATCAGGGCCGAAACTGAAAAAGATTCTGATCTTCAAAAAATTCGACATGAATTGAAAAATAGAACAAAAGAGTCAGAGTTTACACTCGTAGATGACATTCTATTTCGTAAGGACAGAGTTGTTATTCCAAAGTCAACAGAACTGAATGAACTTCATGAGACACACTTGGGTATCACAAAGATGAAACAGCTTGCCCAACGCTATGTTTATTGGTTCAATATTGGCAAGGATATTGAACACTTAGGGAAGAAATGTGAACGTTGTGCTGCCAACAGAGCAAATACATCAAAAGCTCCAATTCACCCGTGGGATCTACTCGAAAAGAACTGGGAATGTATTCACACTGACTACGCCGGTTCTTTTGAAAATCATTATTTTCTCGTATGCACTGACGCCAAATCAAAATGGGCTGAAATAAAAATTTTGAAAAACTCGCCTACAAGTTCCAGCACAATAGATTTGTTGGAAATTATTTTCTCTGTGCATGGTTATTGTCAAGTAGTAATGGTTTCTTAAAATGCCTTAATTTCTCAAATTGATGAATTTCTCTGTTACTGTTCAAATCATGGCATTTTTCAAAAGTTCATTGCTCCGGGACACCCGGCTACAAACGGTCTCTCCGAAAAAAATATACAAACTCTCAAACATGGACTGAAATCTGTGTCAAATGGGGTATATTTCATATGCTACAGAGTATGGTTGCTTAGCAACGAAAAACAAAAGACAGTTCAGTTGTGTTATATGTTATTAGAAAATACATTTTCTCATTCTTGTTTTAATGAATCCATCTCCTTATTGATTATCTTCATTAAGTTACAATAATAAGCAAATTATTAATTTGGTTCGAGGCAAATCCCCCTCCTAATGAACCAATTTAGTTTATTGATTGATAAGGTTGATGAAGATTTTTCAAAAATTCCGTCATGAGTGCAATCTAAATAGCCAATTTCCTTTGGAAAGTGCTAAAAAGAAGATATTTATAGTTTCAAGGAAATAAGGAATCTAAAATAGATTTTCCCTATTATTTTGGCAACTGTTAGGAAGTAAAGGATGAATCTTTCCCTCAAATACAAAAAAATATTATGTATTCTGCGACTATTTATTATGATATTTATGATCACAATATCTTACCTGCCAGGGTTGGGGTTTGGTGCTCTCTCTTGGGGAAGATAAATTGAGTTACAGTGTTGGAGATAAAGCACTAAACATGCATTTTATCAATAAAAATAACCAATTTTTTAAAGTAATTATTTTTATTTAAATTGAAATTAACAGCTACTTTAAAATCAAAATGTCTCCTGGATTCCTAAAATGAATTTATTCTTGTGCCATTTAAAGAACAAGAGGGAGTAAAGCATCACTCTTGGTTACACCACTTGATCTGTTACAGATATTATCTTCATTAACCCTTTCATTGCTCTCAATGAGTTAACTCGTGCTAGACTGGCAGGGCCCCAGATGAGATAACTCGTGTTACCTTCTGAACCCCTGACGCTCCTCACGTGTTAACTCAATGGCCCCTTATGTTGCTTCTCCAGCCTAGTGCTATTTACTCCTATAAAATCAGTTTGACCTAGCGGGAATAAGGAGACTTCTCAGCTCCATTAAATCCACACCAGAGATCACTGAGGCATGTAAAGGAGTCTTAATGAAATAATAGATTATATTATATTTTCTGAGCATTTTTAGAATCTGTAATGTCTATTAATTTTTGGTAAAGGTTAAAGTAATCTTCTAATTTTTTTGGAAATGCTAGAAGTGTTTATTTTATTATTTACACTAATGAATGATTAATAATAACAATATGATAATAGAAAATATTGAAGTTATATAATATAATTTAATACTCAAATATTCAACTAAAAAAAGTATGTCACTTTAATTTTTTGTTTTCATTTTTATTTTGGGAATATGAATGTATTGCTAAGATCATTAGCTGGCTGAATTATTTGATGTTTTTATCTTAAAAGCACAGAACTTGAATTCATCAATCCATTTCACATGAAATTCACATTATACACATTTCAATGAATTTAACATAAAATAATAAGAGGAAATGAACTTAGGAAATCAATTAACATACCTGTTTTGAGGATGAAAATCTAGTACTGCCCGGCCTCAACAAGAGAGTTCTTCTTTCGTTTCTTTGTCCTGAATGTTTTTAAAATAGTCAAGAATCCACTTACTACTAATAGAGACCTTATTTATACTACTGAGGCAAATTTGCCAATCTAAGATAACTTTTACCACCTAATTACAAGAAATAAGAAGAGAAATGAAACCCCTTAGGACTATTTATTGACAAACGAAAAGAAAAAGTACATAAAAAAAAATAAACAAGTAAAATTGTCAATCGTGAAATTCTAAATCCAGTAAATATTGATAGAGCAAAAAAAAAAAATAAATAAAATAAAAGGTTAGGACAATATACAATTAACTGTAAACGATATTTTTAGATAGGTAAAATGTCTCATGACCCCAAGAATTATTACTGTACATGGCAGAAGGTAAGAAAAACACTTCACTTGTGTCAGTTGGTAAGATTTTGACTAAAGGCCGATTCATGCTAGGCTGTGTCGGGTCCGGGCCGAGCCATGGCCGGGACACAGTGAGACAATGACACCAGCATTTTCAATGGACTAGTTCACGCTGCACCGGGCTGAGTCCGTGTTTTTTGGGTGTGTGATTGCCCGGGCCAGGAACCGGCACGGTCTAGCATGAATCGGCCTTAATACAAAGTTCTCAGGATGTCTATACAGGAATTTAAAGCATAATTACATTAAGGACAGCCTGATGTGCGTTAAGGCTGTGCACTTGAAATAAAGTTGGATCCATGTATCTGTCTTGATGTTCAGAGGAACATTGTTAATTTAATAACATTTATAATGGCAATTGTTTCATAAAAATAGTAATTCTCATTTAGTAAATTACAAAAAGAATTGCTCATTTTTTTTGTAGTTTTTTTATTAAATTAACTAACCTTTCATGTTTTATTTTAAGAAAATGTTTTCCTATATTTCACATATTGTGTTTCTGTTGTCCTTTAAATACAAAGGACAACAGAAACACACTTTTTCTGTTGTGTTTGACTAAATTAAGAATTAACAAATAAACCACTTGAGTTGACAAACTAAGTAAAAGATGACGAGCAAGAGAATAAATGAGTTTTTGTTAATTAAAAAGAAAAGGAAAGTATTCACATAGGTGACAAAAATCCTGGGAAAAAGATACTTCATCAAAAAGAGAAAATTTTTTATAAAATGAACACCAATAAATTAAATATTATTTAAATTGCCAATTATTCCTCCTTTATACAAGAAGAATCTAAAATATTCAAATCGTTCAATGGGCCGGGTAAATAAAAACAAGTAGGATGAGTAAATACTCATGCAGCCTCAAAAAACAAGTAAACACAAAAATTGAAGTGTATAAAACAAGTATTTACTATTATTTGAAAGTAAATACTTGTAGGGCAAGTATATCCCAAATAAACGCCTAAGTTGGTGTGAATAAGCGAAAGTAAATACTTCCGTGGCAAGTAAATACTTGTAGATTAGCAAGTTCACATGACCCCAGACTTGCCAGGCGTACTTGTTATATCGAGATGGCTCCATAGTTAAGGGAATGATCTACAATTACGTATTCAGGGTTTTTGGGGTCGCTGATTACGAATCCGTTATCAGAATTTAAAAAAATCAAAATGGCGGATCTAATATGGCGTCTTTTTATAGGAAAAACGAATAAAAAATGAAAAAATTTAGCAATTGGTCTAAAACTTATAGTTTTGTGATTATTACAGTCTGTGATTACAAATTTATAAAAAATGAAAAAGTTGCGGAATGCAATATGGCGTCGTGTCATACGAAAAAAACTTGGCAATAAACAAATTAGTCATTTTTTTTTATTTCCTTTTTTAAGGCATGTCAGCCACACATTAGGCATGCCTTGATTGGGGTGACAGATAGCGCCACCACCACCGACAGGACCCAACCAGGTGAGGTCACGCTCACCGATATCGCAGGCCCCCCGCTTTACAGTATACTGCAGATTAAATTAGACATTGATCTTAAACTTACTGTTTTGTGATTATTAGGGTCTCTGATTACAAATTTATCAAAAATTCCAACCCAATGATGAAAAAACCCTAATTAGAAACTTTTGGTCGCATTATAGGCATTTCGTCCCACTGAGCTGTGTGGTGTCAAAAATTACAGAGACCAGCGATATAAGTCCCGATCTATCTAAGAGACTGTTACAGTTCGAGAGTGAAAGTGTAAATTTTATTAGAACCTACTTTCTCGATGAAAACACCAATGCTCGAGGTGGAGTGTTAACGGAAAGAAAAGAAAATTCAAATTTTTCTTAGATATGTCAGTGATCCAGGACGTCAAAGTGGTGTTGTCAACACTATCGCGGTTAAAAGAAACTCTGATTTGTTTCCCAACGTTTTTCAAAAACTGATCGGCTAAACATGCCCATGCCTTTTCTTTATCCGGTGTAGTTTTCGGCAACATTGATTTATTTAATACACCGGTGTACTCTTTCAATAACGCTACAAAAATAGCCCTACTGTCACAACCAGCAATCGTATCGCTTTCATTCATAGCTGCAAAATGACAAATACAATCAGACACAACTGCCAAGTTGGCAAACAGAACTTTAAGGATAAGAGGATTAAAAAGTTACCCTCTTTTTCCTTAAGAGAATAAAATTCACAGCTAGGCAGAACAGGAAAGATGTGTAGCCATGTGCCGCTACAGTTATTTACTTGCGGTTCTAGTGAACTCGGTTGACTCGCGAGTAAATACTTGTAAGTATACTCTCGAATCGGCAAGTAAACGGTAGTAAACAGTCACGAGTAAACTCTTCACTTTATTCACATCGGTTTCCTTGTACTATAAATACTTGTTACACTTTACTTGTAAGTAAATACACGTCCTACTCATTTTTATTCACCCGGCCTAATATCCTTTTGACATATGCTAAATTGTGTCTTCTGGCCAAACTACAGTAAAACACCCCCCCCCCCCTGCCCAGTTGAAGCAGAGAATAAAAGTGTACAAAGCATAATCATATATTGACACGAAAAACTCAGTTCAGAAAATTGAATTTTAAATTCAAAAAAATATTTGCAACAAGTAGGATTAAAACGAGAACCCAAAAATTAAGTTTATATCTGGTTATATATGATTATCTGTGAGTAACTATATTGATTTTTTCAGTAGAAATAAGAATATATTTTTATCTTCGTGGACGGCGGAAGGTCAACAAATAAAATCTTCAACACTCAGTATCACCAACTTTATTTCATCCCTACATGTTTCACACCTTTATTGGTGCCTCTTCAGGGGGAAAAAAATACAAAAATAAAACTTACAGCCTACACCTGAGGAGGATAACCTTCCACCAGTACGGCCACATCTAGAAGACATTCTAGACGTGGCCGTACTGGTGGAAGGTTATCCTCCTCAGGTGTAGGCTGTAAGTTTTATTTTTGTATTTTTTTTCCCCCTGAAGAGGCACCAATAAAGGTGTGAAACATGTAGGGATGAAATAAAGTTGGTGATACTGAGTGTTGAAGATTTTATTTGTTGACCTTCCGCCGTCCACGAAGATAAGAATATTGAGAAAAGGGTCAGTTGAAGAATAATTAAGAATATATTTATATTCCAAAATAGAAGTTAAAACAAGATTTATAACAATGCCTGAGGCTTGAATCAAGTAAAAATCTCCCAGGCAGTAATATTTATTTTTGATCAATGAAACAAGGAAATAAATTGCTATTTTTCGCTTCTCTGTCAAGTTAAGTCTGATTTTTAATACTTCTTTTATATTTAAATATATCCTTGCGGAAATATTTTGAAAAGAATTTTAACAAATATTCTGATTTCCTAATTTCACCCATGAAAACCCTACAATGTATCTTTAAAAATTAAATAGAGAAAAAAAAAAAGAAAGAAGTATGCCCTAATAAAAATGGAATATATTGTTAAAGCGTTTAAAGAAAATTATAAAAGTTAAAGAAAAAAATAAATACCATTGTCATCCTATAAACAGAAAAATTAATACAGAAGAAACTTGAAATTGCTTATGTCACTCTCAATAGAACAAAAATAAAATGAAATTATTCACTCCTAGCAATAGAAACTCCACTGTACGTTCATATAGCTTATAAAAATTTCTAATGTATTTTCAAGAAAGTATGTAAAAAAGAAAAATATTTTCAACTAAAATATCATAATTAAACAATAAATACCAATATTTCGGGCAGAATTTGGTTACTTAAAATGAATAATCTTTTTCACTTTCATTTTTTATTGAAATCTAACTTATATAATTTGAGAAGAAATGTTTAAACTATTACCATAAAATTATTACATTGTTCGGTTTAATTTTTGATATTTCTATTCCTTTTTTGTTTTGTATTAAGGGCAATATCAAAGACAATGGGTGATGGTCACCCTGTGAAAGTAAGACCCAAGAGGGTACTTAACGTATTGAAGTTGTCATTTCTATTCCTTATTACAATGAATTGTCCAACAATCTACACCAAGCTCATCAAAAATTATATATTTAATTTTAAAGTTTAAAATTAATATGGACAGATGAAATTAAGATTTATACATTCTTTTCCCTATTAAAAACGACATGTTTTTGATCTAACACCCTCAATCTTATTTTTCTCTACTCCCCTACGTTAACGGTTAGTTTATATTTATAATTTACATAGTAAATTACTGAAGATTGACCCAGTAAATACATTTTTTTTTTAATTTGAAGTCTCATAAAAAATGAATTTAATTAAAAATCTTGGGGCACAATAATAATTATTTAGGAATGAAAAAATGATTAAAAATCAATTAAGAACAATAATCAGTAAGATTTAAATGACGAATTGCATATTTATTTTTGTTTTACTTTAAAAACATTAAAATCTAATACTATCCTCATTAGATGCAGCCACACAGTCCTTAGTTTTCCACATGCAAGCATTTTAGCTTAGTAAATTGCAAAAGGGTGATGTGAATATGAAAAAAGCTTTGAAGCAGGACAACACATAAAAACACATCATTTTACAATACTAATACACTGATTTCATACTAATAAGCAACAAATATTTTTAATATATATTTTCATTGTTTTCTTTATAAAAAGGCAAAGAAAAAAGATTTCATTTAATTTAGATGCATGAAATATGGATATTTATAATATTAGAACAATGACACTAACCTTTGCAAATGTGGAGGATACTGTGAGTACTGACTAAAAGAAGATGATGATCCAGGCATCATTCCAGAAACAGAGTACGGACCGTATCCTGAAAGGAAAAAAATCATGAAAGTTATTGTAAGAGAAGAAAGCTACACTTGATATTACAACAAATTTTAATAAAAAACTTTAAAATTACAAAGAAAATGAATTATTATTATACATTTTTCTTTACATATTATTATTATTATTCCACAGTTAAACGGAAGCAAATTAAAAGTGATTTAGAAGACCGTAAAGACTAGTTTACATACAATAATATAATCAATTATATTTTGGATCGATATTAAACATTTAATCAAAAAATGATTTCCTTTGCAAAGGACAACAAAAAATAGAGGAGCAAAATTTGACTTTTTAAACATTTTATTAGCCATTTAGAGACTGAACGGTAGGCGTGCCTTCTGTTAGCCTAGGCCTGCAGGGATCGGCGAGCTATTCCTTCTCCTGACCTGGGCTAAATCAGCTCCATTTGCCTGGCGTAGACCTAACGACCCTCCTCCTCAC
Organism: Gonocerus acuteangulatus; assembly: GCA_946811695.1. Taxonomy (NCBI): domain Eukaryota; kingdom Metazoa; phylum Arthropoda; class Insecta; order Hemiptera; family Coreidae; genus Gonocerus; species Gonocerus acuteangulatus. Next base: position 129,884,838 of record OX328123.1, on the reverse strand, counting down.
TATTAGTAACTAATGTATTTTCTGAAATATATGTTTTTAATTTTATCTATGTGCCTTTGATCCACTAATTTCATAAAAATGCAAAATATAAGTTTTTGTAAATGAATAAACTATTTGTAAGAATAAATATTATAAAATTAAAAATAAAACTTTAAAAAGCATTTTAGCTTTTTTTGTCGCTTATATTTAACATTCACATATATTTATTTTTTTAATTCAAAATAAAATGGAATAGTTATATCTAGGGTAAGGATGTTCAAGTATAATAAAATTCAAAATATGTACATAAATATTTAACTATATATAATGGAATATGTAATAAACAATTGAAAATATGTAGTAAAAAAATATCTATAACACTATAAAATATTGAAAAGAAAAGCATAAGTAATTAGTACGGACTTTATTATCAATGGAAAAACTAAAACTGTAGGACATACTGAAAAATAAAGCATAAATAAAAATTAGGAACTCATTTTGAAAGGGTAAAACAAAGTTGATAATGCCTACAGACGAACATTATTTTGGAAAATTGTTTGCGACAACATGCATTTTAAAATTATCAAACGTGAAATGACGCTGGTCTGATATCATAAGTAGAGTATACAGTGGTAAGGTCACTGATCAGGCCCATTTTTTTCTGGTGATTTTGCTTTGAAAAATAGTCGACACCTGTCCAAGCGTTTCGTCCAACGCTCCTTAGGAGTTGAGAAATAAAATAGGTTGAAAATTCATTATTTTATATCTCGAGTTTGAAAAATAATATCGACATGATTCTTTCACTGGTTCATTTGCTTTAGAGAGTAGATTAAAGGAATAATACAATTGTTAAACCATAATTTGTTATATATTTTTTTAAAACGCATTTGCTCCTAGACCATTAGCACCGGGGAAGCATGGCTGCCAGCCACCTTTGCTTTTTGCAACTAGAAAAGACACAGTGATCTAGACTCAATGGGTGAAGAAAACAAGGTTCTTCTTGGTTTTCCCTTTATTTTTTCAATTATAAAAAGAAATATGTATTTATACAAGAAAAAGAATATCAAAATATGTATTTATGACAGAATATGTATAAAAATGGATTTTTGGCAAAATATATAAAATAAAAACCTGTTTAAATGCTTTAAAATCACTGACAACGTGCAGAATTTCATCAACAATGACAATTTAAGAATCAGAAAAAAAAAAAAAAAAATGTAAATACAATAACATCCGTTCCCTAGTTATATCTTTTATAAGCAATAAAAATAATAATTATTCAACTAAATTCAAATTTTCCATAATCTTTTTGCTGTAGAGCTTTGAACCGCCATGGGTAGATTTAAAAAAAAAAATATTTATTTTTGACTTTTTTAAAAATTCATTTTAAAAATGGGTTTTACTTTCGTAAATACCGAAGCATGGCGGTAAGCATACAACAAAATAAAATAATATGGCACAAGTAGGTACCTTGCACCTAGAACTTAAAAGGAATAACAACAATATGTCTAAAGTGTCAGAACATTTTGAAAATGTGACAAGCTAGAATAAAAGCAGGTGTAGAGAGCGACCGTAAAATGAGAAACTCTATATGAAGCCTATTTGCACCAAACAGTATGCCCACACTACTCATCAGTGCCTAGTGGTCGTTATTAATTTCTCAAGCTATTGCTAGATAGTGCTGGGGCAAAAACGAGTACAGTAGAAGAGAAGTATTTCGTGAGTTAATTTGTTTACAGGCCGTGGAATGGGTACCCACGGATGCGTTAACTTGTCTGGAGGTCATGAAGTACCCGAGGAGAAGTTGAGGTTAACCATTGGAGTATTGAGGTAGAAAATAAATGAAATAAGGAATAATATATGAATTACCAAAGAAATAAGGCTATAACACAGGTCTACAAAAATAATCTTTCTGAAATTTGATTTGATGATTTTGGTCAATCTCTATGCTCCTTGGCGTGCTGAAGCCGAACATGAGGTCCGTCCCTCTCTATCACGTAAGGAAATTGTTCAATCTCAAGTAAGGGCAGAGGTACTACCATTAAAAGAAAACAGAATTGGCGAATAAGAGTTTTCATTTATTTCCATGATCTTTTAGTTATTTCAATGTTGTTTACTGTACAAAATACATAAATGTGTAGAAATAACAGCTTCAGAATTAACAGTGGCATATTTAGTTATTATTTTTATGAAAACGTATTTTTTTCTCTTGAAAATTTCTCCGTGTTCGTTTCCGGCTGTAGGACTCTTCAGATGATTCACGCTGCAGCATCCAACAATAGTCAGCCATCATGTTTACGTTCCATTTGCCCTGATACCTACGTTCCATTTCTTGGATGTCCTGATGGAACCTTGTTCTTCACTTACTTCCCCTAAGTTTTCCGGAAAATAGTCCACATGCGAATGTAAGAAGTGAACCTTCAAACTCATGTTGCAACCTTGTAATTGAAATGCCTTCAACATGCGTTCCACGATACTTCTGTAGTTGGGATCCTTCAAGTTTCCAAGGAACTTCTCAACAACATCTTTAAAAGAATTCCAAGCTTCCTTCTACTTCTCATTCATGGTCTGAGTGAAATGTGGATCTGAGAAAAGTTTCCGAATATCTGGGCCTACAAAGATCCCCTCTTTTAGCTTTGCATCACTTAATCGTGGGAACTTGGAGCATAAGCATTCACCTTCTTTATTGAGAGACTTTACGAATTGTTTTATCAGCCCTAGCTTTATGTGTAGAGGAGGTAGCAGGATTTTGTCAGAAGGAATTAAACTTCTCCTAATTACATTTTTTTGGCCTGGCGACAGAGCTCCTCGTGATGGCCAGTCTTTGTTGTTCCAATGGGAATTTCTGTCTCGGCTATCCCATAAACATAAAAAACAAGGGAACATACAGTCTTCTCTATTAGCTTCCCTATCTATACTGCCCAAGTCACGAGGGGGCTGAGGAACTGTCAATCCAGGACCGTGTGGTACCGGACGACTAGCAGATTCCACATTAGGGTAGTTAATGAGCTTATGATTTTTGGAATTATAGCCTTGAACATGACAATTACAAAAGTAACAGTCATTAACATGGTTTTTTTGCTCCCTCCACATCATTGGGAAAGCAAATCCGAAAGATTTTAACTCTCCTTTGCACCATAAGCGAAGTTTTTCTACGCAGCTATGGCATACTTTGTGAGGAGCCCACACTTTATCTTGATCTCCTATTCTCAAGCCAAAATATGCATAATATACATTTTTGACAAAACCTGTTATATTTCGTTGGTATTTCTTAACTGTTTACTCACCACAGATAAAACAGAAGTAGTCTGGACTGGTAACACAACGACGATGAGACATTTTGTCTAAATGCACTTTCAAACCTTAAAATACGTTCTTAATCACTTTGACACAACTAAGAGACCTCAGTGAATGTGTTCACTTCAGTTGATACTACTGAACTGAGAGAATGAACAGAAATTTAGCTCCAAGTTCCTGATACAACAGGTTCAATCTCGTTTAGCTTCAGAGGGTGACATCTGAGACCAAACAAGTACGTTCCTGTCTGAACATGTCGTGCCTAGACACCCTCAGGCCTACAACATCTACTGAGGGAGTCATTGCCTACACCACCTAGTGAAAGATGTCTGTTTATAAAAAGAGAAATCGTTTGAAAAAAAAACAAAAAAACCCTACTTCTTACCAAATTTATGTGTATAGCAGGTATATTAGGTTCTATGGATTTGAAAAAAATCTGTACGTGATAGAGAAAAACGGACTTCATTCTCGGCCTCAGCACACCGAGAAACACAGAGATTAGCCAAAATCATCAAATCAAATTTTTGGTTGTAGACCTGTGTAATCATCAGCCATATGTCTGCCTCTGAATTATTTCCAGGGAGTCGACAAGAATTGATTCAGCCAAGAGTCCTAATATCACATATCAATCAATCTAAATAAAAATATTGAAAAAGGGGAAGAGAAACCTTTGCCATCATCAAGAACAAACCTTGTTGTTGCATTTGAAGTTGTTGCTGTGTATGAGCATGATGGCCATGCTGCATTCCTGCCAATCCCTGAGCAGCCATCTGCTGCTGTTGGAGCATAAGCCTTTGTGCCTGCTCTGCTTGTTGGGCTGCTGCTTGTTGTTGTTGCTCTTGTTTCACATCTTCACTTTTTGAGATGGGCGTTTCTGAAAAGAAAATTCATAATTTTTTCATTCACTGTTTACTCAAATAAATTTTGCCAGTTAAATTGTTTTATTGTAGTTATTACTTAAATCTTAAATACATTACTTTTCCTTAGGTTTTGCCTTAAGGAAAGTATATACATTTAAAACTAACCATAACTGCAAATCAGCTTTGCGAGGGAAGAAAATATTTTAGTGATAATCTTCAATGCCATTACAACATAAAATGTCAAAAATGGACTTGGTCTAGTTGTGCTCTGAACCCTCCATAAGAATAATATGTGACTTTTTTTTCACATTTATTTTATTAAAAAACAAGAATGTTGCAATGGGCTAATTTATTGGGTTGACAAACTAAATATTTTAATTTAACTATCTTATGTTTGAGCTGAAAGTCATAAAAGTTAATCAGGGGTGTCACTCTTATGGGCATGACAGACAACAGTCTTATCTCAAATTTATGTTATCAATTTAGAGTACATCACCCACCACCCTATTAAAAGAATAAACCCCTTTGATGAAGAATATGGTTTCACGTTTAGTTCCTTAACGGTTATAACTAGAAAAGTATTTTTTATTTATATATAGCAAAGATCTATTTAAATTTTAATGCCTATTTAAAAATAACATATTTTTAGGACATGTTTCCACCCTTTTCTAACCACGATTGTGCTGAAGCCTTTCCTTTTTTTTTTTTTAAAGAAGTCACCACCCCTAGTGAAAATTGAACACATAACCAAACGCACAGAGTACTAATAATAAATTGCTTAATAAATAAATAAAATATATTATAAATAGGAGTAGAATGTTAATGGGATTCGTTATGAACTAGAAGGGGTTATGAGTAATAAAGAACATTACTCAAAACTATCTTGTCTAAACTAATCCGAAACATAATATTGCATTTGCTGAAAGCTCAGATTCCCGAGCTATTACAATTCTCTTACCCATGTGCATTAAGTATATAAAGAAGAGAGAAAAAGATTTACCTTTCCCAGAGTCAGACTGTTTCTTTTCATCAGAAGATTTTTCATCTCCTTGGAGAGGATCGAATTCCTTGGAGCTTGCTTGACTTGAGATTCCACCATTTGGCTTATTGTCATCTAGAAAGATAAAAATTAAATAAACTTTGAAGTAAAAAGGAGATAGAGAAAAAACATGTCCTTTACTATTCATGTTACGTTTGTAGGAATATCCTTAAATGATAATGAGTTAAGTAAGAACCTTTACAAAATATTTCCAACAGATTACATAGTGTGATAAATGACTATTTCAAATTTAAAATATACATTTTAAAAAATCCAACTCTTCTTAGTTTTCTTAAAATATCCAATGGCCAGCCATAGACGAGCATTCTTGCCTGCAGGAATGATGAATCTGTTCGGAAAGAACGCATGTGTATGGATCAGAAAGGAAAGCGTGCCGGTTGAGTCATCCCTACAGTCGGCTCACTTTGGTATTATCCGTTTTGTTTTCATGTCGTTAGTGGGTGCTCGGATGTCGTTAGTGGGTGAGAGGAAAGATCCTCTCAGCTGCCACTGTGTCCTGCAGGATTACGTGTCAGTCTTTACTTACTTATCAACTTCTTTGCCGACACAAAAAATTTCATGTTTCAGATCCCATAGATCGATAATATAACGGCGGTTCAAATTTGTATGTATATATATATTAGTCTGTTTGCGCTTCTGACGGCTCAAAAATAGTCCGATTTTTATGAAATTTGGTATAAAAATCTTTTGTCTAACTTGAAAGATCAAGTTTGTTGTCAGTTTGTTTGTCAAGAATCCGTCCACCCGAGCATGACTTTCTGAGCAACATTCGTTCAAAAAAATCGGAACGCTTACATTTTCGAGTCCATAAGCATGCTGGTACTCGCTTTATAAGTTTCTTAATGTAGAAAAACGAATGCAACCATTTTTAAAGCGATATCTGTAACAGTTTTCGAGAAAAATGGAAAATGCTACGGTTGGAAAATCATGGTAAGTAGAAATTTCCTACAAAAAAAAGTAGCAGATGCAATTTTCGATGTCCATCCGAGAAATATGTGCTTAAAACTTCAAAGTTGTTAGTTTTGTTCTTTTCATCGGGGTTTTGTCACTGTTTACCTATCGTTTTAATTGGTCATCGTTTTTTTTTAATTGCATTTAATAGTTTTTAGTTTTTTTTTGGTGCTTCGACTACTGAAACATTTAATACTAAAATTATTGTTTTATTTTAATGAAATAAGGTATGAAAATGAGAAACGTACTGGTAATAGTGTTTCTCATGTCTTGCTGGACGTGATGGGTTATAGAGACACAGGGTGATGAAGGAGAACAAAGTGGAGATGTAAGAAATGTACTAAAACAGGTGATTAAAGAGTTTATTGAAGTGTACAGATGCTACACAGCACTTTGGCAATTGAAGAACAAAAACGTTTACGGAAACAGAAATTTAAAATTTACAGGCCACTAAGGTCTTGTTCAAGTCTGGAAATCCAAATTCTTCTTTTTCTCTAACTCCATGAAAAACTGTATACACCAACTGCAATAACAGAAATTGTTATCACTTTCCTTCGACCCTTCGTTAAAACTGCGGGATTGGACGAGAGGACACGCTTTTCCTCCACAGGACAGCAATCCTTCTCAACACCAGAGGAAAACCCCCATACACGAATACTCTTTCCTGCCGGATACATTTCAGTCAACAATCCTCACGGATTGCTATTTCTCGTTAGTGACGACGAGAGGATTACGAATCCCAACGGATGGAACGGCGGGATAACTTGAGAGGAATGATTGCAGGAATGTCTTGCCGTTAGTGGCCACGAGAGGAATATAATCCTCTCATCTTGATTTTGAATGCCATGAGATCTTAAATCTATGTTAGACCTGAATTTTATAAAAAATTAAACAAATTAGTTTAGGTAAATTGGAACTAGTGGAAAATATTTTCAGTCAGTATGTCTTTTTGGAGTAAAAAAAATCAAACAGGAATAAGGGCACCCTTTTTGGTGCCTCTTCAGGGTGCGAAACATGTAGGGAAGATAAATAAAAAGTGTAAAAGTGTGTGTCGATATTTTATTGACCTTCCGCCTTATTCGCCAGTTATATATATTTGAGCTAAGGATCATTTAATGAATAATTACAAACAGGATTGTTTTTGTAGCATGCTTATTCAGACAGCTCAATGCAAATTCTCTGGACTTCAAAAAGTAATTTTTTTTCATTTCCATAATGTTAGGGTGCGTTTACACCTGATAGTTATTTCAGGAAATTTATGTCAGACAGAAATTGCGACTAGTGTAAACCATGAGCAATTTATGTCTGAGATATATATTTCTATCCCGAGCAATAAGTGTTGACACTTCTATACCGTCAGGTGAATACGCTGATTATAAAGAGAGAAATAAATGTCAGACAGAAATATCTTGGTTTCTAGCTATATTGCCGAAACTTCTATACCAAGCAGAATGGACTAGACAGGACATATATGTCTGAGTGTAAACAGGCCGGACATTTATTGCAAAGCGAGAACTGTCCTATACATATCCATGACATAAATGTCTAGCTATTTCTGTCCGTATGTAAACTTGCAAGAGAATATCTATCCGACACTTATATCGCGACATATATTTCCTGCCAGAAATATCAAGTGTAAACGCACCCTTAGTTTCGGAAATGAAAAAAAAAAAAAAAAAAAAAAGCAGCTCTGACGGCGTTAAGGCGAGAGCACTTAACACTCCGTGCCAAAGGGTCATGGGTTCGATTCCCACTAGGGGTGGTGGCTTTTCTTGAGAAAAAAGAAAAGGCATCAGCCCTATCCTGGCTAAAGGGTGGTAACCTATAGATAACCCATCCTAAAATTCGTAGTTAATAATAAATGGACGTTAAAATTTAATAAATAAAAAAAATTAATAATTTGTAATTGAATACATACGATTAAGACTAACCAGCAACTTCTCCTGTCAAAGCCTCCACTCACTCCATTGCAAGGAGATCTTTGGCTGTTGTGATTGCGAAGGTAGGTATCATCAGAGTTCGTCAAGGTTAATACAACTATATTTTATAGATAAAAAACGTGTTAAATTTTGCCGACGTTTCAGCTTGAGATTCAAGCGTTCGTCAGGGCCATAACTAAGGATGGAGTTAATAATAGTATTAACATTGGCACAATATAACACATTTTTTATCTAGAAAATTCAGTTTGTTTTTAAACTACGGCAATACCTACCTTCTTAATTCCACTTTTTCTACTCACAACAACTCCTGCAGCAAAGTAAGACTTTGACAATTTCCCTGCCTTTGAGAAAATTCTCGATTAATCCTAAACTATTCTTTTCATTTCTACACAAATTCCTGACTCCTAGAGACATTCAACTGAGAAGTGAATAGCTCTGAATCCAATTATTCACTAGCTCGCAGCCTCGAAAGGGTCATTATATAAAACTCATATACTTTGATGAACCAGTTTGATTAAAAAATATTCATTTTAGCGCGGTTCCTCCCTCCCTTCATAGGGAGGAACCCCGCTTATAAGGTTGATCTCATGAAACAATCCGGAAGTGCCGACTAGAAAATTTCGTGTTTCAGAACCCCTAGAGACCGAAAATAACGGTGGTTAAAATTTGTTTTTATATATATATATTGTAATGATATATTACATTCTCGAAAATATTTTTAAAATTCAAATAACCATCGATAGTTTGAAAAGCCCGCGCAAAGCACAAACCATAAAATACAAATAACATCGTATTATATACGCTTTAAATTAATAATATTTTTGGACAATACTGATGTACATTATATACATATTAAATGTACATTCAGATGATAATAAATTAATTATTTGTATTACAAAAATATAATTATTATTTTCTATATATAAGCCGGCAAAACTGCGGAAGTTAGAAAAAAAATACGCCAAACTTTCCCGCTCGAATGGCGTCAGTTGATTCCCAGCAGTCATGGAGTGAAGAGCTATAGCTATCCTCCGAGGAGTACAGTCAAGTCAGTCTATAGCTATCCTCCGAGGAGTACGGAGTCAAGTCTATTCCTAGCAGTTGTCGAGTGCGGAGCTAGAGTCTATAGCTAGCCACAGAGAATACAGAGTGTGCAGTCCATTGTTAATTATCATAGAAGACAGAGTGAGAAGACAACAGAATCCAGAATTCAAGATATCCATTCTATGCACGAGACCTGGCAAGAAAGCGTATCACCTTGAAGAAGGAATTACTGAAGCGCAGTATATTAAAGCTTTATTGGAAGCAAATTAATTTAGAGGTAAAATATTTTTTGTAATTGTTAATTCTTTTATTGTCATTTGTATTTTTTTTAACATTAGTGTTTGTATCTCAAGATTGTCTAAAAATAAATATTATATTATTCATTCACTCGGAACTTTAATCCCTGAGATTAAGTCAAATTAATATAATAAAACTTATTAAAGTAATTAAAATCTTTTTATCTTTTTATAAACAATAAAATCATAACATTATTGGCGACCCAACATGGCGCATTTCATTTTGTAAAAATAAAATCTTAACATTATTGGCGACCCAACGTGGCGCAATTCTTTTTACAAAAAATATAATCTTTACATTTAATGACGCCCAACGTGGCCCAATCATTTTCTAAAAAAAATAATCATTACATTTATTGACGCCCAACGTGGCGAATCTTTTTTAAAAAAAAAAAATAATCATAACAATATATTTGTCTGTTCGCGGATTTTTGGCGTCCCTAATGGTCCGATTTTGATGAAATTTGGTACAAAAATCCGTCGTCCAATTTGAAAGGTCAAGTTCGTTAACCGGCAAAATCCGCCCACTGGAAGATGGAGTTTGGGGCGAAATTCGCGCAAAAAAAAATCGTAAAGCTTATGTTTTTGAGTTCATATGCTTGTAAGTACTCATTTTATAGGCTTCTTGGGCTAGTAAAACGATTGAAATCATTTTTAAGCCGATAGCTTTAACCGTTTCTGAGAAAATCGGAAAAAAAGTTGTTAAATCAAGTTTTTGGTTTGGTTACTTAGAATCATGGGATTCAGTTCAAACATTTTTTGCATGTTTGAATTTCATCAAAACTAACATGTTAAACTTTTGGAGTTAAGGAAGGGTTAGAATAAAATATTTTATGAACAGACATGAAAAGTTTTGGGAACTTTGTATATTTTCCTTAATATCTCGAACCAGGTTGGGAAATCGTGATAAGTGGATAGAAATTATTTGAAAGCTTTATAAATTCTCTACAAAAAAGATTCTGAAACAATTTTTTATTAGGTGATCTCAATCGGAGAAATAAGTGCTTAAACTTTTAAGTAATTGATTTCGTTTATTCGAACGGTTCTTTTAGTCTGTTTTTATTCCTTGTTATTTTTTAATTGCTTATAGTTGGATAATGTATTTGACAATAAAAAAGATTAGGTAAAATTAGAAAAACAATTCATTATTAGAAATATAGCTTGCCAAGAGAAAGAGATTCGATGATGTCTTTTGAATATTTTCAATTGCCTTCATGCTGTTAGTTTTTTTTATTTTATTTTTTAATTGATTTTATTTGTAGAATTATTACTATAGTAAAAGAACACAGGAATATGTGAAATTTTTTGATATTTTCCAATGCATTGAAACAACGTATGAAATGAAGTATCGGTAGAAGAGGATTCTAGGGTCTGGCGGACCTGACCAGGTAAAGCCATAAAACCCTTTGAACAAAGGCCGAGGAAAATATTATCTGTTACTATTCTAAACTTTTCAAATGACAATAGGGATATGATCAGGAACCGCGCTAGGATGATGCAATTCCTGCGAGTCGGACTTTTTTTAAAGCAAAAAAAAAATGTATACTATCAGATTATTTTAATATTTAGTAAAATAAAAAAAATAGTACATAAATTATTAGGCACACTAGTAAAATTTAGGTGAAAAAGAAATATAGATATGCTATTATTATAACTTGCAGTCATCATCAGTTCCAGGTTAAAGATACTCTTGCTGAACTCTATTATTTCAACATAGCATCCCTAAACCTCAGAACTGTTAGCTATATAATTTAGCAATAGTTTAAGTAAAATTAATAATAATATTAGCTTGTTAATGGACTGTTTGTCCTATATGTAGAAGCTCACTTCTAGAGGCTCTGTTGTGTAAACATATCCGCTCTGTGTAATAAATGTGTCTATCCAAATCTCTCTATATCTAATTAATCCTGGTGCAGACATTATTTTCTAACAGGTTATGGGCCCAGGAACGCGTTCGGTTTTCCGATATTAGTTTTTGGTAGCCGGAGTGCCGTGTCGTACGGGTTATGTACAGGACTTGGTCACGTGAAGTTTTTTGATATAGACCAAGAGAGGACTCGTAATCTGCTTCAAAATGAACAAAGGAAATGGTGTTCATCTTGGCTTTGAAACATTGTCAGGGAGAGAAAATGACACTGAATGGAAATTCGGGATGCAGATGGCTTTAATTCATTGCAATCTTTGGCAGTGCATTGATGGGTATCCAGAAGATGACACAATTAAAATAGAGGATAAGAAGAGGAGACCAAAAAGTGTTGGCAAAAATTTGCTTAATGGTTAATCCAGTTACCTATCCTCTTGTGAGGACTGGTAAAAATGCCAAAGAGGTCTGGAATAACCTTAAAAAGGCTTATGAGGACAAAGTTCTTTACAGGAGGCTATCTTTACTCAGGACATTAGTCAGAGTTCAACTCGAAAACTTCAGAAAAATGGAGGACTACATCAACAAAGTAATGTCTGTGGCACAGAAATTGCCAGAGATTGACACACGAGTCGACGACGAATTTTTATTGTTGATTTTTATCTGAGTTGTCTTACTCAGCGGCTTAACTCAAGAGTACAACCTGATGGTAATGGCCCTCAAAAATTCTGGACGTAAGATAACCAGTGATTTTATTAACGCATTCATTGGCCACGCCCCGGGAGCCGGGGCGAAGGCATCTGGCAAAGGTATAGCTCGCCCTGGCTCCCGGGGCGTGGGCAGTGAGCACGTTAATAAAATCACTGGTTTTAATACTACCTCCCGTTTTATTGCTCTAGCACAGGCTGGGCATCTCATAGGGGAATTTAGATTGCTTCTGGGCATTGCTAAGTGAACAAGTCTTGTGAGATAGACATTGGTTCCTGAAAAAATTACTTTTTTCTTCAAAATTTATTTGAGTACACAATAACAATAATATAAATTTGTAAAACCTTTTTATATGTATTCAGTACGGTTAATTACTGCGGAATGCTGTTCTGTAGATCCTAGAATATCTGGACATAGTAGAAAAAAATAACAGTGGTCATGGATTTTATTCAAGGTTGTCATTTTTTTAGCACGGTTCCTCCCTCCCTTCATAGGGAGGAACCCCGCTTATAAGGTTGATCTCATGAAACAATCCGGAAGTGCCGACTAGAAAATTTTGCGTTTCAGAAACCCTAGAGACCGAAAATAACTGTGGTTCAACTTCGTATATATATATTTGTCTGTTTGCGCTTTTCGGGCCTTAATAATGGTCCGACTTTGATGAAATTTGGTACAAAAATCTTTTGTCTAATTTGAAAGGTCAAGTTCGTTAACCAGCAGAATCCGCCCACCGGAACATGGTTTTCGGAGCGAATATCGCGCGAAAAAAATTGTTCCACTTACTTCATATGCTTGCAAGTACTCGTTTTATAGGCTTCTTGGCCTAGGAAAACGAATGAAACCATTTTCAAGGCGATAGCTTTAACCGTTTTCGAGAAAATTGGAAAAATAGTTGTTGAATACCGTTTTTGGTTTGGGTACTTAGAGGAGAAATAAGTGCTTAAAACCTCAAATGTGTTTGTTTTGTTCTTTTGACCAGGTTTTCGTAGTTGTTTAGCTCACATTTTAATGGGTTGTTGTTTTTTTTAATTGCATTTATTTATAGAATTAGTATTACTGTAGAAGAAATCAAGAAAATTAGAAACATTTTGATATTTGAAATAACTATTTGTAGTAGTGGGGTAACCAACCAGTGGTGGGTGGGATTCTAGGTATAAGGGTATGCTGCCCCTTGGTAACGGGCCCTTTGTTTATGGGGGAAAGGTTGAACCAAAATAATAACTGTTTCTATTTCAATCTTCCCAAATGACACTAGGGATAAGAACTGAACCACGCTAAGATGACGCAGTTCCTGCGAGTTGGACTTTTTTTAATATGTACATAACAAAAAATTGTCTTCTTAACAGATGCTGTTGCTTTAATTATGACTTAATTAAATGAATAATTATGTTTTTTAGTGTCGTATTTTGCATTTTTATAATATATTTATCGGTTTACTGAAAATTGATTTATGGAAAGTCGGTAACAAGTCGTACAGTGCTACGTTGACTAGTCGGCCCAAAAGTGTCTGCTATTTTCGGGCCGAATAGTCAACGTAGCGCAACAGAAAGTCGTATCTACTCTCCTGTTCCTTCACGCACAAAACTATGAGTATTTGTATAATGAAATAATAAAAATGGAGAAAAGAATTTAGGAACATTCTTATAAAATATTCTGATACGATTTTCTAGGTTCTGGTATCACCCTAAAAAGGGGAGGTTCTGAAAAAGGTATTTTTCTTTTATTTATTGAATATTCAGGACTCATTTTATATTTTTAGAGTAATTAAAACTTCTTTATTTTTACTAAGGGAAACAGAAAAGGGGCGAAATGCTATTATTTCCACAGTAGAGGAAATCCATGACATAATTTTCAATGCTTCCGATGACGAATTAGAAATCGATTCATAAATTAGAAATCGAAAAAATTGAGATTGTACCTTTTTCAAGTAATGCTGCTAAATTCACATTTTTTGTACTATGAATTTAGAGAGTCTGCCAAATCTATGACCCTTTATGACTTCTGGTTGGCGATAATAGAAGTACTAGTCGGCCGACTGCCTGAAATTCAAGATCCAGTTCAAGAGTATCTATACATATGTCAGAACCTTGTCCAAAAGGTTACAAAGGGGGAACAATTAGGAGGAGATGCAAAAACTGTCAGTCATTGTCCAAATCAACCAGGACTTAGTTTAGTGCCCCGCTTTATGGAATTTCATAACCATAAGTAATTAGTGTTAGTATAAGTATAGGAATATATAATTGTTAGAATAGTATGTTAGTTAGAAAGATATAAGTAGCAGAAGGTATATAATAAATAATAGTTATTGGTTTTACTAATAAGTTAGGAAAATTGTAAATAAATAAAATAAAGTAATAATGAAAAATAAATTATACCTATATGGAGTGTTTATTTATGCAATAAAAGCATATTATATTAAATTGGGCATAAGTAAAATATCACTTTATTGGTATTTCTTCAATGGATGGCCCAACAAAGACAATGATATGAACCATTTCAGGTAACGTGTGAGATTAGAGTTGGTGCCCACGCCCCGGCTACCGGGGTGAGACTTCGCACGGTGCCCTCACCTCGGCTCCTGGGGCGGTGCTTCAAACCGGATGTTAGCGTCATTAAAAATGCATTTCAACTCATTATACTTTATATTCTTAGCTATTTATTAATGAAAATAGGATAAAAAGTAGTTGGCTCCTGAGGAAGTTTTAAAATTTTAAGGGGCAGTGAATGTGTTAAGTCCAAATTTCTGTGGATGGCAAGTATTCCAAAGAAGCCAAGGATCTGGCGTTTATTTCCAAGGGCAATCATAAATTCCCCAAAAAATCAGTTAAATGTTTTGGTTTTGGAGGACTAGGGCATTAGAGGAATCAGAGATATAAAATGAAGAATAAATCTTCTCATAACAGTAAAAGAAAGAAGGGTACAAATGGCTGTGGAGGTAACGTTATAAACAACAGTGGAGATAAGGTTATAAACAACAATGCCTTACAAGTTGTGTTATTATAAAGTGACAGTAGATATCCTAAATGATTTTAGATTCAGGTGCAACAAATCATACATGTTTTCAGAAGGAACTGTTCAACAAACTACGGACAATCAAAGAATGTAAAGTTACTGTGGCAGACAATCGTAGAGTATCAGGTTTTGGTAAATGAGGCAGTTGTAAATACAAAGTGTGGTGAAAAAACAATCCAAGATGTCATATATGTCCCAGATTTAAAAATCAACCTTCTATCGATTAGCCAATTACTGGAAAAGGACGTGTTGTTCTGTTCTGCTAAATGATTGTCTTATTTATGACATCACGTTATTCTAGATTTGATATTAGTTATAAGCAATTGCAATGTATTGTATTGAAAAAAGATAGAGAATTTGTTCTATTTGGCTATATTATAACGTAAAGAAATTTCTTTCAGTTCGAGTGTTTTTAGTTTTTTTTTTGTTTTGTTTCTTTGCACAACTTTGTGTCCATCTGATCTAATGAACATGAAATCCAACAATTGTTTTCTTGATCTTCAATATTGTTCAAAAGAAAACCTTTCTACATAATGTTATTTCAGCTACTTACCAATGATGAAAATATTCCCTAAATTATGCACATAGGTATATTATTTGTTCCAAGTAAGGAATCACCACCAATAACCTTTACAGGTAGCAAAGTGTGCGTATAAATGTGTCTATCTAAATCTCTCTTTATCTAATTAATCCTGGTGCAGAAATTATTTTCTAACAAGAACATTATCTATGGAATCTTGAATAAGATTTAAAGCATATATAAGACAACTAGCTGAATGTCAGTGCTTCGTCACGGCAGATAAGTAGTTTTTTTATTGCATTAACTAATGTATCATCAAAATTTACGCTAATACATAATTTTTTGCAGTTTATTATAGCATGGTTCCCGTCGTACTATATGTTATACATCAATTGATAAGTAATCAAAGTATAATGTTTCTTGACACTGGGGCGCTCCGAACCAGTGTCAAGAAACAGACAACCTAGAGATAACCCGTTATCTATAGGTTAACAGCAGTGTAACTAATAAAGGTTAAATTTCGTTGTCAATAATAAATGTATATTAGCATTTATTTATTTATTTAAATTAACTTATTATTCTTATTTTCATGGTAGGCGGAAGGTCAATTAATAAAAACTTCACTATACATTATCACCAACTTTATTCCGTCCCTACATGTTTCACACCTTTATTGGTGCCTCTTCAGGGGAAAAATTACATATATAAAACTTACAGCCTCAATCTGAGGAGGATAACCTTCCACCTGGAAGTTTTTATTAATTGACCTTCCGCCTACCACAAAAATAAGAAGATTGGAAAAAAGGGTTAGTTGAAGAATAATTATAACTTATTATTATTAACTAAGAATTCTAGCCAGGAAAGGGCTGATGCCTTTTCTTTTTTCTAAAGAAAAGCACCCCCCCATAGTGGGAATCAAACCCACGACCTTTGACACAGAGTGTTAGGTGCTCACGCCTTAAACACTCGCGGCCTCTGGGCCTCGAAAATTTAAAAATTAATGTTTCTCAGATGTCATTTTGAAACACCCATTACATTTGCGAGCATTACCAAGAAGTATTCTGTCTGGGGATGGTGACGGGTGAGGAGGCTGTGCAAGGGTTCAGGATATAATTACCTTGGATGTACCATCACCAGGTATAGCGTAAACTCTATGGGGGACAATTTGAAATGAACCACAATTAAAATGGTGATGTTATCCCTCATAGCGTAAAGTCTATGAGGTACAGTTTATTTCTAATAATTCAAGGTCTGCCATCATAGTTGAAATTAACCGCAATTAAAAATAATACTATGAAATAGACAAAGTACAGTAACAGCTCTTCTGTTATCGTCCTAGCAACGAATACTGCCAAGGCGAGCATGCTCTCTTTAAAACTAAAACTTCAAACCCCTCTAAAAGTACTTAAAAATGTGAATATCAAAAAATCCTTTCTTAGCGAGTTTATATCCCAAAGCGACCGTCCATGCAAAATTTCAAATTTTTCTGTCAAGTGGTTTGGGCTGGGCGATGATAAGTCAGTGAGTGAGTGATATTTGACAAATATATAGTAGATTGTTTGCTGTGTTGTTATAATATTACTTTTAGATTAGATTTTAATTTATGCATATAACCAATAATGCTTTTTATTTTCTTTCTGTTTATTATTTTACATTCATTTGTTAAATAGTTTGTCTTATAGTAATAAATAGTTAGTTGTATAGGACAATACAACTATGCGACTTGGAAACGACTTTACGACTTATCGCGGCCATTGCATATGGGGGATTCCCGATGCCTGGAATGGGCAAGGGCCGCTCAAGCGGCCAACCCTGTATTTATGGATACAATTTTTTTTTTAACAACCTGGGTTGATATTTAGTAAATGGATGCCCCCCAGACTCCCAAATATAAATTAAAAAAATTCCAACATAGCTAGCGAAATGTGCCTGTTAAAGGGTTAATTATTAATAATAGAAGTTTAGTAGATTTAACAAACTACCTCCATAAATAACAATCTCAAAGCTAAAGTAGATGAGATAATTGTACTACTCATCCGCACGATTAACCCTTTCCGTACGCAAAGCGCCACTAAGAGATGTGTTCTGCAGTACGGGATACTCGCACCCAGCCTCGGACCCCTGTACGGGATACTCTCGGTCACAGCGCCTCGACTTTCAGCGATCTCTTCGCCCTATTAAAACTCGTCTTTTATAATTTTGATTTTTAGTTTGCTTACAATGATTATTAATTTTTATTTATGTTGAATTATTTTTGTTTGAATAATTATTTTTAAGTTGAATACCTTTGTTTAAAAATAGTTATAAAAATCTTTTTTTATATACGAGTAACAAAAAAAGAAGGTTTTTTTGTTTATCATTTGCCCTTTATTTTATGAATAATAAGCAAGGAAATTATATACTCAATAACTAGGACAAATAAGTTTTCCATCGGCCTTTTTCATCCATGACTTTGAACACGACACCGGCGGAGTTAAAAACTTCTTTTTTTATTTTTTTTTATGAAACTTATTTACAAAAACAAAAGGATTATTATAAATATTTACAGTTAATTGAATTAATTAAATATGTAATGTATTCAAATTAACCATTAAATATTAGATTTTTTTTTAAAAATGGAAGACTCCAATAAAAAAAAAAAAAACGGTTTTCTAAATTTAACAAAACACAAACATAAGATCATAACAGTTCAGGACTAAAAGTAAACTAATTTTGTAAAAACAAGCTGTTGGGAATGTACATAGGTATAAAAACAAACGGCAATTTGATGAGGGTTGACCTGGTAAATGGACGAAGAAGACAACGAGTTCTTATTCGACTGAAAACGACCAAAAACTTCATTCAACTGCCATTTAGTAATAGGCAGGAATACTAGAAGTACAATACGATAACACTAGATAGCTCGAGAAATGAGCTAGATAAGTCGAGAAATGAGAAGATAAAGAATGCGAGATACGCCGAGCTCTCGACTGCTGTACAAGTCCACGGTACGTGGGTCCAGTCTTCCTTCGACTTCTACACAAGTCCACGGTACACAGGTCCCGGCCGCTCTCGACTGCTGGAGCAGTCCATGGTAGAGAAAGGGTTAAGGAAAAGGTTTTACCAGAAACAATGTCAAAGTACTTGGACAAGCAGAATCAGAAATTGGCTGGATACACCAACTGATTAAGTCGAAACATTGAAGCATTACTCCGCCAAAAACAAAACTCACTCTTCAGTACAAAACAAAAGGATTTTAAGAATGTTAAGCAAAAGTAGTGCTGAACCAAATCAGGATCCTCAAAATGTAAACATTGACGAAACAATCAATTGCTGGGACAATATATGGGAAGTTCCTGATGCTCATAGTAATATTGCAACGTGGATGAATCGATTGTGGGACATGACACATCAAAAGCACTGGAGAACATCAGTCAAATGAACGAAAACTATTAATGACACAGCAAACGCTGTTAAAAAAATTACTTGTTTTTGGAAAGCTCCAAAATTATTAGTATTCAGAATTACTGGCTAAAATATTTGGACAGTTTATATGATCTATTCACTCACTGTTACCAAGAGATTCTTGTAGGTACTAAGCCAATACCAAGTGACTTAGCTGAGGGTTTGACACACAATTCCAAAGAAAGGTGAAACTTTAAAACCAAAGGACTAAAGGCCTAAAACATGCTTAAATGCAGTTTATAAGCTCTTTATATCAATCATCTCTAACAAGATCCAAGACCACATCACACTACATGAACTACTAGCTCGCAAGCAGCAAGTCTGTAGAACTGGTTCTATAGGATGTAAAGAGCTAAAAATTATAGACTCATTTATTGCATCTCAGCCTCAGTCAAAATGTGAAACAAAGCGAAGTCTTTCTTTGGCATGGATTGACAGAACAGCTTTTAATTTGGTTCCTCACTCTTCATTAATCGAGGTGTTAAGAATTTATAGTCGTTAATAATGTAACTGACTTTTTATCGAACATGATTGCCACATGAAAAACCAACCTTTGAAAAGGGACGACATACTGAAAGCAAACCATAAAAATAAAACCATAAAAATATCAAGACGATAGCCTGAGTCCATTGTGGTTTTGCTTGTCCCTAAACTCTCTGTGCCAGTTGCTGCGTGATACTGGATATGGTTACCAGCAGACTATAAATGATGGCGAAACCAGGATATCTCAGTCTGTACTCGGACGATCTGAAATTGTTCACAAAAAATGCTTCCCAACTAGAGAGCATGATAAGCATTGTGAAAAATTGCAATAACACCATTCGAATGTGCTTTGGTTTAGATAAAAGCGCTGTACTACATGTTACAAAAAGTTGCACAGTATCTACTAAAAACATAGTACTTTCAAATGGAGACCATGTATGTGAACTAGGGGAATCTGAATCGTGTAAGTACGTTGGCATCCAACAGCACCTTAAGATCTGCCGCACAAAATGATAAAGAGGAGCTTAAAACTAAGTTTTTAAAACAGCTGTGATTTAACATTAAAAAGTTATTTGCATGGTAGGTACAAGTCAAAGCAATTAAAACCTGGACAATACCTTTACTAATGTATAGTTTTGGAGTGATAAAATGGTCGGATTTGGATTGAGTCTTTCGAACTGAAATGACTAAAGTGCCCATGCACCATTCAACATCTTCAATGGCAAGGCTGTGATTCAGTAACTTCAAGCACTTTCAGCTAGGCTTGAAAAAATTATAATAAACCTCCACTTAAACATTTTCATTTATTCATAAGCTCCATCCATTTTAAAATGAATGAGCACGCTGAAATAATATTTGAAAAAAATTGAACTATCATAAAATGCAGTAATTCAATAATCAATCATGACCTAAACTTTACTAAGCAGATTTCATATAA
Organism: Gonocerus acuteangulatus; assembly: GCA_946811695.1. Classification (NCBI taxonomy): domain Eukaryota; kingdom Metazoa; phylum Arthropoda; class Insecta; order Hemiptera; family Coreidae; genus Gonocerus; species Gonocerus acuteangulatus. The sequence goes on along the minus strand of OX328123.1, from coordinate 129,864,446 downwards.
TCCCCCCCCCCTCTTATGAAAAGACAAATATAAATATATTTAAAAACAATTGGCAGATGGATATTTATCTAGACATCAGGTTAAAGTTTAAAAACAATAAGCAAAGCGTTAAATGGTATAGCAGACATTCCTGTGCTCTGTTCAATAGTCTCTTGGCCTAAATGAATCTTTAAAAAACTTGAATAAGATGAAAGGACATAAATTGTAGAGGTTAAGTGAAAATTATTTTGCAAATTACACTGGTAAAAATGTTAAAAAATAATTGTACATAGCCTCTAATTGGAGAATACCAAAATAATAGATACCTACTTTCTCATTTTCAATAATTTCATCTGTTCTTATATCAGTAATTGGAAATTATTATTTTAAGGCAAAATCAATATAAAAATGTTTCTGGTTATTCTCGTCGAGAATTTAATAAATTCAATGAGATTAAAATCTTAAGGAGATAAGATCTTAAGAATATTAAAATACAAATCCGAACAGTTGATATAGCCATTATCATCAATGCACAAATCACACAGAGAGAGTAAAAAACAAGCAATAGAAATAAATAAGCCCAAACAATGCAAAGCACAAAAAAAAAAGAAAAGTTTAAGCATATGAATTGTGCTAAACCAAAAATATGTTTAACTATTAACTAAGGGAATTTTAGAGTCGAACAAAGGATTGTGCACATCACAATAATAGAAATGGTGAACAATGTCTCTTTTTATTAAAAACAAGAAAAAATGAACAAACCTTAAGTTAACTACAAAAGAATTAATATAAAATTCTCTCATTTGAGAAAGTATACGCACAAAATTATTAGGTAATAATATTATTAATGTATGAAACAATTCTCAACAGTTTAATAAAACTACTGTTGTGAAGTTAAAATAGGGATTGTGAGTCACACACCTGGAGAAGTTTTGGTTATAATAAAGACAAAATGTTTTAAAGAGACATAGTTCGTTAATGAGGGTGGAACACAAATATTATAAAAGAAACTACAAACATACTGTGATCAGCTAACCTTTCATATTAGTCCAGGGAGGATCACTCTTGTTATTTGGGTCCCCCCAACGACTTTTTTTAGGTCTGGACTTCTCTTCCCCATCTCTTACATCATTATCCCAATCACTATCTCTCTCTCTGACCTTCCCGCTGCTATCTAAACATATCATTTCTATTTGTGTGTCTTTGTTTTAATCAAAAATGTCTTTTATCAACAAACAATAGGAGATGTAAAAGGTGAACAAAGAGGCTATTATACCATGCAATAATTAATTTTCTTTCTTTCTAGGTCTTATTTTGCATGTGAAAGACGAAAAGAAGCTTTACATACAAACAAACCTTTCTATTAAGCCAAAATGTTAATGTATTTATTTATTATTTAACGGTAGTTTGTTTTTGGTTCAAATGCACTACTGTAATAGATGCAGAGAGGCCGAAAACTCTCCAGGTGCGCTTAATGACCCATTATTAATTGCAAGGAAAACAGATCTCCAACTTTATCATTTTATAAATAATCTAATTCATAGAATAGGAATAATTATGAAACAATTATTACTTTTTGGTTCTTCTGGTATGAAGCTACTGATACCTACATACAAAGAACTATAAAATGAAAAAGTCTACTTCAGTGCTATGAAACAGAGTGATAAATAAACCATGAGTGCAGTTATTAACAGCCTCTGATGATTCATTAGTGAATACAGGTTAAGAAAAAAACAGAAGCCAAAAAGCAAACAAATTCCTCCCAACCAACAATATATCTGAGGTACTTTCATTACACAGTACTTACTTTCATTAGCAGAATTAGAAGAATCACCATATGATCTAGGTTCAATGATATCTAGTAAATGATTCACTTGGTCTCGGATTGAACGAAGTTCACCTCTAATTTTGTTCAGTTGAGGAGGCTGATAAAGTTTATTGCCATCACCACTAACGAACAGTGTAAGTTTTAATACTCTGCTGTACTGAATTGCAAAGGCCAAATCAGAACTGTCAAATATCGTTATGAGATCACCATCTAAAAAAAAAAAAAAAAAAAAAGAAAAGAAAAGATTACTTAATGAGAATTCTTCATAGCTAATTATAAAAGAGTAAAAAAAAAATATGAAAGAAAATAGACTAATACTATGAATTCCTGTAATACCTTCATCTTTATATTTTATCGTTATGTCGTCAGAACTACTAAGCTTTCCTCGGAAAACTCGTTGCATCATTAAAACTAGTTCATCATAAGTAATAGCTTCATTGTGAATGGGTATCCTTCGCACATCGTCGCCCAATTGAACCTAAAAGATTTCATCATCATTTCACAACAATTTCAATGTTAAAGAAAATCAAAGTTCAAATCTAATGACCCTGCCAACCTTAATGATAAGTTTTCCACTTAAGTCCAATTGTTGGAAGCTTTGATCACCACCACCAGTCTTCGAGGAAAATGCAGTCGATGAAGACATGTCTATAATCTAGCTAAAAGTTCTTACACTAAACTAATTGAGCGAACATTTGCTTGTATAATTTACGTAATATATGAATTACAGCTTAATATAATACTACAAGACTAGGAGCCGAGTATTCGGGGTAAACAACAATACACGTTAAAAACTTATAAGCACAGTGTTGCCGATTTTACCGGCATAAAACTAAATGAGATTTAGATTATATCTTACTATTTAAAATAAAAATAAAAATATACCGTCATTACACCATTATTTATTAACGTTACGGTACAGAGGAAATACACTTTAAATATAATTCTAACTCTCCAAATGTAAGATATTTTTTTCACTATGACGCTAAGAATAATAAATGAGTTTTTACCTGAACTGCATTGATATCAATTTTCCAATTACACATTTAAGGATAGTATTTAATGAAAATAAAAAAGAAAATAAAAATGATAGGAGGTGACTGTTCCACTTTCGAAAATAGTTTATCATAGCAAAATATAGTGATATTATTATTAATTTAAGAATACAAAATTGGATGTTTTTTTTCCCTTATGGTGCATGTTTTTTTCTGAATATTTTTTCTCTCGGAAAATATTTTAACCAGATAATACAGGCAACGCGTATATTTATTATAATGCAACCAAATTTTAAAATATTAAATATGTCATAGTGAGTAATTTTATTTGTGATTATTAAATACTAAATGTGCCCCCCCCTCATCGATAGTTTTTCCTGTATTAATTAGTTGTTGTGGAAACACAATTCATTAGTACTAACACCTATGCTTTGCAAAGCATGCATTTCTGCAAAAACGGAAAGATTCAAACAGAAAATAAGTATATATATATATATATATATATATATATATATATATATATATATATATATATATATATATATATATATATATATATATATATATATATATATATATAGTAAGAGTCAAACAGAAAGTAGGAGATTAATATAAACCAGGGTGCTGGAAGACTACTCCCGTAACATACGTATATCACTAACTTTATTACATTTTGAATAGTTAGTAGTTTTTTTTTTTAACTTTGTTATATAAAACTCTCCCCTGAGATTTAGTACCTTAGACTAGTAGGCTTAAGTCCCCCACTGTTAATATCATACCTCCCTTCTAGTACGTAAGCGCAGAATAAGGTGAAGTCTTAAGTCCAGCTCCAGGTTACCATTCGTTGGGCCTAGATCTCTCTCTGTACATACGAATAAATTTGGGAGGGTGGAGGAAAAAAGGAATGGGGGAGGAATGGCTACAACAGGCATAACGCGCCGCTCCCCTGGGGGGGGGGCTGGTGCCCAGTCAAAGTTGACTGGACGACGCGATGACGGAGAAAGGAAATTACCGCTTAGTCGTCTATATATGTTTGTTTTTCTAGCAAAGTGGACGATATTTTTCGCTATATTCGTCGAATGGCAGTCACGGTAGTCTGGCACTAATGTAATCCTAAAATATGCTGTACTCACCAATTTTGAGTCAGTAATTCGCTTTGTCGCTGTGAGTCCACTGAAAGTATGAGATTGAGCTCCACTACAGTATGAGATAGAGACACACAATACTCGCCCGAGTCTTCTGGGTCATACACAAAAACATCGCACGCACGGAGCTGGAATTTACACACTGCATCTCTTGGAGTCTCAGAATATACTGCCAACCGGATCACTTCCGGTCGGGTTCTAGCTCCGACAGAGAGGTCGCTTATATGTAATAAATAATAAAAATAAAATAAAAAATCCTAAAATATGTGAGTAGGCTTCTGAAGCCAGCGGTTGCGCCCCCTGGCTTCAAAAGCCTACTCACTTATTTTATGGATAGGTCCCAAGAGGAGCCTTTCCATCCAATCCAATCCTTCCATCCAAGAGGGAAGGATGAGACATCCAAGCGTGTTACATTTGAATCTGTAGCACTTGAAGAAAAATTATTCTTACAATTTGGAAGCTCCAATGAAGACAAAATCAAAAGGTCAACAGAGGTCAGAAAATTTCATCTGGTCTTTAAGGTGAGGTTGACAATTTTAGGACTCGCACAATAGAACAAAAGGCCCAGGTGGACTCAATGATTTGGAGGGTATAAGTCATTATCTAAACTAATTTAACAAAAGGTGTGTCACAAAAATGAGTTACACCATTTTGTAGTGACTATATGTTACATTCCAAATTGAGATTATTATTCTGAACATGTAGAATAGATTTGACAAATGGAATGGAATATTTTATATACATTGTCTAAATTGTACAGTGTCAGAAAAATAATGGTCATTCTTTGGCCTGATGATTCTCCAATGTAAGATCGGAAAAAATAACCCCCTTACTGACCCCCGCAAAATTGAACTTGAACTGTTTTTCAAAGTAAAATTTTTTAATTGTATATTTTGAATCTACATATCATGAGAAAGAAAAAAAGCCAATGGCACTGTAGGCCAGAAATGACTCCTTATGTGGTCAAAATGACCATTAACAATGTATGTGTAAGCCATTACATTCCAATGGAGAAATGGTGCCCGATTATAATAATTTTTGTTTTACATATTCTACTAACATTGCCTTGTAAAAATGTCTTGTTTGAATTTTAAAAAAACATCTTCTAGAATAAAAAATTATGAGTATATTGAAAAATGAGCCTCTCGGTCACATTCATTGGAGGACGTAACACATATTTTACAATTGACAGGAATGCCTTCTTGAGGCTATTCTTGAAGCTTATAAAGAACACTTTGCCATAAGCTTTCAATCAATTAATATTATTTTGAAAGAAGCTTTCAGTTTCACACATTTTTGCCTGTGATCATGTGAAATGTTCCCAGATTTTTCATTTTTCCTTTGTCCCCCATTTAGAGGTATAATTTGGGCATTTTCGATGATCCATCATAATTTCACTAATGCATCTATTTTATGGTGAAGGGGGTCTTCAATCATGGAGACTTCTGGTCTACAACTTGTTAATATGTCCTCACTAAAAAAAGCAGAAACCTTCCAACAAGTCCAAGAAAAGCAGAAACCTTCTTCATATTGAAAACAAATCGAGAAAATTGGCTTGTTCATGAAAATCATATATGACTTGTGAAATCCCTAATGAGTAATTTAGCTTATGGCAAGAGCTCTTGATAAGCTTCGAGAATAAGCTTTTCCTTCCTCATGATGTGTAGATTCAAAATATATTTAAAAAATTGATCTTGAAAAACATTTCAAGGTAAATTTTGCGGGGGTCAATATGTGGGTTATTTTTTCTGATTTCACATTCGGGAATCATCCGGCCAAAGGAGGACCATTATTTTTCTGACACCCTATACATTCAGACATACTTCAAATGAGTTGATTAATTAAAACATGTAATTATCACAAATTTGTATTGTGAATTAGTCAACTGTCATGTATGAAAATATGCATTAGAATTGTGTCCATGTTCTTCAATTTTAACTACATATATATAATCAATTTGAACGAAGTTTTCCTAATGGTTTAAAAACATTGTCGTTCATAAGATGGAAATCATAAGTGGTTTTGTTCCCTCTATAGGCAGGGGGGAAACATGCTGAAAAAGCATTCAAACCTTATTAAAAGATTTCCGATTCAATTTATTAATTAAAGCAATTTTAATAAATCAAGTTTAATCTGTACTTACCTTGCTGCTCCCTCAGTATACTTGAGTGATCAAGTTGAGCAAGTTGTGTTTAAAGATTTTTCCACACCCATAGCATAGTTATAGCAGCAGTTTACCTTGTATAGTTATTTTGCACTTTGAGAAATTTTGTTTTTGGCTCCAAAAAGTTGTTATGAGCAATCTCATTTTAGTATTATTTGTTTTGCCAGGAGTAGAAAACTTTTCCCTGTTTCACAATGCTGGAAGCAATGTGAATAACACTCTTCAAGCTTTGCTGCTTGACTCTACTACATTGTAGTTTAATCTTAGCTTTTACTAAGTCTTGATAAGGATTTGGCGATGTCTTCTTTTCTTAGTGCATAGGCCAATATGATAACAAGAAGCAAAGGAAATGTATTTTTTTGGATTAGGAAAAATTCCCTCTTTGTTTGTGAAATTGGTCTTCAGCACCAAGTTGAAAATATATAGTTGACAGTGCAGATTAAATAATATGAAGCTGGTGAATGGTCAATCAACATTTTGGTATGCTAGAATTAAGGGAATATTCAATTGACATTTTTAACCCTTGAGTGGTCACCTGTATTTTACTCTCATTACAGGTCACCTCGGGTCATTATGACCCATCTTTTAATTATACCTTTTCTATATAAAAATGGGATATAATAACTACTTTGTTCTTATAATTCATATTAAAATGTATTAGCATGATGTTTGCACTAGTTTTGTTTCTTTTTTAATACTTTTAAATGGAAATATTCGAATTTGAAATTGAGGCTATGAAAATGCATAATATGCGTTTTCATAGAATAGATGTTTTTATTTAATATATTATAATAAATAAATACATCTATTCTTAAAAAAAAATGAAAATTGATGAATTATTTATATTAGATACAATTACGACAAATGATTTTCATGTGAATTTTATACACACAATTATTACACTTAGTACAAATTTCAAATATTTTGTGTCTTTTGTACTCAGGCACACAGAACAATTTTTCCTTTTAATTTCCCTGCTGGTTGCTGTTTCTTGGACAATGTCATTGGCAGAGAAACAATCCCCTGATCTTCTAAACAAGAATTGAGCCTTGTTTTCAATATCCTTGGTAGGGTTTGGTATACTGACCTTGCAGTTAGATGACTTCGGAAAAATTGATGCCCAAGGTCAACAATACACAAAGGGTAATTTTGAAATTGATTTTTTTTTTTTAATTGATTTTGTTTAAAAGTATGAAAATCAAATGAAGAAATACAGCAAGCTATTGTTTATAGCTATTAGTTTTTTGTCAATCTCACAATTACAGAGTTACACAAGTGGTCACCTCGGATCAAAACGGGTTATTTTACCCCGAACAGCGATAGGTGTTCCTTTTAATTTAAAGGAACACCTATCAATAGCACTGCCAAATATAAACTGGTGTAAAGTAGAAGAGGAAGTAGGAGGTAAGCAAAAGGCTCAAACCTGTACTTGCAGGATTTGGCTTTAATCTCCTGGAAAGAAGAGCGACTCAAGGGTTAAGGCTGCTAATTAAAAGACCTATTTCTGCTATAGTACCATATTTTTACGAAAACATTTCTTTGAGCCTCAGCTCCAATCTACATTAGTCTTTCAGTTGTATTTAAGCCTCGAATGGCCCAGATATGAAGAATAGGCGACAAACTTCTACCAAATCCTGCTGGGTGCAGAGGAGGAGAAAGGTTGAACTTAATTTGATTTTCAATTTATATACAAAGTATAATTGAAATAAACAAGTGAAAGTAATATATTTAATTTGCATGTTCTTATTCAAATGTTTAAATAGATATTCTCATGGTATTAAATAAATTAATATTTGCTTATTGATAGAGAAACAAGTATATATTCTATACATTTGAGTGAATATCACTATATAGTGATATTTACTCAAATATAATACCTTATTATTAAAAATACTGTAGTAAAACATTACTTTACAAATATCTTAACTTTTGCAATACTGGTATGTATGAAGTTATTGGATCGTAATATTTAAGATACATGATTATATCTAAATTTTACAGCATTCAGAATGAGTGATTTGCTGAGGGCAGGATCGAGAGTTTCAAATCCTTGAGACAGTATAACATCCTCCAAATGTTCACTAGTGAATTGAACACAGGACTCTACCAACTCCTGAAAAAAAAGAATAATTATTATATAAAAGATTAACTTTTATTGTAGTTAATCAGACTCATATTTAAAGGCAAAGTGTGTAAACTCTTTAAGCAGTTTATTTATTATCAAATAAACACTTAAACATAAAGTCAGTTAAACGTGAGTTCAAAACTGTACACACCATCTAATTTAAAAAAAAAAATCACAAATATTTGCAGGGGAAATTTCCAACTAACAAGAGAAGAAAGATAATAGTTAATTATTTATTTCAATGTTAAAAGGCAGCTTTTACTTGAATATTACTTCACAAGACAACATTTAAAGACAGAAAACTAATATTCTTAACACACATCAATAAGTGAAATTGAAGGTAATTTTTACAACTAAATGGAGAGCTGATAGGGAAAAAATGTTGCATTTTAACGACTCAGTGGTGGCTAAAGGGGTGGGCTTAGCCCCCAGAATGAAAATTCACAATATTTTTCGATTAAGTTAGAAAAAAAATTTAGGCAAATTAATAGTAATAAGTTTTAGTTAATGAATGTTCTTAGTTTGTCAAATACTTCCTTAATGTTTTCCAGGTGCCTCATAAAAATTTGATTCCAAACCCCCTGGCACGGTGGTAAGCCCATACAAAATTAGCCCCCCCCCCAGAAATGTTTGTCTAGAGCCGCCAATGCAACCGCTCCTTTTCAAGGTCTTCTCTCCACTATTGATCCACTACATTCTAATCTGTCAGGCCTAGCGTACTTAAAATATTTGGCAGGTTTGACTCTGAGAACGATTTTTACTGGTATTTGTATCTTAATATGAGGCGTTGGGGATAAGAAGAGCGAACTCAACATCCAGTCAACATTTTTTTTCCCCACCATCCGAATCTTGATGCTTCAGAGAATCTACAAGTAAATTTTTATGTTGAGTTCGCCCTTTTTTCCCTCACAAAATATACAGTGAATGAACACTCCACTACCGGTCCGCTGGATGATTATATAAACAAAATGCTCTTTTCGTTGAAAGTGACATTCACACTAATTCCTGGTCAATTATTATAAAATATAATTAATAAACAAACAATGTGACATCCCACAATGAAAAAATTGTTTGAATATCAAGTGGAGTTCGCTCTTATGGAAAAAATATTCAAACACATTTTCCTGAAAACTACCTTTTGTTGAGTACGCCCTTCGTATCTACAACGCCTCATATGTTCATTCCAATTTAGAACAAATGTCAGTTTATATGCAGAAACAGGAGAGCCTCCAACGAGATATGCAAATCGCTTTCCAAAGGCAAGTTTAAACATTTATTACGTTTCAGCAGATAACCGATCTTGCGAATTCATCAGATCTATCTTATGTAATTTTTGCTAAATACTGTTATATGTCAAGTGCATTTATTCTATTCATAATAAAGTTACAGTAGACTCCACAGATAGAATAAATCAGTTGATTACGTTTCTGGAATTTTTTTTTATAGTGGTGCAAAGATTTAAAAAAAAAAATAAAACTTACAGAATGATTACCAACTGCTAGAGCGTATAGCTGAACCACATTCTGAACATTTAGACAGTGTCTAAACATCTGTAAACAAAGATTCTTCAAATCATGTTCAAAATAAGAAACTGCAATATCACACAGAGCTAAAATAAAAAATTAAACATGAGCTAATAGTGGATAAGCATTAATTAAAACACAACTGAGCACGTTGAATTAATACATTTATTCCTTACCTATTATTTCTGTTCCATCTAAAGGCTCCAATAAACCTGTGTAAACAAATTTCAAAAAAGCTCTGTACGCATTTGGGTTATATTGAGTCATATTAATAGTATTCCTAAAAGTTAAAATAAAATGTTAGTTATTCCAAATATTTTAAACAAGAGGTTAGTATCTCATATTAATAAATGAACCAATCACTATTGTAATTGTCTAAAACTTATAGAAATAAGTAACGTTATCTGGCATTAGTACGGACAGGTCATACGAGTTCGGAAAATAGTGCATGGTGCAGGAAATCACTACTGCAGTGATTTCCTGCACCATGTACTATTGTCCGAACTCCCCCCCAGATGACAGTATTTAAAGAATTATGAAACATTTAACATTTTAAAAATTCTATTTCATTAGAGATATTATGAAAAACAGTCATGTCAAACTGATGGCTGACCATGTTCAGCAACAGCTTTCTTATCATTTCAAGGAAAAATTGTTCTTACACAATTTATTCTCCTTGGAGTGATAATAATGTTCAGGTAAATGTATAAGCTATCAGTTGGTTTCATATGATTTATTTTTTTAAGTTTCCTAACTTGATTTGTTTGTTGCTAAGTTGGCTTCTGTATCAAAAATCTCAAATACCCACAAAAAAAAAAAAAAAAAAAAAAAAATCTACTACAAGAATCATATAACAAAAGAAAAAAAATACAATAGTTAACATATATTGACTAACTCAACATCAGTGCGTCACACATGCCTTTACAAACACTGGGAAGCTCTGCCATTTATACGAGGACTGCTGGAACAACTTGGATTCAAGGTAAAGAAAACATGATTAAAATGTGCTTCCAAATTCCAAGGAAAAGGCCATAAACAAGAAGCTTATTTTGAACTGCAAAATTTTGGTAATTAAAAACATAAAAGAGAAACAAACTCAGCCACTTGGGCCTTGCAAAGGGCTTCCCCCATTGATCCAAATGGGAGCTTCTGCTTCTCCCCTGGACCCCTATTCCTTTCTGACATGAGCCTACTGCCAAAATGTAAAAACAAACCGTGGAACATGCTTTAGCCACTCATTTTCAGCATGCTTCTGTTTGTTCTTTTCAGTTTGCTAATTTTTCCCCATCTACTATTTCAACTCCTTGATTCTCTGAATGCACTTGTTTAAGTTGAGGCTTTTCTAAAAAAATGTCTGCATTTGTTTTTGTCAGAAATTTAGGAAGACGTTCACCTTTCATTCTGCTACAATGTTTTCAATTTATTACATCCAAACGTAAATGTATTAAAAGAATAAAGAAGAGAAAAATCCAAAGATTTCTGGGGTTGAAACACCTTAAATCAGCTAAAATACCTCCCATCAACTGAAATACCTTCTATTAGCCAAAATATTTTGATTACAGCTTAGAAAAGTAGAAGTTACTTTTTTTTTCTTTTCTTTTTTTTTGCTTGGGCTTAAGGCGTGCCAACCTTTGAGGCCATTAACACCAGAGAGTACCTTTGGGGTTGCATTTTTGTTCCATTCCCATGTAACGATTTCAAGTAGTTAGGCCACAGCTAATGCAAGTTCCATGCTAAAAGTTAAAGAACATGGGTAACTATGCAAACAACAAATTCTGTTCGACCGTAGGTACCGTTGAAGAAAAGAAAACACCTTTGACACCAGATAAGGGCAGCTAAGGATCTGAAAAAATATGCTGAATTACAGAACAAAATACAATGAGAAAACTCCATCCCCACTGATGACAGAAGCCGAAAAAGAAATGATACTTAATCTATTATGGCACAAATATTTTACAAATTTTATATTACTGTGATATAACATTACATACATTCCATTAGACCAATTATCAGCAAGAAGTGTTTTAAAATGTTCTGAAAAAGTCTTCATGATTAGGGAATGAACATAAACTTCTCCATCTGTTAATTTAATGGTCAAATCGCTCAGCTCCTGTGACAAAATCATTATTATCACTTCCTGAAAATTGATCCTAATAAATCAAGTTATGATAATGAGTTGGCAGATGATCAAATAACAAGATAATAAATACAATTGAAGGGGTCGGGGCAAAATAGTGCCACGTAACATTTTTAACATAACTTGACTTTAGCTGCTATTTGTTGGATATCATGTGGGAATATCGGTTGAAATGGTTAGACATGATTAAGTAGCATACAGAGCTTGTAGTTATATTTCAGTAGCATTTGCATCGTAGACTGATAGTCCTACATAATAGCCAACATATAGCAGCTAAAGTCAAGTTTTGTTAAAAATGTTGCTTGGCACTATTTTGCCCCGACTCCTTCAATTAAAATATTCTAATTCATAGATTTGTTGCTTCATCAAAAACATTTCTTCAAATTAAATTAGCTTAATTAGGAAAAATAAACCTTCCACCATTACCAGGGCACGTCAATACTGAAGCTAAAAACAATAGTACCATGTGTCAATTATGACCCTTGGAAAAGAAAAGAATGAAACCTTTAAATATGCAGGATTACTTTTATAGAAATTTTTGTCTCTTATTTTTCAAATGTATTAAATGCTACAGCTATTCCAATGTTTGAAAATTGGGCCCTGATCTCCCATTGCTCATGTTCATGAAATAAACCTTCAGGTAATTGACATTTTACAAGTAAACCAGAATAACAGAAAGTTGATAATATTAAATATTATTTTAAACAAAAGTAGAATGACTTTTTACACAATAAAAAAATTTATAAAGGTTTATTAAGACTTAAATCTGAGATCAAACTAATTGCAAGGAATATATTTTCAACTTTAATTAAAGTTTTAAAATGTTGGCTAATAGCCATTACATTTGATGGGTTGTATTCCTCCAATAAACAACAGATACTCTACATTTAGAAAACCTCTCATGTTCAATAAACTTTAAGTACATGCACATTTAGTTAAGATCTGTTAAAGAATAAGTTGGGGGGGGGGAGTTAATTACTGTCTAATATTTCCTAGTTCATTAAGTGTTTGAGATCAAAGCATAAATACTTATCTCTGGATAAGTTAAAATTTAAATAAATAAATTATCTGTATTTGGTGTTCTATGTAGTTCTGCATTAATACAATACTCCCAGATTTTTTGAATTGAGGTTCTTCCCTGATTGGACCTTGGATGTTACTTTTGTCAGAAACGTTACTTTGTTTCAATCTCCAGATTAGTAACTTACTAATAAAGAACAGAAAATGTCATAAAATAATTTTATTCTTTTCTTGTTCAATAAACTTGGAGAATTTCAAAAGTGATTTTAATTTGTACAGAGGCTCCTTTTCACACACACTTTACTCCTGAGTAGCTGAAGACAATGACAGAATTCAGGTTGATGGAACCAGATATGCAGGGGATTGCTAGTTAGTGGGATAATATACTAGAGTTTATTAGAGTTACAATAAGAACTCTCATACCTCTGTGTTATAAAATGGGTCCTTGGAAGAGAAAAGGCGAATCTGAAATAAGATGTAGGTACACATTACAATATAATACAATAATGTCGGGCTGACCTCCTCGAGGGAGTGCATCACGGCCGTACGACCTACTAAGCAGCACCGTTGAAGATGTAGGTAAGACGATGTTTCGCCTTGTTTCTCTGGTTCCCCTTTAGTTCTCTCACAGTTTCAAGCTAAAGTGAATAGCACCATCATCTATGAAAAATTCAATGTCCTGTTTCAAGGGTGAATCTTCAAGTATTTTATTACCCATAAATCAGTCTTGAAAATTATCATTGAAACATTGAATTTCAATTGCATACTTTTTAGTTCAGGTTTATTATCATTATCATCATTTTATAGAGTAAACATTCGCCTTTGTTATCCTGAAGCACTTCTAGAACTTTGACTTGGATTTCTCAGCATCCGAAATTTGTGATTCGCCCTAGCTCTTCCAACGTCCTGATATACTCCCATAGAATTTGGTAGAGTATAAAAAGCTTTTGTGGTAGGATTAATGTAAACATAATGATGGTACTTGCTTTTTTATTAAATAGAGCTTTTCCTATGTCCCTTCTAGGACCCAGTTCCTGCATGTCTTGGTTAGGTGGCTCAATGTCGACAGGCAATAGGTCAGGTGTCTTACGATAGACAATGGGCATCGCATGACCAATAAATCCTTCAAGAATACTATTACACTTGAGTTGCTGAGGCGAAACAGTATTGTCATCTGTAAAATACAAAATTTTTAAACATAATATTGGCTGGATGCCATTATTTAAAAATCTTTCTAGACTCCTAGATTGAATTCCATGTTAATTTGTTTTAAAAGAAGTAACTAATGCACTGCAAAAAAAGAAAAATGGTAGTATTATTTTTTTTTATTTTTTTTTTTTACGGTCTGTCACACAGAAGCTGCATAACTAAGCACTTTCCTCGGAATTTGATTAGTTTAGACTGCATTTATGAATAATTTGCTCATTATAACCTATATTAAGCAAATGAAAACGGTGTGGCCTTCATCTGTCGTAAAATTTTATGTTGATAGTGGGGCTTCTGATCATATGGTGAGTGATAAATTTGTTTCATTAATGTTCAACATAAGAAAACTTGATGTCCCATTGTAGTTAAAGTAGCTAAATGGAATTCAGTGTTAGAAGCTAATAGTATAGGTGATTTTCATTTTATATATCGCACTAGTATTTCTAAAGTGACAAAACTCAAAATAAAATTCAACTGAAAATGTGACACTCTTGCCTATGTAGGGGCCTTAGGATTAGGACAGGAAGGGTGACACGAGTGCCCTCTGGTGGACTAGCTCTGAAGTTAGGTACATACAGTTTTAATGGTTGATAAATATATATTTACCATGTCTTTCACAGTCATAAAACCGATATTTGAGTTGTGTCACTTTAGAAATACTAGTGATATATATATATATATATATATATATATATATATATATATATATATATATATATATATATATATATATATAGTAATGATCTATATGGGTGCTCTAGAAAGAGTCAGTTTCTGGCATAGCAAAGAGTAGCATTTCTATACAATAATTCCAGCACAAATATTATTTTTGTCAAACAACTAAGTTATTGAAAAAGAAAGCAGTTCTTATCTTGGCAGTGTTTATTTTTAAAAAGGAAGTATGAATTATAAATTGTCTCGGCTAGGAGCGATAAGGCATAGAAAAGTAAAAGTTTCCCAGGAGAAGCATACAGGTGTTCCTCAGGTATCCCGCAGGTGTTTCCTGTTTACTCTGATATGTCTAGCCAGCATCCGATATGTCTAGCCTGCATTCGGGAGTCTCATGTTAGGATGGGAGTAGCGCCTATAAGAAAGGCCTCCCCCACCACTCTTTCTCATTCGAGCACCAGAGACGGACGGCACACGATCTCATTCGAGCACCAGAGACGGACGGCATACGATCTCATTCGAGCACCAGAGAGAGCACGCTGCTCACACTTCCCATCAGCCGGCAGCCGACTTCATCTTCACTCTATGACTTAGCAGAGACCATCATTCTACCAGTCTGCCTCTTCACTTCCAGAACACAATCCGCATCATAAGCTGAGTATAACTCAATAACTGCCAATACTCAATTAAATTCAATATAAAAGCTAGCAAAAAATTCAATAATGGCCAATAATTTTATTTTAGTATATAAGCTTAATATTTTAATTATGTGCTAATTTTTCTTTAATACACCAACATTGATACAATTATGTGAGTCAAGCACCTTTTTATTTTATATATTTAATTTAATATCACAGCCAAGCCATAAATTATATTTTATTTCAATATAAGTCATTTGTTTCCAACTCTATTTTATTTACTATGAACCTTTCTCCTGGTATTTAATATGGTCTCAACACATAATAGGACAGATGGTATAAAGTGGTTATAATTTAATATTTCTCATGCTTTTCTTTCAGGGAATTTATTAATTTAATTTAATTATTCAAATTAAATAAATAATAGTTTTATTCATAAATCCGTATGTGGTGAGTTTGGTAATATTAAATGAACCCTGAGATATAAAGAAAAATATAATAAAAGTCCGTCACGCAGGAGCTGCATAACTAAGCACTTTCCTCAGAATTGGGTAGTGTCGATTGAATTCCTGAATAATTTGCTTAAAATAACCTATATAGATAAATCAAATAAAAACATAAATAACTCCTGTTTCAATTCAATCCGAACATAGTACAATGAAAATCCCCCCTTCCGATAGGCAGATTTAGTTCATTTTTACAACACTTCTTCCTTATTAGATACCCAGGACGTATACCGTGTTTCGTTGCAATGCAGCAGAAATTACGACCGTTATGAGCAAATTAGTAATTTGGGTCCGGAGTAAACCCCACCTCCTAATGAACCGATTTAGTTTATTTTTACAAAACATTTTTCTCTTTAGTTGACTAGAATGAATACCAAGTTTCGTTGAAATATAACAAAAATTACGACTGGTATTAGCAAATAACTACTTCAGCTCCAAAGTAAACCCCCCCTCCAGATGGACCGATTTTGTTGGTTAACGAACTCGTTCAATCGTTTGATTGGAGAATATTATATACCAAGTTTCGTTGGGAAGAAACAAAAACTCTGGCCGGTATCGTGTTAACGGACACATATATAACTACATATATATATATATATATATATATATATATATATATATATATATATTTATATTGTAATGATATATTACATTCTCAAAAATATTTTTAAATTCAAATAACCATCGATAGTTTGAAAAGCCCGCGCAAATCACAAACCATATATACAAGTGGCATCGTGTCATATACGATTTGAATTAATAATATTTTTGGACAATACTGATGTGCAATATACATATATTAAATGTACATTCAGATGATAATAAATTAATTATTTGAAATTACAAAAATATAATTATTATTTTCTATATATAAGCCGGCAAAACTGCGGAAGTTAGAGAAAAAGGACGCCAAACTTTCCCGCTCGAATGGCGTCAGTTGATTCCCAGCAGCCCTGGAGTGCGGAGCTTCAGTCCACAGATATCCTCCGAGGAGTACGGAGTCAAGTCAGTCTATAGCTATCCTCCGAGGAGTATGGAGTCAAGTCTATTCCCAGCAGTCATAGAGAGAAGAGCTGAAATCTATTCCCAGCAGTCATAGAGGGAAGAGCTGAAGTCTATCCCTGCAGTTGTCGATTGCGGTGCTAGAGTATATAGCTAGCCACAGAGAATACAGAGTGCAGTCTATTGTTATTATTCATAGAAGACGGAGTGAGAAGACAACAGAATCTAGAATTCAAGATATCCATTCTATGCACGAGACCTGGCAAGAAAGCGTATCACATTGAAGAAGGAATTACTGAAGCGCAGTATATTGAAGCTTTATTGGAAGCAAATTAATTTAGAGGTAAAATTATTTTTTTGTAATTGTTAATTCTTTTATTGTCATTTGTATTTATTTTAATATTGGTGTTTGTATCTCAAGATTGTCTAAAAATAAATATTATATTCTTCATTCACTCGGAACTTTTATCCCTGAGATTAAGTCAAATTAATATAATAAAACTTATTAAAGTAATTAAAATTGTTTTATTTTAAATAAAAAATAATCATTACAATATATATATATAGGGGAAGGTGTTGTACCTCTGATCGTCTTGTACCTTTGACCACCGAGGCTGTCGCGGCACGTAGAAACATTTTATAAATTTTGGTGTAATTAGAATTTAGCTCCTTCACTAGAGGGCTTGTGTAACCTACTTTGGATTATTCAAGTCAAAGAGGATTCTTGCAAAAAATACTTATCCATTTCTATCATAAAAATGTAAGTTATTTATTGATGACGTTTTACCTCATAATATTTTTTGTATTAAGTATTTTTAGATGGGAATCATTTGACAAAGTAGCTATTACAATAAGAAACATGGTGTAGCTTCTGAAATTGATTTATCTTAACCCTAAAATTTTTAGCATGCTACAACACACCCGAGTAATTTTTACATAATTCAACTTTTATGTTCTTCTGCTACAATTTTTTTAATTAATATTGTTTGCTTCAATTGTTCAAAGAATTTTAAAAATAATAAATTAAATAAGTTCAAACTGACTTTATTAATCCTCAGTGTAGCAGTTCAAACCTATCGCCCCTTATCGTTCCACTTGAAGTTGTAAGACCTCATCGAAAAACGGCGGCAAGGAAAATGTCAAATAGGGGCCGGCCTAAAGGGAAACCTCGTATCCTGACGGATATTCCTGAAAAGCTAATTATTGAAGGTGAACAAAAAAACCAAAGCAACACCCTAAACGTAAGACACCACATACAAATAAAACCCCTTCCTAAAAAAGTGGTAAATAAAAAGAAAATTATTCTAATGACAGTTCAGATTCCGATACTGACACTGAAATTTCTTCAGGAGAAAGTGACGTTGATCTGTGTGATAAAGGTCATGAGTTAAGTCAATAACCAGCAACAATTTGAAAAATATGATTTGGAACAAGGTAATTTTAAAATAAAAGTAAAAAGACTATTACATATTTAGTCGCAGAGATCTGTGGTATTAAATGTCCAATGTTTAATATCCAATATTTGAAAAAACAAACTTTAAGTGACAAGTTTACGAGAGAAGATGAAAATTTGTATGATATTGATGTTGAAGATATTGTGGCTTAACTTCCATACCCTACTATTGCTAGTGGATCTGCTTGACAGTTAAAATATATATGTATATGGCTGCTGCCCACTTTAATGGTCATAAAATTAGTAGACTTAGATACGACCAAGAAGGAGAATAAGCATCTAATCAATTCAAGTCCTTTTGTCAACAAATTGGTTGTAAGTTAGAATACACAAGTTACTAAACGCCTTGTCAGAATGGCATGTTGGAGAGAATGAACCGGACGATTATGGATAAGGTTAGGTGTATGTTGTTGGCTTCAAATGTAAACAAAACTCTCTGGCCTGAAGCAGTGTTCGCAGCGGTTTACTGGATAAACAGGTCCCCAACCAATAAAATGAAAGTAACCCCAGCTGAAATGTGGTTCGGTTATAAACCCAGTTTAGAAAAATTAAGAGTCTTGTGTTCTATTGCCTACTTACAGATTCCCAATGAAATAAACCCCAATAAATTCAACAGTAGAGCAAAGAAATGCTTAATGATAGGATATTGTTCTAATGGTTATTATTTTTAACATAAATATGCTTTAGCGGTGACTAAACTGGAAAAAAACGTTACAAAAAAGTGTCTGGAGGCATTCACGCATGCACAGTGGACAAGTACGAAAAAGAAGACTGTATGTGTCACAAAAAAGTGTCTGCTGGTGTTCGCGCATGCGTAGTGGCGTTCGTGCCTGTGCAGTGGAATTCGTGTAAGTGCAGTGGAATTCGCATAAGGGCAGTGCCGTTCTCGCATGCGCAGTGGCCATGTACAAAGAAGAAGACTGTATGTGTCACGAAAAAGTGTCCGCTGGCGTTCGTGCAAGCGCAGGTCCGTTCTCGCATGCACAGTGGCCATGTACAAAGAATAATTCATATATATATATGTCACGAAAGTGTCCACTGGCGTTCGCGCATGCACAGAGGCCATGTACGAAAAATATGACTGTCTGTTATAGAGTACCTTACATAGGTTTACCGGGTGGACCTAGCTATACAAAAAAAAGTCACAAGAAGATGTCCGCTGGCATTTGTGCATGCGTGGTGGCTGTTTACGAAAAAGAAGACTATATGTCATACAGCACTTTACATAGGTTTATAGGGTGGACCTAGGCGTTCCAAAAAGGTGTCACAAAAAAGTGTCCGCTGGCGTTGGTGCATGCACAGTGGCCATGTACGAAAAAGAAGTCTGTATGTTATAGATTACATTACATAGGTTTGTCGGGTGGACCTAAAGCATATTTGAGCATATCCTGAATTTAAGCAGAAGGCTCTTAACGAAATAATTTTTTTTTATTTATTATTTTTTTTTTTCTACGGCACATCAACATCTAGGCCATTGCCAACATCCAGGGTACAGCGAGGAATTTTCCCAACGAGCCGTGGGATGAGAAAATTCCTGCCGCCGGTTGGAATCGAACCCACCATCACATGCTTATGAATCTAAGGCGCTAGCCACTAGACCACGTGGAGATCCTCTGATGGTTATTGTTTATGGAATAATTTCTTCTGTGGTTATCATTCTTTAGATTAGTATATACAGATCTAAATAATGAAGAAAGAAAGAAGCATGCTAATAAAGGATTCAATGGAAGGATCAAAAGCTCGTTTTCAAATAGTCTATTTAAAATACTGATTTAATTCAATTGAAATTAAACAAAAATACCCTCAAATGCCCACACATAAACTTCATGAGGATTTTCAGCTTCAGCACAGATGAGAGACTTCATGTTATTGGAAGCTACATCCACAATGTTTTTTCTGCAATAAATAATTATTTTTGTTCAAAAATAAAATAAATAAGTGTGGTGTAGATTTAAAATAATTAAATTACGCTAATACTCTTAAGAATGAATATTCATGCTACTTAGTATATTAATAGAATTATGCTGTTACTGAAAAATTATCTCAGCTACTGAAAATGAGCAGACAACTTTAGAAGGTACAATTTGTTATGTGGCTAATAATCTGCCAAAAATGTAGAGAGAAATTTCAAAGTGAATGCAATGGTAACCCCTAAATTAACAAGTGTATGTAAATTATTGATTACTGTCACAAATAAGAATTTTGAAAGCCAAAATCAATTAGGACTTCATCATTATGAATTCATACGTACGACCCACACACTGTTTTTAATAAGCTATTGATGACCAGGCTATAAGTAATACACAATGTGTATTACTTATAGCCTGGTCATCAATAGCTTGATGAAAAAATGTTATCATTTCTTCAATCTCTTAAAACTCTCACAAAAAAAAAAAAAAAAAAAAAAAAAAAAAAAAAAAAAAAAAAAAAAAAATTAGGGGTGGTTTTTTATCACAATATCAAATCAGCTTAACCCAATTTTGATTCTGATAAGCAAGGATCTTGATTTTTCTATAAAAACACTAAGAGATTACTGTACTATAAGAGACACTGAGAGACTACCAGTCAACATTAGCGAATTGAGAATATTTAAAGGATATCTGTTGTTTGTTGATAAAGAAATATTCCCTACTCAGTTTCTTCCCTCATATAAAAAATAAAACCTATTGACGTTTTGAACATTTTAATGATCGTTTTAATACAATTGTGTATTAAGCTTTTACCTGAAAACTACCCTTTGTGGGAAAGAGACAATTTCTTCTGGAAATCCCACGGAGAGTGATTGGAATTTATTATGCCCCCAAGCGTATAGTATTCCATCTTTAGTTAGAGCAGCTGTTGCCAGGACAGTACAGGTAACTTTCACAATAAACTGATCTACAATTTGTCCACGAACAAAGTCTGGGTTTTCTTGGATATCTACTCCATCGCCATTTCCAAGCTGGCCAACATCATTAACTCCCCACGTCAGAACCTAGAAATCAGTAAAAAACAGAAGTTCCAATGCTCACCAGATGCACATTATCAATCCATGAAAATATAGCTAACATGGAATCAAGGGCCTAAAGAATAGATGTCAAATAATTGCTGATTCAAATATTCTATAACATTTCTATTTCTTTATATTCTGTTCGAAGAACTTTCTGAAGAGCGTCTGGTTACTTCATGCATTCAAGAGTGATCTTAATGATAAGATGTCTTTGCCACTTAAAAGAATTCCAAAGTGCTTCCATAAGTGGTCAAATATCCAAAAGCAAGCAGTAGCAGTTCTATAGGAAACCACTCTATTTGTATGTCCATTAGATAAAATTACTTGATACTTACAAGTATTTTGTTGAAGTACAGAAACTGAGATGCCCTAAATTCATTTTATAAGAATCCTAATTCCATTCATAATTCTTAATATGTATACACTAAAAAAACACAAAAAAAGAAAACGGACACTCTGATTATTGTCTGTTCTGTGCGGAAACTTCAGTAAATCTGTGTGTTTTTAAAATTTATTAAAGAAATATATATTTGCTAAAAATATAATTATGCTAAACTAATAATAATTAAGTATTGTTATTTAAGAAATGTGCAAATGATTAATAATGGTGAAAAATTAAAAAAAAAAAAAAAATATATATATATATATAAAATAAGAGTTTTGTTTATAGCACGTAATTATTGATTTTATCTACATTTTTGACATTGGGTGGCTTCTTAAAAAGAAGTATTGCCACCTCTTTTACAGAAAAGGGTCCTTGCCCTGTCAAATATTGAAGATCCAATGGCTATCCTCAGCCTTATCTCCTCTACCTTATTATAGCCTGTTCAGATAGACGGAAAAGTTCAAGTCCGCATGAGTGAAATTTTGAGGTAAATATTCCCGACAGATCCACCATTTGCAACTCCGATTTCAAGGAACAACAAGATACGTGAAACATTATAAAAACTGATTATGTTTCGTTCAAAGACTAGGGAAGGCTTTGAGGGGTCAGACAAAGCATTGCCCTTTTCTCCCCAACTAAACCACTATTTTAACAGACTATATGTTACATTGTTCTTATTCTTAGCTTTGGCTAAGTATTGATAAATATTAAAGACTATCACCCTTGCCTGTCCTCTCAAAACCTTCCCTGGCCCTAAACAAAACATAATCAGTTTGTTATTGAGTTTTAAGTAACATGTTGTTCATTTTAATGGAAATGTAAATGGCAGAACTGTCAGGAATATTTCCCTCAGAATTTTGAGCATGCGGGATTAGAACTATTCTACCTAACTGAAGTGTAGTGGGATTAGAACTATTCTTTGCTTCTGAATGTATATATGTATATGTATATATATATATATATATATATATATATATATATATATATATATATATATATATATATATATACATATATATAAAAGGCAAGTAAAAAACTCTTAAAGCAAAAACTTAATTAATTCTGTATTTACAAAAAGATGGTACTAAATAAAATTTCAGAAATATTAGAATTAATTATGCTGCAAGGCAGAATTAGATGAAATGTAAATTTTGGCCATTTTTATTATATTTAATTGCTTCATCATTTCATAATTCAAATTTCGTAATTATTTCTAAATATTTCACAGTATATTTTTATCCATAGCCCATTTTATTTACTTGGCGATTAAGTAATCAATGAGTTGAGTTTTTACTTTTAAATCAAATCTTCATATATTTGTAGTCAAAATACTTCCTCAGGCTCAATGTTTTATCAGTATTAAGTTTGCGTGGAATCAACAGTAATTTCATTTAAAATTGGAGCCTAAACACCATCAAATCGGATAAGGAAGACAAGTAAATTATCTTTGTTTTATATGTTAATTGTGTGTTTGTATCGAGCTCGAGACTTTGCCATTCTTACAGAATTTCTATTTTCTGAAAGAGTGATAGTCTTAAATCTGTACTGTAGGGACGAGACTCTATGGCGAGAATAAACAGTTAATTTAATTTATTTATTTATTTAAATTTTAACGTCAATTTATTATTAACTACGAATTTTAGGACGGGTTATCTATAGGTTACCACCCTTTTCTAGCCAGGATAGGGGTGATGCCTTTTCTTTTTTCGAAAAGAAAAGCCACCGCCCCTAGTGGGAATCGAACCCACGACCTTTGGCACGGAGTGTTAAGTGCTCACGCCTTAACCCTCACGGCTACCGGGTCTCCAATTTAATTTCATTTTGCTTATGTCTAATAGTATACCCCAGATACTACATGTACTACTGTCCTGACGGAAAAATGTATTGACCCATTCAAAAATTACTTGTGTTATATCAAAGGAATTTTAATAACTATTTTGTTATTTGTGGGCACGTATAAATGAAGTAAAAGTTTATTTCATGTAGAATTACATTTCACCCCAGAACCAGCCATATTCTTACAATTTAAGGATAGTTGTTTGAAAAAATGATAAAGAAGTGAACTCTTCAAAGAATTATAAATTAACTTTCTTTTATTTATTTTATCTGAGTAGATTGATAAAATATAATAATGTAATTAGAACATATTTTAATACTGAAAACAGTGACTGCTATATCGAACCTTTATTATTTCATGATGTTGGAACTATTAAAATCAAAGGAGCCACGGGTGTAGTTAGGGGAGCTGAAGCCCCCCGCCCTAAATTTTGATTTAATCTGTAAAAATGTACCATAAAAACCTTAAAAATAAACTTAAAAAAAAAAAACACTTAGTTTAGATTTTTTTTTTGGTGTAATAGCGTTTTAGTTGGCTAACTATTGCAAGTTCTAGGTTGCTAGTATACGATACCCCCGAAATCTCCCGGTGGTCTCAGCCCCCCCCCCCAAATTATTTCCTATATACGCCCCTGAATGGAGCTTTTATTTTCATATCTCTTTATCTAGCCCAGATACGCTTTAAATGAAGTGTTCATATCTTCAAACAAACCTAGTCATTTTGGGATTGAACCCAAGTTGGCAGTGAAACTGTAATTTTATTTTTTCAGGATAATTTCCTAATAATTACAAACATACAATCGTAAAAACAAACCTTTCCACAGTCTGTTACAGCTGCAGCATGAAATGCACCACAGCAAATAGATTTGATCACTAATTCAGGAGCACCCCATTCCAGCAATATAGGCTTCGTCTGCTGGCCTGTAGAGTCCCAGTGGATGTCTCCCCAGTGATACAGCTAAAAATACAATTACAGAAATGAAATAAAATCATGAAAATAATTATTTATAAAAAATTTCCAAAGTTCTTAGTGATTTTATTCGTCTTTATTACACTTGTAATGCTTCAATTTAAGGAGCATAGTGCTAACCCTATGCAGCCCCCCTCCCGAAATTTTGATTTAATCGGTAAAAATATGTTATAAATAAATTAAATAAGATTAGTTAGTTCAGAAAAAATAAGGTTTTTTTGGGTGTAATAGCGTTTAAGTTGCCTAACTATTAAGTTATAGATTCTTAGTATTCCATACCCCCGAAATGCTCTCAGCTCCCCCCCTCCCAAATAATTTTCTATATACGCCCATGCAGTTTCATAGTGTTTGCACAGGTTCTTAAGGAGTTATCATTAACTTATGGTGAATATAGCTGTAGCAGACTTGAATCTTCTTTGTAACAACAAACATGAATAAAGTATTATTTCACTTCTGCTTAGCCCGTCATGTATATTGGCTGATAACCAATTGTGATTAAATTCAATTTAAAACGTCAAAAATAAATTTAAAAAATGAAATGTTCTAAATTGTTCTCAATTTCAGGTGTGGGCATGTATGAAATGAAGAGTACGTATAGTGTCAAAGAGGAAGAAAGTGAAGATAGAAAACTGGTGAAACCTACAAGGTTGCTGTTTAGTCTTCAGAATATTATATTTCAAAGGACATAATTCAGCTTTAAAACATATCATTATTATTATATATTTGTTTATTATTGTATACATTTGTTTTCCATCCCTTAAAATGTTTTAAAACTTTATTTATTATTGCAGTATAAAACGCACTACAACAAATAGACTATTTTTATTTTTCATTTATTATTTATTTTTCAGTTGAAATTATCTTATTTTTCTACACTAGTTTGCAAATTGTAAATGCTGAAAATAAAATCCGACTCACAGGAACTGCGTCACCTTAGCGCGGTTCCGTTCATATCTCTAGTTCTATGAGTAAAGGAATAGTGGCAGTTATTGGTGGGGTTTGATCTTTCGTGAAAAATATAAAACTCGTTTTACTGTGAAGTGAACCTTTTTCGTAGGGAATTTAGTAAGCTTTCGGATGGTTACCTTCCACTTACCACGATTACCCAACCGTTTTCGAGATATTTTAGAAAATCTACGAAAATCCCAAAACCTTTCATGCCTGTTAATAAAATATTTTATTTCTAGTACTTCCTTAACTCCAATCGGAACTAAAATTTACCTATCAAAGATTAGATGAATATCAAACGTCTGGAACAAGTTTCAACTGAATTAATCGTTTCTGAATACCCAAACTGAAAATTAGTTTGGAAAAGTAGATGTTTCAATGTTTCTCGGAAACAATAACAGATATCTCTTTAAAAATGGGATCATTCGTTTTTCTACGTTAAGAAACCTAAAAAAACGAGTACCTGCAAGCATATGAACTCGAAATAGTAAGAGTTACGATTTTTTTTTTTTCGCACGAATGTCGCTCCAAAAAGCATCCTCCGGTGGACGGATTCTGGTGGTTAACGAACTTGACCTTTCAAATCAGACGAAAGATTTTTGTACCAAATTTCATCAAAATCTGACCATTTACCTGGCCCCTAGAGAGCGAACAGACAAATATATTATATATGTATATGTATGTTTGAACCACCGTTCTATTATTGATATATGGGATCTGAAACATTTTCCTCCCTACGGAGGGAGAGAGGAACCGCGCTAAAAACAGTAGAAATTTTGTTAGGACTGGCAACAGGAGCTCAACGAAATTTCTGTCCATTACTGGCATTTTCGAAGGACTCTACTAGATGCCCATGAAGGCCATTTCCAACTTGGGCAGCAAAAAGATTTAACGAACAAATTAAGAAATTGTATGAATAATAACACTGGTCTACATCAAATTTGTCTTTTAATTATACTAATTATATTGGTGGTATTTCACTCGCTGAAGATAAATATACCAGTTAAAATTCATAGTTAGCTCTTATTGTTCATTTGCCCCATATTTAATATTATACGGGGAGCACGATATATTTATCACATTAATCAAATACTCAAGTAAATTCCAAAATAATTATTCTGTCACCTTTACATATTAAACTGGGTCAAATAAAAAAAACTATATGAAGGCTCTCAACAAGGATGGACCAGCATTCAAATACCAGCGAAGTAAATTTTTCCATATAAGCAGGGCCGCCACATGGGTGGGGGGGGGAGCCGGGTACAGTTGTCCCGGGCCCGGGCCCGGCCTCGCTAATTGGAAAAAAAATGTGTAGGTTATGAGCTTGTAAAAAGAATGGGGTTTAGAAAAATAGAGGGACGTAACCTATATTTATTTGAATGGGATCTATATTTTTTTAAATGTACATAAACGACAAAACAAATACAGTCCCAGAATAGTATATTTCATTAGGAGTCGTAATAAAACTACAAGTACCGAAAGTGACCTTTGCTGCACCGATTGTCGGCTTTTATTCTCATTTCGCTCAAAACTCAAGATGTAAATAATTTTAAAATGCCCAAAGTCCTATAGCAAAGTACTAGAATTTTCAGTCTGGAACTCAGAACTGGGGGCGCGTGATCTGGTCTCGGGCCCGGCTCTGAAAAGTGGCGGCCCTGCATATAAGCGACCCCAAAATAAAAGAAGACATCTTTATTGTCCCTAAAATAAGAGATATTCTAAAGGACTCATCGTTTAAAAGATAAGAGAGTATCAAAGGACATAACTTTGATTCAGGTTTACAGGGCTTTGATGAAATACCAGGGTTAATGGAATGCGAGTGATTGCGGACTACTGCTGGAATTTGAGAAGATATACTCCTGAAAGCAATTACAATACACAAACGAAAAAGAAGAGAAATTCTTAATTGAATGGGTTTAAATATTTTGCTAATATTTAAAAATTCCCAATTTTATAAAATAAGTAAAAATTAATACATACATATATATATATATATATATATATATATATATATATATATATACATATTAATAAATTGTTTTGTTATTTTGTTGTTAACAGGTGGTAATAATGACCAAGAAGTGCCCCGACTCCGATTTTCGTGAAGCTTCGTATACTTATTCATTTTAAACTAATTAAGAATAAAAACGTAAAAAAATCCACACCGTTTGACCAATTTGTACCAAACTTGGCCAAACATGTACTTCTTGATACGGGAAATCTCCTAGGCTAGCTCAAAATCTTCTATGCTTCACAGCTCGGAAGTAACGAGTTCGAAACTGTCAAATACAGAAGAGTGAATTCTCAGAAATCGACCTTTTCTTTCCAGTGTTGCCTAGGTGGAGATTAGCAAGCCACCAAAACTATCTCCTTTTTTGCGAAAAGTTTTTCTTTTGCGAACAAAACTTTTCAGTTTTTTTTTATTTATTTTTTTTTTTTTTTAAGTTTGGTATGTTTATCTAACTTCCAAAACTTTTTAGTTTTAGCAAAATTTTTGTGTTTATCTAAATTATAGCCTTATATTCTAAGAATTATCTCTAGACTTTGGACCAATATATACTAATAAGTAATTTGAAATATTAAGTTTTTGATGTGTTGACTTTTCAGTCACCATTTTCTTTCCAGTGTTGCCTAGGTGGAGATTAGCAAGCCAACAAAACATTTTTATTTATTTTATTTTTTTGCAAAAAGTTTTTCTTTTGCGAAGAAAACTTTTCAGTTATAACCTTTGTACGACTATCTAAATTATAGCCGTATATTCCCAGAATTTGGACAAATAATGTCATATAAGATCAATTTTCTTATTTCTGTTAAACATGTAGGACAACACTGGGCTCCTGGAATCCAATATCCAATTTTTTTTTAAGTTGGATGTGTTTCCATAGGGTAACAGCCCCTATTATTGACATGCTCCCAATTATTGACACTCGTACCTTCAATTAAAAAAAATAAGCGTTTGGCGCCACCTATAAATTTAAACTTTCGCTATAAAGAACGCCACAGTTGAGGTCAAGTTTTCCCTTTGGCTTTAGAGAACTTGAGAGAATGTGCTGATTTGCTAGTGTTTCTGTTTTTAAGGTGAGTGCTTATTTTTCGTATTTATCAGTCCCCATTTCTTGTTCTTTTTAGCGGAACTGCTTCTCAAACAGTTCATAGTCTTTCTTAGATACAATGCAACCTTTTTAAGTGTTTATTTCGAATAAATAACGTTATTTTGAAGGTGTCAGAGAAAAACCACCTTAATCCAATTATTGACACACTGTCAATAATGGGAATTTGGATGAAATCTTTGTTTTGGTGCCTAACTAACTGGATTATCTAAATTATAGCCTTATATTCTCAGAATTTGGATGAAATCTTTGTTTTGGTGTCTAACTAACTGGATTATCTAAATTATAGCCTTATATTCTCAGAATTTGGATGAAATCTTTGTTTTGGTGCCTAACTAACTGGATTATCTAAATTATAGCCTTATATTCTCAGAATTTGGATGAAATCTTTGTTTTGGTGTCTAACTAACTGGATTATCTAAATTATAGCCTTATATTCTCAGAATTTGGATTAATATCATATATTAGTAAGTAATTTGAAATATTACGTTTTTGATGTGTTAACTTGCTGGTTTCAGTTTGTTTTCCACAGTTGAATTTTTGATTTGCGAATTGCATTTTATCACATGCATTTGCTTAATAAAAACTATGTCTTTAACTTTAACCCATGGATTGTCCGAACTTATAGCAGGCTCAATATCTACTTGGCTGATTCGGAAAATTGTAGTGTTTCCGAATTGCTCATAACTTCCATTAGAGACCAAGGATTTTACTCTTTCTCCCACCCTATATACTACAAGTTTGTCATCAGCTGTAGTAAAATATTTCCGCTAAAACTTTTTGTGAAATTTTTCTGAAAGTATGTTAAGCAATCTTGATATATATTTATTTTTAAACTGAGACGATGGTCCATCACTGTAAATAATTTAATTTACTGACAAATCATTATTTTTATATTATTATATCAAATAATCTCATCAAAAGTGCTTATACAGAATTCATACCTTTATCTTTAGTATCGGGACAAATGAGAAAAGTAGTGGATTTGTTTTTGAAAAATAATGCTGCTGTAAATAATTGAACAGTTTCTCATGACCACAATCCTGATTGAATTTTGTTTTGATAATCGCAAGAATAAGCCATTGCAAGAACGGATGTTTTATTTAATTCATTTATATTCATTCTTTTTTTTCTTTATTTCTTTCCATTAATTTATAACGTTGATATTGTTATTTGTTTCTTTTTCAATATTATTATTACTATTTTTATTTGTATTATTTTTTGGCCCCGTGACCAGCTACCCTGACAGCGGTTAAAAGCACCAAAAATAAAATATTAAGATATATTATGAAGAGTCGATAATGTTTGGCTCCTTTCATATACTGTTTTACACTGAGAGCCTTTAATGAACTATCATTTAAAATTATCATCGCCAAAGTGAGCCCGCTGTATGAGTAGATATTGAGGGGGCTCATAATACATGCAGGGCTCATATTACCACCTTTACCTCTATATATACATATACTAGCACAATTAATTATTGTACTTTAAATTGTACTGATTTTAAATAAACATGTACTAAGAAAAAAAAATTGCGTTATTATTATAGTTGTTATCATTACGCTATCATATTTCTCTGTCTTAATATTATTATTATTATACTTTTAAAAATCAGAAAAAAATTATAAAAAAAAAAAAAAATGTATATTACTTTGATTGTAATGCAGGCAGTATTGGAAGATGGAACCTGCAGAATCTAAATAAACTCCCACAGTATAGGGATACTATATTGTGGAAAAAAGAAAATAAATAAATAAAAATCCATTCAATTTGTTCCTTATATAAATCCACAGCTTTTGAGCGATTTTGAACAAACTTGGCACACAGGTAGGTCTTGATACAGGGAGTGTCATGGGCTTGGTCAAAATCATCTGTCAGCTGTCTGTCTGTTTGTTCCTTATACAAATCCACGCTGTTTGACCGATGTTGGCCAACGTTGGCACACAGGTAGGTCTTGATACAGGAAGTTTCATAGGCAAGGTGAAAATATACTACCAGCTGTATGTTCGTTTCTAACAGCTATATAATATAAAGTTGGTGTAGCATGGCACACTGGGTAACAGCTAGTTAAAAATAAAAAACGTGGAAAAAATGTCGCAAACGACATATTTTTTATACTTTTCATTGTTATGATACAACTCATATGTTATGATATGTATAACAGTCACATGTAACACAGTAACACAACATGTTATGATATGTATAACAGTCAACTTCTGTGCTTAATAAATACTGTTCCAGTCGTTACCGCCAGCTTTTTTTTTTCTTAATTAGATTAAAATGAATAATTATACGAAGTTTCACGAAAATCGGTTCGGGGTACATCTGGCTCAGTTTTACCAAGCTTACCCTATTGTAGTCATCAAGTGCAAGGCAGCAGCGATCAGCCGTAGCAATCTGTTTTATTGCAACATCCATGGGAAAATCAACTTTGCAGGGTGTATCTTGGGTTTCCAAACTTCCATTGCCAATTTGTCCAAAGTTATTTGAACCCCAAGCATATACATCTCCAAATTTTGTAAGAGCTAGTGAATGAATGGAAGCTGAGGCAAAACCTAGAAATATATAGTTAGATAATAAATATTGCCTGGTATTTAAACAAATATTACATCTTTTATTTTTTTAGTTAAAAAAAAAAATAATAATAAAAAACAAAAAATCTGAAAGCAAAGAAGTTTGTAAGGAACCATTTCCGTTTAGCCAGTTTAAAAAAATAAGAAATAAATTAGAACTTTGGGTTTCCGATACCTTAATGTTCTTTTTTGGATGTTCGAGATTTATCCCAATTAAATTGTATAAACTATTATGTTTGAAAGCAAAGGTACTAATAAAAACTGATATTATTAATAGTCATGACCAGTTTTGAACTCTATATATATTTTCTTAAATATTCTGAAAACATTCGTAAATCCTGGTAAGTGCAGGGTATTCATTCAAAAACAAATTTCATACTAAAACGTTAAGAAAAGACCATTTCAGTCGAAATTTTGAAACTGTAGGTTATATTTCAACTCGTTTTTAGCGCGGTTCCTCCCTCCCTCCATAGGGAGGAAACCCGCTTATGAGGTTGACCTCATGACGCAATTCGGAACTACAAGAAAATTCCATGTTTCAGACTCCATAGATCAATAATATAATGGTGGTTCAAATTTGTATATATATATACACAAACAAATACTTCTTTTCGCTCTCTAGGTGGCTCACAAATGGTCCGATTTCGATGAAATTTAGTACAAAAATCTTTCCTCTAATTTGAAGTTCACGCGAAAAAAATCGTAGCGTTTACGTTTTCAAGTTCATATGCCTGCAGGTACTCGTGATATAGGTTTCATAACGTAGAAAAACGAATGAAACCATTTTTAAAGCGAGATCTGTAACCATTGAAGCATTGAAACACCTACTTTTCCATACAACTTTTCAGTTTGGGTTACCAGAAACGATTAATTCAGTTGGATCTTGTTCCAGACATTTGATATTCGTCTAATTTATGATAGGTACATTTTGGTTCCGTTTGGAGTTAAGGAAGTTCTAGAAATAAAATATTTCATTAACAAGCATGAAAGGTTTTGGGATTTTCGTTTCGAGATATTTTCTATAATATATCGAAAACGGTTGGAAAATCGTGGTAAGTGGAAGGTAACCATCTGAAAGCTTACTAAGTTTTCTACAAAAAAGGTTCTAATGTAATTTTTGATGGAGCGATGTCGAAATAGGCCCAGTCTTCGGAGGGGGGGGGGTTGTATAACATATCAAAGGTATTTTGACATAGTAATCTAATGAGTCTATTTTAAATAGCGTTAAGCCTAACGTTTTTGAGAATATTGGAGAATATCTTCATAGAGTTTTCATTTCGGGTACATCTATAATAACTATGTTTAGTAAATATGTTTCATGTTTGGAGAAGAGGAGCACTAAAATATATATATATATATATATATATATATATATATATATATATATATATATATATATATATATATAATTCACAAACCTGATCAGTTTTGTGTAATTTCTTAACAACTTGGAGAATGTGACTAATTGTGTAAGTGGAAGGTGATCTTTCGGACGCTAAGTAAATTTGTACACAAATAGTCCACACTAACATTTCGATTGGTCGAAAAAACAGTGATTAAGTATTCGAAATAGTTGTGTGTTTGGATGGAGCAGCTTTAAGGGACCGTGCACTACGAGGAAGGTCGAGGATGTCACGAGCATTCATTCATCTATTCAAATTCGTGTTGAAGGTTAATCAACATAGATATTCACACCGATGGTATACAATGGTGCGGATCAATTATATTCTTCTGGGAGCTCATTCGGATCCGGGACAACACCATGTTTGTATCATTCGAACTTAAATGAAAAACACAAGGATTCGCACTGGCCGTGGTTTGAAGTTGGTACTCCAGAAGACCCGGAACTCTCAACGTGTGCCCAGCTGAGCTTGACATTAATAAGAAATACGTGGTAGCTATCGAGGAAGTCGGTGTGGAAGGACACCGGAATGATACAAAAGAGACAGATGTCTTTTTTTCTTGTGCTCATGAATACCAAGAAAGAAAACACCTACTGTGGACCTTACTGTCAGGTGGACATTTAAAAACTACTCTATTATCAGTGCTCACGCACCAACAATATAATTCACAGATGTAATTAAGGGTGAGTTCAATGAATTTCTAGATCGTTCACTTCATCAGTATCCTGGATATGATATTACATTTTCATGACCGCAGAAAGTAGATATGAGCCATGATTTTTGCAAACTATTTGTTGGAATGCGTATAAGTGAAAATGGCCACGGGCTAATTAATTTGGCCTTTTAGTTATTGGGCAATTTAGTTATTGGGCAATGGGAAGAATGTATTCGGATGAATCATAATGAAAGGTGCCAAATAGGATAATAACTGTAGGTCAGATCGATCACGTCTTCATTAGCAGTAGGAACAAATCCTACCTCCTTGAAGCCCGATTCTAAAGCGGCGTACACATCTACTCGATCTTATCCTAGACCACCTCAGGAACAGGGAGTCTCTCGCAGAAATGCAGCCAACAATGAGAACAAAAACGTGAAGGCTGAAGAAGGAATAAGTTAACCCACCTTGAAACGCCTTTGACTGAGCTTGCGGAGAATAAATTGACCGATCTGAATTGAAGGGGCTACCTCGTAAGGAGCAGAAGAGACCCTAGGATTACAGGCGCAAAACCCACGCTATCCATAATTTGGCCAAGACTCAGTCATGTCTCCTGCCTTATAAATGAAGCTTATTGTGTACTGCTTCAAAATGCAACCTAGGGAAGGACTGAAGAGTATCGGCATAGAGAAACAATCGCAGCGTAAGAGCCAAACGGAGAAAGAGGAGGTAGAAAATGCATTGACTAATAATGGATTCAGTTAATTCTACAAGATAATCAATCAAGGGAGAAACCAGTTAAGCCAAGATTAACACGAAGATAGAACCCTTTTGAATGACGCGGTTGGGATTCTTCGAGATAGCGGCCATATTTCTGAAATGTTCTATGAAATGGAAATACTTTGGAGGATTGCTCCACTCGACCTGATACTATTGAGGATCTAAACATTGGAAAGGAGAATGAAATTAAACCAGCCTGAGAAATCTTAAAATGACAATAAGGAGTTATTAACACTTTGTAGTCAAGGACGTGAGCGTCTTACAGGATCTTCTGTTGATCGCATGCAAATGTGAGACTGTCCTCTAACTATCCGGATTCCGCAAGGGTAAATTGACGATCGATCATATTTCACCTCTTCGGCGGATATCGGAAAAGGGCGGGGAGTACACCAGCGAAATTCAGCATCTCTTTGTAGACTTTAAAAGTGCTTATGACAAAATAGAACGGGAGAAACCATATTCGGCGTTTTATGAGCTAGGAGTTATTTAGAAACTCGTACGAATTTGACAAATGACCATGGAGAGAGCTATGCTCAAGATCAAACAGGATAATCATACACGCTCTTTCCAGAAGGTAGAATGACACAAAGAGACACCAGTCTGCTGTCTATTCATTCTAGGCTTGAGGAAGCAGTGCGCGGCTCAAATATCCGGTTGGGATGGGTAAGATAACTCGGTCGTATAGATGAAGCATAGAAGAGAATGAGGCAAAGGGTTAATCAATCAAAATATCTGGTCACATGTATGTAGTAGCTGTAGAGGATAAGTAGGTTGAAGAAATTTGCTTATCTCGGGACTACTTGAATAATGGAATTTCCCAGGAATAAGATGCCGACTAAGGAAGACAAATCGATAGTCTTTGAACTTCAACAATCGGTAAGAATGTGTCATAAAAACCTCAACAATAAATTAAATAAGATCACTTATTGTTAGTCCAGAAAAAAATATTTTTTGGGGGGTCTAATAGCGTTTTAGTTGGCTAACTATTCTAAGTTCTAGGCTGTTAGTATTCCATACCCCCCAAATCCCCCGGCGCCCCCAGCCCCCGGCCCAAATGACTAGTTGGAAGATTTCATTCCTTTTCGCTATATATCAAAGGAATATAGTTATTAAGGTTGCACTCATCAGAAAGGGAGTTTTTATTGGTTTTTATAATTAATTATATTTCAAAAACTGGCGTTTTTACTAACTTGTTTCCCCAATGACTTTCATATTTTAATATTTTCCTGATAACTCTCACACTGATAATGTTGGGGTTCAATAAATTCAAAATTATATTATTACCTACATTAAAGGTATATTATGTACATTATTAACTCATATGGACGAAATTGCATATGATAAGATAGTTTAATTGGTTCGGAAACATAGTAGTTTTTTTTTTTTTTTTTTTTTTTTTTTTTTTTTTTTTTTTTTTTTTTTTTTTTTTTTAGTTTTTTTTTTTTTTTTTTACGCATTATCCTACTATTTTCGTGAGAAATATGGATGTATTCGTAATCAGCGTAAAATTTTCTATAAGGATCAATAAAACTTAGAATTTTGTACACTTCGACCATTAACTCGAAGCACTGTGCGACCCCTTCAGATATAGTAAATGTTGCATATAAAAACAATGTCGGTTAAACTGGGTTCCGCGCTACAAGTAACTGCTAAAAAAAACGAGAAAATTGTAAGAGTTATTAGACCCATAAATAATGAAAATTTAGTAGGCGTTATGTTGGATTTAGGGCCTGGGGTGGGAAGGAGGGGGATGAGAGGTGGTGCTATCCAATCCCCCCCCCCGAACCAACTTTAGCCTCACCGAGTATAGAGTTTTTATCAGAGAATGTTTCCTCTAATCACAAAATAACAAATAAACGTCCTAAACGCAGGAGCTGCATAATTAATCACATTTCTCAGACACTGCATTGATGAATAATTTGCAAAAAATGAAATTTGATGAAAAATGAAATACATAAAAATAAATAAAAAAATAACTGAATAGTTTTGCTCTTTTATATTTGTAATGAACAGCTGACTTTATGAACAGGATAATCCGGATACAGCTCTCATGTTCCGAACTCCTAGTCTTAGAAGTAACAGCCAATGCCCGAGCCGGTTTGGCAGCTTAATTCATAGAAATAATACATAGTAAATTCCAATTTCTAATGAACCGATTTAGTTTATTTTGAAGAACCACAACGGTGTAAGTTGTGGTCTGTCGGTAACCACAACTTACACCTAGTTTCGTTACAATACAACACAAATTAGGGCCGGTATGGACGAATCAGTAATTCGGGACCGAAGTAAACCCAAGTTTACTTTAAGCTTCGTTCAATCGTTTGCTAAGCAATGCTAAATACTAAGTTTCGTGGCAAAAAGCGAAAAACAAAAACTCTGTCTGGGGTCGTGTTTTATATATATATATATATATATATATATATATATATATATATATAACGAACGGCATTTTTCTCCAGTGGTGGTACTCCTCCTCACTTCTTCCTGGAATATTTCGATGGGTTCTTCTCCATCTTCGTCAGCCAGGTCAACAGGTCAATGTTGTTTCTTAAAATTGGAATGGGAGATGAACCCATCGAAATATTCCAGGAAGAAGTGAGGAGGAGTACCTCCGCTGGAGAAAAATGCCGTTCCATCCAAAAATATCATCCCTGCGACGAAAAACAAACATCAAGCACACACACACACACACACACACATATATATATATATATATATATATATATATATATATATATATATATATATATATATATATATATATATATATATATATATATATATATATATATATATATATATATCACGTGATATTAAATTGTTTCTTATAATGGAGAGCGCTATAACATTCATACAAATAAGGATAGAAATGTGTTATGATAACAAGTACATACGTATTAATGGGCACTGGATGGTCAATGATACTGGTCTCTACGATACAACATACATAATACACAATAACCGAACATTGGAAGATAACTAACACGACCTCCTCGAGCTCGGAAACGCAGCTTCGAAGTTTAAACATAATCTCTGAACGAATATTTTATGAATTTGTTGCTTAAGAATTATTCTACGTACATTAAAGAGCTAATGAATGTCGCGATTTGCTCTTTTCGAAATTTCGGTGGGAGAAACCACTGTGGAGTGGTCAGTTCTATGTTCCGGCCGCCTGATTTTATTCTTTGCAGGTATCTATTAATAAATTAAGGCTGGGTTGGCCTAAGGAAGGTCTGTGACTCCGAAACCAACCCACGAACGAAGAAACTAGATGATAAAATCTTTATTGCGTTGGAGTTTTGAGATCCTCCAGCATATTAGTCGAGTGCTCTGCTACTGAGCTAACCTGTCTCATGATTAAAGGGGGATATTTACGCAAAGAATGTCCGATACGCAATCTAGCAATGGCTAACTCTTCTCTTCTGTTCGGTCGGTTGGGGTTTTTATTTATTTCTCTTAGTTTGTTGCATTTCGTGTTAATCAAAGGTGGGCCACTCGTTTTGTAATTAATGTTTTATTTTCGTGTGTATGTATTGTACCGTCAACTCTTCCTCGTCCATTGAACATTCGTTGTAGCTTGTTTAGCATATTTGTCGGCTCCTGTGTTCCCTGAGATGTCTATGAGTCCGGGTATTTGTTGAAGGACTGCTTTAAGAGTTAGTAATAAATCTTAGAATAATATATACTTACAAATTATTGATTTTCCACAAAGCAGGTCAAGCCTTACAGGGACGGCAGTATTTAAGGATTGACCTATACCAATTCTGCTTACAACGTTTTCTCCAATAGCAAAAACTTCATCGTTCGAAGTCACAAAGTACGCACTTTCACCGTCAATTCCTGAAAAACAGAAATACTTATATAAGCCATTATTCATCCGACAAAGTCTTCAACCGAAAAGAACTGCAGGCAGCAGCGAAAGCTGATGATTTTGAGCTAATTTGCATACAGGAAACCTTTTTATAGGTTTTCTAGCTATAATTACAGGTTTTTGGTACTTTCCATAGATTAGAATAGGGGTGTCGCGTCAACTAGGGAATATCCGGAAGCGATGCTAAGCAGGCTTCAGTGAAGTTGGACGACCAGCTCGGAGTATACAAGAAACGCTGAAGACGGCACTTTCCATGTTCTCCTGGAATACAGAATCCACGTATTATCGCGTCACTATGTGGACACTGAATGTTACTCTCCGCCGGGAAAATATAATTTGAATATAATCTCCGCTACACAAGAAATATATCCTATCCTATTAAAAGAAATTTTTTTAAAGACATAAATATCATGAAAACGATTGAGACATTATTGTAAGAACAATTGAATTATGGTAAGAGCGATTGAACGTCGTAAAAACGGTCATGAAGTTTCGAAAGTGTGGCTTTCGTTTTGTTCGCTGTGAACTATTAGCACTTTCTATCCTAAGCCTTTTCAACCAATTAAAGAATTATCATCATATTATGTAATTCCTGCAAGTTTAATTTTTAGTTTAAAAAAAGAACAATATTAAATTCATCTTGAATAGGAGTTAAGTCCTATCATTGGAACATTTATACCTAACATGTCTGACGGGGAGTCGGGGCCTTTGAGGCGTCCTGTTAATGCTAGGAAGAAAGAAAATAGCATTGATTGGATCAAAAGAAAGGCATTGTGTAATAGTGAATTGATTTCAGCGACAATAGAAAATCATATTCTACATTCACATGAAAATGAAATACTCTTTTATTAACAACATTCTAAACAGAAGACAGAAAAATTTACATTTATATATATATATATATATATATATATATATATATATATATATATATATATATATATATATATTTCACTTCTTCTTATTTCTTTCTATGGCAAGGGGTCCATAAAGTAGTACACCATTCGTTCTGTTCAACTACTTAATCTTGGCCCGACATGTTTTGTGCTTTATTCGCAACTTATCAGGGGATTTCCTTGTAAGGAAGTCCTCTCGTCCTGTTCTCATTTGCGCGTCAGGCATAATACTATGTAAGTAAGCCTACATGCTTGCCCTGCATACAGTAAACTTACACTTACTTACAATGATACTGAATACATTTTTTTTTTCTGCACTGCGTGGTTTTTACGTGGTCAAAGATACAACAACCCATGGTCAAAGGTACAACTATATGTTGTACATTTGACCGCAGTATGATTATTTTTTTTTAAATTAATTAAAAATATTAAATGTAAAGATAGAACCTTGAGAAAATTAAATATAATAAACAATAGAATACTAATTACTATAAAATAAAATAAAAAAATGAATGAGCCTTAATATTCAAACTAAGAAAAATTCAATTTTGCAAAGTGGTCAAAGCTACAATACCTTCCCCTATATATAAAAAAAGGCCTTCACGCAGGATCTGCATAACTAAGCACTTTCCTGAGACTATGGATATTGTAGATTGCATTCCTGAATAATTTGCTTAAAATAACCTATGTAAATAAAATAAAAACATGAATAGTTCTGCTCTTTTACATTTGTAATGAGCCTCAATTCCAATTATTAATATTGTTGTTTGTGTCTAACTACTTAATAAGTAAACAAAACTTTACATTTTCGTATTTTGATTTGACGCAGGAACGTTATACAGTCCCTCTAATGGTTGATATCAGAAGTCATATCAAAACAGAGGCGCTCCTAGTGGCAGCTTTGCCAACAACAACAGGTGACGAGGGGATGAGGATTGTGTAATCGCGTCAGCGTCATAAGCGAGTATCCTCTCTCTCTCTGGAGGGAGGAAACTTGCTAAAATTACTTTCTTCCATTTGCCTGCATTTTACAAGCAGATTCGGACGAAAATCAGTTCAACTACATACTAAAACTTCAGGTAATCTCCCTAACAGATCAGCCTCTCGCTCCTCCTCCAAAACTAAATTTGCTCTGGAGCAAGCGGAATAATTTTAGAAGGCTAAACTCCGAGAATATTCTGCTTGCCTTTAAAGGAGATAGCAATATAGGAACTTTATCTTGCAACAGTAACCTAGAATTTGAACCAAAGTAAAAAAAAAAAAAAGAAAAAAAAAAGAAAAAAAAAGTGAGCTATATATATATATATATATATATATATATATATATATATATATATATATATATATATATATTAGCTGAATACCCATGCTCATTTAGAAACACCCATTATATTTGCGAGCATTACCAAGAAGTGTTGTGACTGGGAATGCTGATGGGTGAGGAGGATGTGCAAGGGTTCGGGATATTTTTGCCTCGGATGGATGCAAGGTCTCCCATCATAGTTGAAACGAACCAGAAATAAAAATAATATTATGAAATAGATACAGTAAAGTAACAGCTGACCTGGCATGGCCCTAGGAACGCATGCTGCCTAGGCGTGTATGCTCTTTTTAAAATCATCTAAAAAGTTAAACCACTCTTAAAATTTGAATATCAAAAAAACCTTTCTTCGCGAATCCTTCTATTACTATCAATTATCACTATCTGGGAGTTTAGGGAAAAATCAGGGAAATGTCAGGGAATTCCATTTTACATAAAGTCACTCCCGTAACAGGCCAACAGGGCCCTGAGGGGAAGATACAATAGAGGTATCTAATTCATGATCATACCGCACACTAAGGCCCAGAGACACGGCACGCTAGGGAGATAGTGCGGTCAGTACTATGCCCCGGCCGCCTGATTTTTCCACTTCGCAGGTACCCGTTAATAAATTAATTATAGGCTGGGTTGACCTAGAGACGGTCAGGGAGGGCGAATTCAACTCGTGAGAGAAGACGAACAAGTGAGAGAAAATGTTTAGTACTTGTTCTGGATTTGATCTTAGGTCCTCCAGCCAGTGCTCTACCACAGAGCTATCCTCGCCCCCATGTATATGTAAACTAGCTGTTACCCGA
This sequence comes from Gonocerus acuteangulatus, assembly GCA_946811695.1. NCBI lineage: Eukaryota > Metazoa > Arthropoda > Insecta > Hemiptera > Coreidae > Gonocerus > Gonocerus acuteangulatus. The sequence goes on along the minus strand of OX328123.1, from coordinate 129,823,525 downwards.
CGTGTCATGCTATACCTACTTTCTGTCTCTAGAAAAGCAAAAATAAATTAGAAACCAAATAAGTAATATTAAAATCTAATAACGCAAATCTCTTTGGCCCTGCGAGGATACTTGGCCTTGAAGTGAACGCAGAATAAACGAACTACCTGGTTACAAAGGAAGATCCTAGGCCGCACAGTGGGACGAAACGCTTAAAACCGCAGACATACAATATTATACCTCTTAACATCCTCGTTTCGGCCTGAAAACCCAAAACCAAATGTTTTCGAGAGTGTAGAACTCAAATCTGAAGTCATTTTATTTTTATCTTGGCGGGATTTTTGGTCAATGACCAAAAATGATGGACCAAAACCCTAAAATTTACACCATTAAACTTTAATGGTGTACATTTTTAATCAAAATATAAAAAAAAGGTCAGGGAAGCTGGCGTTTAGAGCAAAATCAAACCAAATTTGAACGGTCGATAAAGGCGTCTGGGCTCAACGTTATATGAAATTTATAATATAATTTTTATTTTGAGAACCATTTCTTACAAGTATCATTTAAGATAATGCAATAGTGATTTATATGGTTATAAAAAGGAGTCTTTCTTCTTTAGAAAGAGCCCAAGGACGTTAATATTGGTTTTTCTCAAGAGGAGATATTGAATTTCAAAACGCCGCGTAAAGTTTTCACTTACGAAGTGTCTCTTACGGACTGGAAAAAATGATTATTTTTTGTTTTCGATGATACTTACCTCATAAGGGTTTCTAGGGATGCTGATTTTAAATCTATTATTTTTGGTGTGAAAAATGTATAATGTTAGTTTACTTAAAAACTTAAACATATTTTTGAATTTATTTGACGAAATATAAATTATTGTTTAACGATTGTATTTTTTCTGTAATCTACTCTCAAAAACAAACAAATTGGTGAAAAAATCATGCCGATATCATTTTCTAAACTCGTTATATATAATAAAGCATTTTTAACCTGTTTTATTTTATTTCTCGGCTCCTAAGGCGTATTAAAAAGAAACGCTCGAACACATGTCAACTATTTTTCGAAAATGGGCCAAATCGGTGACCTTGCATATGTATAACCTTATGAGCTATTCGGCGATGAAGCTGTTGCCGCCCGTACTTTTTCAAACATTAATAGGGCTCCTGAGCCCCGGCGGATCTGGGCGGATAAAATGTTTACGTATACCTCTTACTATATCTGTTATCAGATCCCCGACAACTCGCAACACACTCTTCTATTTTCATTTTCTTTTTAACTCCACCTATTTTTATCACAAAAGGTGTACAAAAAACAACAAAAAAGTTTAAAAATTTAGTTAATTTTTTTCAGAAGCGTACATTGACCAAAACAAGCTCAAAAATATTTGCAGGTGAAATAAAAAGTATGCTTCTGTGCCACATCAATAATGAGTTGAACACAGAAATACGGCATATCCTAAGAAATTCGCGGGGAAAAGTTAAAAGTATGAGGTATTACGATTATTTTTACGCAGTCTGCTGTTTTTTCAGATACCCTGGACTGTGTGGAACAAGTCCTTGTAGTTTCGAACGAAAAACAAGTTTCAAATTCGGCCAATGTCGCGGGTTTTGGGCGTTTCGTCCCACTGTGAGCCGGGAGAAGTTTTAAAGATAGGGCAATATAGCTTCTCGAAAGTGGCTGAATCACCTGTCTTGGGTCGCTTGTGACAAGTCACAATAAACCAGACATGGAAATAAAGCGACGGATACTTGTAGCCAACCGGAGCTATTTCAACGTTTGTAAACAGTTTTCGAGCCATGCCCTATCCAGAAAGACTAATCTCCACTTATACAAAACTCTAATTCGGCCAGTCCTTCTGTATAGCTCTGAGTATTGGACAACCTCTAAATCCTCACGATCTCATGGTGTTTGAGAGAAAGCTTCTGAGGAGGCTTTATGGAGGCAGACAAGTAGCTAGACGATGGAGGCGCCGTACTAACCAAGAGCTGTATGGACTGTTCGGGGAGCGAGACATTGTCCAGTTGATGAAATTGAGTAGACTAAAATGGCTGGACACGCTGCAAGAATGGTCGAGGGGGACATTCCGAAGAAACTCCTCACTGAATCTCTCTATGAGAGTCTCTCTTGGAGGAGGCCAAGACTCGACATCGGGTTTTAGAGCCGTAGTAAGTAAGAAACGCAAATCTGTAACTATTTGGGTTCATAGTTTCGAACCCGTGACCTCCGAACTGTGAGTCCTAGATGCCTATAGCACTCCGGGGGACATGTAGGCCTTGATTCCCGAATCAAGGCCTACATGTGTGCCAATTTTGTTCAAAATCGGTCAAACGGCGTGGATTTGTAAAACGAACAATTATACAGACAGACAGCTGGTAGGCGTTTTTGACCTAGCCTATGACTCTTCCCGGATCAAGACCTACCAGTGTTCCAGGTTTGATCAAAATCGGCCAAGCGTGGTGTGGATTTGTATAAGGAACAAACATACAGGGAGACACGTGTTATACACACACACACACACACACACACACATACATATATATATATATATATATATATATATATATATATATATATTAGAGCACTGGACTAATAAGCTGGAGGCCTGAGTTCAAATCCCGAGCAAGCACTAAAGATTTTTTCTTCTAGTGTCTTCGTTCATGGGTTGAATTCGGCCTCCCTGACCGTCCCTAGGCTAACCCAGCCTTTAATTAATTTAATAATGGGTACCTTGGTTGGTGCTAATGACTCTAGCAGTCGAAGCAGCCAAGGGGAAAATCAGGCGGCCGGAGCATAGTACTGACCACACTATCTCCCTAGTGTGCCGTATGGTCATGAAACAGATACCTCTATAGTATCTGCCCCTCAGGGCCCTCGTGGCCTGTTACGGGACTGATTTTTTTTTTTTTTTATATATATATATATATATATATATATATATATATATATATATATACATCTGTGTGTGTGTGCATGTCAATAAATTTTGAAACTGCGCAAAAGAAATGTATCTGCTACATAATGTTTATTAAAATTCTACAAGTTTCACACCCCTTCTGCTGTTCTCTGAAGCTTATGACTAAAAGATATTATTAAGTAAATATTATAACAACATATAGGTCTGCTTAAACCGGCAGTGCCAAGGCAATGTAATCGGTGGAAGCATAGCATCATGGAAAGTTCAACATTTTTTGAAATTGGCCGTATTATTATATTATTTTAGTTATAAGGACCTGACGAGGTGCGAGAAAGATTGTGGAACATACTACAGAGCAGATCTAATTGTGTTCTATGAATGACAATTTCACAATATAATGCAACTTATATAATAAACTTTAACATTTGTATTATTTTTCTTAATGAAATCACTGAAACATACCAAAAACGTGAAATAGTTCTACAGCCTGAAGAATTTCTTGATCGATGTTCTGAAAAATACTCCATTTGGTCAAGTCCACTGGACTGAAGACGACCATAGCTCAATAGAAAGAAGAGTCGAACTGCCGTCTATTGTGCATCGCCTCGTCATCCATACAGCCTTCCCTTAAGTAAATATGGAGGTAATTCTGACTTCCTGGAAGTATTAATATTTATGAAATACAGGAAACATTTGTGTAGCTTAGAATAAATCTATGGTGGCGCTTGCACAATGTCCATGCTCGTCCGTTGTGCATGATTTGGTTTACAATTAGTACACGACTTATATGAAGAGGTCGGGAAAAAATAGTGGCAAACGACATTTTGAACAAAACTTAGCTGCTATATGTTAGATATTATGTGGGAATACCATTTGAAATGGTTAGGGGAAACAAGATTATGTAGCATACAGAGCTTGTAGTCATATATTACAGTAGCTTTTGCATCATAGGCTGATAGTCCAACAAAACTTAGCTGCTATATGCTAGATATTATGCGGGGATATCATTTGAAATAGTTAGGGGAAACAAGATTATGTAGCATACAGAGCTTGTAGTCATATATTACAGTAGCTTTTGCATCATAGGCTGATAGTCCAACAAAACTTAGCTGCTATATGCTAGATATTATGCGGGAATATCATTTGAAATGTTTAGGGGAAACAAGATTATGTAGCATACAGAGCTTGTAGTCATATATTACAGTAGCTTTTGCATCATAGGCTGATAGTCCAACAAAACTTAGCTGCTATATGCTAGATATTATGCGGGAATATCATTTGAAATGGTTAGGGGAAACAAGATTATTTAGCATACAGAGCTTGTAGTCACATATTACAGTAGCTTTTGCATCATAGGCTGATAGTCCAACAAAACTTAGCTGCTATATGTTAGATATTATGTGGGAATATCATTTGAAATGGTTTGGGGAAACAAGATTATGTAGCATACAGAGCTTGTAGTCATATATTACAGTAGCTTTTGCATCATAGGCTGATAGTCCAACAAAACTTAGCTGCTATATATTAGATATTATGTGGGAATATCATTTGAAATGGTTTGGGGAAACAAGATTATGTAGCATACAGAGCTTGCAGTCATATATTACAGTAGCTTTTGCATCATAGGCTGATAGTCCAACAAAATATCCAACAGAAAGCAGCTACATTTAACGTTTGTTAAAAATGTTGCTTGGTCCTATTTTGCCCCGACCCACAGTGTCAAAAATGTTCAAAAATAAAGTTTGAAAAAAAAAATTGTTGATGATCAATATTAAAATTAGAACAGAGAGAAAACATCAAAATGAGAATATAAAAACAAAGACTAAAAGCTAAGAATTAACTTTAATTGTTGGTACAAATACAAATATTAAAACTAGTTCGGTTAGTAAATATTTACTTCAGGGGCGTATATAAGGGGGGCTGAAGCCCCCCCCCCCCGAAATCGTTAAACATATGTCATAAATCCTTTAAAATAAATTAAATAAGATCAATTAGTTCAGAAAAAATACTTTTTTTTTGGGGGGGGGGGGGGGTAATAGCATTTTAATTGGCTTACTATTCAAAGTTCTAGATTGTTAGTATTCCATACCCCCTAAATGCTCTCAGCTCCCTCCCCCCGAAATTCTCCTTGAAACAATAAAAAACTTTAAAATGAGCAAAACTTACTCTTCTTAATTTTTAAGGACCGATTTTCCCGGTTGAGTTAGTCTTATGGAAAACCCATTTCAGAATAATTTCTGTAGGAAATGTATGCTTTCGAATGCTTGCCATCCACCTATTAGGATTTCTGCTCATGTCTGCTAGTACGATTGTTTCCATAATACTTCCTTAAGTCTAAACGCAACCAATGTTGTTTAAATATAATAGTTTGGACGAATTAAAAACATGTAGAAAATATTTCAATAGAATCCAACGATTCTAAGTACCCAAACCGAAACACTATTTGTTTTCACCTTTTCTCGAATACTGTTACAGATATGTCCTAGGAACAGGGCCGCCACATCTCAGAGCCGGGCCCAGGACCAGATCACGGGCCCCCACTCCTCAGAGCCAGACTAAAAATTCTAGAATTTTGCTATAGGACTTTGGACATTTCAAAATTATTTTCATCTTGAGTTTTGTGTGAAATGAGAATAAAAGCCGTCAATCGGTGCAGCAAAATTCACTGTCCGTACATGTATTTTTATTACGGCTCCTAATGAAATTTACTATTCTGGGAGTGCATTTGTTTTGTGGTTTATGTACATTAAAAAAATATAGATCCAGTTCAAATAAATATAGGCTACGCCCGTCTATATTTCTAACTCTCATTCTTTTTACAAGCTCATAACCTATACATTTTTTTCCAATTAGCGAGGCCCGACCCGGGCCCCCACGGCACCCGGGCCCGGGACAAAAGTACCCCAACGGCCCAAAACGGGGAAACGGTTTTATTCAGTTCTCCTCTTTACGAAACCTATGAGAAGAGTACCTGCAAGCATATTAACTCGAAAACGACAGCGTTACGATTTTTTTCTCGCAAATTTTGTTCCAAAAACCAGGTTCCAGTGGACGGATTCTGCAGGTTAACGAACTTGATCTAGTAAAGGGTTCAACTGAACCGATCATACAAATATCTGAAACGAAAACTTGGTAGGAAAACTACTTTTATTCATGTTTCTGAAAAACTGTTACAGATATGTACAGGGTGTAACGTGAGTGGTGACGAATACTTAAGGATGTGATAGCGGAAATGGTCCTTTGGGCTGAGGGCCAATTCCCAACAGAGAAGGAGGAAATTTAAATTTTTTGTTTTTTTAGGTTAACGACTTCTTTTTTATTATTAAATTATGGATTATTTCCATTTATTTTTGTCAATTTATATTAAACTGCAGGTTCCTCACTTCTAGGAAATTTTTTTTATTTCATAAGCTTTAAGAATATAATAATTAAGAGGGCTCTTATTATTTGGTATTGGTGTACTGAAATGGACTACATACAGTGGCTCACAGTCAAAATGATGGAGACCAAGATTTCTATTTCTATTGCTAGTTGTTCTCAATTTGTTACAATTTAAATTCCAATGCACATTAGGGCATAATGATTCATTGTCATACATTGAATTTAGGTAATCAAATCAACTCTACAACATTTATATAAATAGAAAAAAAAATCGTCATCAAAACTCATAGGAATTGAAGGCCACAGTGAAAAAGATGCAAGGTTTAGTTCCGCTGAGAAAATAAATATTCTTCAATTTTTGGGGACATGAGTTTACTAATATTTTAATTACTTTTCATTCTTTTAATAAAATTGAAAATAAACAATATGAATAGAAGTAATCAGTCTTGTTTGAGCATTTGCTTAAATTTGGTACGCATACAACTATTCCTAGAAATAGTGATTAACAAATTTAAAATGGGCAAAACAACATGAAATCACCTCTATTATCAATAGGATTTATGCGACCATTCAACATATTACTGAACGTTTTAAAAAAGAAAACAGAATAATAAGAAAATCTAGAGTAATTACAAAAGAAACGTTTTACCGGCAATGACAAACGTTGGGTTATGTGCCAAATAAAAAATAATTCAAAATTAAGTGCTGCAAAGTTGGTTACATTAGTTAAAAACCGTTTAAATAAAACAGTGTGTGCTGAAACCATTCAAAGAATTTAAAAAAATAAAGGCAATACAATTGTAGAGTTCCAAGGCAAAATTCTTACATCAACGAGAAATATAAAAAGATGCAAATTATTTCTCCCAAGAATTATTTAAAGAAGAGATGGACTTCTGGAGTACTGTTTTGTTTTTGGATAAGTCAAAATTCACTTTTTGGCCCTGATAGAACAAATTTAGGCTGGAGAAAGGCAGACGAAGAGCTCCATGGGAATAATCTTCGCATGGACATCAAACATTGCGGTGATCTTGTTATGGTTTGGGGGAGTAGGAGTTATGGTGGCTGCTTCGGTGGTAGGATATCATCATTTTATTGAGAAAACAATGGATAAACATTAATATTGTGACATCCTGAAGAAAATATTGCATTCAAGTTCGGAATAATAAATTATTTTGCTTTTATAGACATAATGATCCTAAGTATTCTTCTTATCTCACAAGAGAATGGGTTCATATAATATCTCCAAATCTATAAAATCACCCCTCCAATCACTAGACCTATACGTCATAGAGAATTTATGAAGTTAATTAGAAACAGAAGTGAGGAAACATAAAATATCCAACCAACAATATCTCATAAAGACGTGTCAAGAAGAATGGGAGAAGATATGTCTATCTTGCACAGAAAAGCTTGTCCAATTCATGCCCAATTGTTTGAATGTACATATAAAAGTACTAAAATTTAAAATATTTTTGAATTTTTGGACGTTTTCCATTTTGCATCATTTTCAATAAGCCCTCCACTGTGGGCAAGACTTTCTCTCGCCCGTACAAGCATAACCCTCCAAAAAAGAGGTTTGTAAATTTTAACTGCGTTTTAGCTCCATTTCACTAGTTTTATATTTGACAAAGTATACTTGCTATTCAAGCAAATTTTGTCTAGTTTACGACACAGCAATTGGGAATTACATGTCTTAAACAGTTATTTAGTTATTGTTTTCTATTCAACGAAAAACGTGATTAACCTAAAAAAAAACACAAAATTTAAATTTTCTCCTTCCCTGTTGATAATTGATCATGAGCTCAAAGGACTATTTGTGTTCCTTTTGGTGTCTACTATCACCTCCGCTGAGTATTCGTCACCACTTACACTACACCCTGTATATAAAGAGAAGGCTTTTGCTAGGTGTAGAATCGAGAACGGAGCCTGCGTATCGATGTTGCGAGTCTGGCGCGGAATGTGCTATTGATCAGGTCCAGGCAGAATCCTCGCAGATCCCTCGCCACGAGAGTATAATACACATTTTCAGGTAAATATATCTACATACCATCTGTCATCCATAGAATCTAGAGAACTACGCTTCTAATTTAGCTTACACGTCATTTGGTCGTGCAATACTGCGCAGCTTAAAAGGTGCAGCATGTATGAGAGGACTTATTTACTCAACTACTTAAATACGTTTGACGTTCTTACTAACATTTCGCATGACATTAGAACAATTGAAATTATATTGTCTTGCAATCTAATTATTTATAGAAAAACTGATTTTACTACAATTACTGCTCGATAGTTCTAGAATGTTATGTATGACTGCAACACGTGCGTATTTTAATGGTTTCATGATTGACAATCTAATGAATGTAGATAGTAATGAACAAATAAAGCTTACTATCAAGTGTTCAGCACGATTTACTCCTGAAAGCCATCTGTAAAACCTAGTTCAGAGGGTTATAATAAAGGACACGTCATAAAAAGCGAGACCAGCACGAGGTCTGAGCTGCATTACGGTAGGAATTTCAAATTTGTAAGCATGTGCGCTTCAATATTTCATTATATATATATATATATATATATATATATATATATATATATATCACATCCTGCTTGCTCAGAATGGTTTTAATAACTTCTTTATAACTGACAATAAGTTGCTTTGTGTGAGTGTTTGTATGTGTATATATATATATATATATATATATAAATATATATATATATCCTATATATACATATATATATATATATATATATATATATATATATAAAACTAAGTAAATAATACAAAAATAGCCCAAGATCAGTGATTTGGGTATATATATATATATATATATATATATATATATATATATATATATATATATATATATACCCCCCAATCACTGATCTCGGGCTATTTTTGTATTATTTACTTAGTTTTATAGAATTTCATATTTTGTGCTATCTGATCAAATCATTCTTATATCAAATGTTGCGGCTAAAAACAGTTTGAGATAGGCAGCTTATTATTTTATTTTTTATTTTTGGTTATTTATTTTTTACAGCGTTTTAACATCTGGGCTATTAGCGCCGGCCTATTAAAGGTTGCCGACCTTTTATAATACCAACAGCACGTTGACGGTCACCCATTCAGGTACTGTCAACGTCCGACGTTTCTTAACTTAAGTTCGTTGATCAACGGGAACCGGTGTACTCAACTTGGCTATGGCCGTTGGCGGCAGCGTATTATTCCATTTTATTTATGGAGTTCATGGCTGATATGGCATAATTTATGATAACTTAACATACCCTCAAACAGACTAGTCATACAAAATTCTGAATTATTAAGCACATAAAAAAGAAAGTAATTATATTTTGTTCCAATCAGCATTATAATACGTTGAAGAGGAGATATTTACACACTCTTGTAGTCAGCATAAGTCTAATTTATAATTTGTTTATGTTCTAAAATATGAAGGAACATTTTTTTATGTTATTGTCTGAAAGTATTTTTTTTTTTTTTTTTTTTTTTTTTTTTTTAACTGTTAATTCAGATATCGTCAAGAAAAGTAACCTCGAACCCTTTTTTATTACCTTCGTGGTGGATTTCGTCAAAATCGGACCATTTCTGAATACTGTGTAACGTGAACAGACAAATTAATCATTATATACAAACTTAGACCGCTGTTTTCGGAGCATATGAAACGCCGGCATTTGTCTTCAGTATATCCTTATTGTGTAATAGAATATCCTTAATAATACTGTTTTCCGCCGTTTATACAAAGAGGAAACAAGCTATACGAGGAAGAAGGTGTCTCTTCGATAAGCGAGTTAATTGTTAATGAAGAAATTATTAACAATTAACGGGCAGGCGCCACAATCAAGGTCTTTTCATCACCTCGTGTCGGAACAATTATAAACTATACTCGACTAACCAAAATAAATTATGGAACATTTATTCAAGGGGCTAAGTACACTTCCTATGAGGAAGCACCTCTTCTAGTTTGAATAGATACTACGATTCTGTAAGTATTTCAGCTTCATGTTTGATATCAAATTATTTAATAATAAGATGAGGGAAGTTATAGAAACTAAGAAGATTATAACATGTAAAAATCTCATCAACAAAGAATAAACGTAAACAACAATAGTTATTAAAAGTGAAAAATGACAAATATAAAACATTGAAAAATGTCCAACTCGCAGGAACTGCGTCATCTTAGCGCGGTTCCGTTCTTATCCCTAGTCTCATTTGGAAAGATTGAAATAGAAACAGTTATTGTTTTGGTTTTATCTTTCGTGAAATTTTTTTATGGCCCATGATACAAAGTGCCAACGTACCCTTCCCTGGCAGGGTCAGCCAGCCTCAACCATCCATCGTAATCCAAAAGAAGAAAGTATTTCTTTTTGAATGTCAAAATGTTTCTTATTTTCTTCTCTTATTCTACTATAATACTAATTCTACAAATAAATGACATTTAAAACTAAAAACAACCAATTAAAAAGTGAGCTAAATGACTACAAAAACTCGTTCAAAAGAACAAAACAAACACATTTGAAGTTTTAAGCACTTAGTTCTCCCATTGACATGGCATAATCGAAAATTCCTTCAGAACCTTTTTTGTAGAAATTTTAGTAAGCTTTCGAATGGTTACCTTCCGCTTACCACGATTTTTTGGCCGTTTACGAGATATTAAGGAAAATATACGAATTTCCCAAAACTTTTTTTGTCTATAAATAAGATATTTTTTTCTAATCCCGCCTTAACTCCAAATGTAATCAACATTTAAACATCTTTGCTTATATTAATTTCAAACATGACGAAAATGTTTTATCTGAATCCCATGATTCTAAGTAGGTACTCAAACCAAAAACTTTATTTAACAACTATTTTTCCACTTTTCTCGAAAACGGTTAACGCTATCGCCTTAAAAATGGTTTCATATGTTTTCCTAGGGCAAGCACCTACAAAACGAGTACTTGCAAACATAAGATGTAAGCGACCGATTTTTTTCGTGCTAATTCTGCTCCAAAAACCAAGTTCCGGTGGACGGATTTTGCTGGTTAACGAATTCAACCTTTGAAATTAGACGAAAGATTTGTGTACCAAATTTCATCCAAATCGGACCATTTTTGGTGTTAATGACCCAAGCAGTGGAAGCACCAAAAAAATTTTTTTCGGCAGCGCGAAACGAAGAAACACACACACACACACACACACACACACACACACACACACACACACACACACACACACACACACACATATATATATATAAATTTGAACCACCGTTATTTTCGTTCTCTAGGGTTCGGAACGTAAAATTTTCTAGTCGGCACTTCCGTATTGCGTCATGGGGTCAAACTCACTGGAACTGCGTCATCTTGACGTTGGACGATATATCCTGACAGGAACTGAAAGCTCTCCGATAAATATGCCTAAGGTAAGTGTGGAGTAGTAGCGGATGCTCATGAATAAATAATAAGTCTGGAGTTTGAAACGTCGGGAATGTTTCTTATTTCACGGGAGAAAAACACACCTTTACTGTAATTTAATGTTTTAAGAGGTTCCACTGAAATAGAGATCCCATTAAATTCCTTTTCCTTCAGGAGTTTTAAAGCTACTTTATCATTTGGTCATTCAAGAAAAAGTAAACCATTTCTGTGTGACTTTTATGTCTTTCGAATAAGAAAATATTCATTTATTAACCAAGAAAGGATTAATAGAATTAAAAGTCTTTGCTGCTTCATCGACTTAGACTACTTAAAGTAACCGGTGGAAGCCGGTTTGAGGTTATCCTCCTGATTTCCATAATTTTCAAAGTTTTTACTAAATTAAAACCAATTTATTTTCTTCCTATCACGGTTAAAGACATTCGTGAACTTTTCTGTGCCTGTTTTTTTGTTTTTTTTTTTTAAGGCGTGTCAACCTTATGAACGCCATCGAATGAAACTTTCATTATATGTGGAGGTGAAATTTTTCCCTCATTTCTTTTGAATTTAATAATTTATTGAGTCAGCTTTTGGTTTTTATTGAATTACTTATCATTGTCATTATTTATCATTGATCCTGGCATTTTTTCCTTACTTATATTACTTACAGTATATTTTCCATGCAATATTTATTTTCGTTTCTGTACACAGAACAAATGTAAATAAACGCACTCACACACAAGCGGCCACACACACAGACATATGCACTCACCCATACACATATACCAACCCATATCCATGCAACCTCACTCACATATTCTCTAACATACACAGTAAACACACACACACACACACACACACGCACGCACGCACGCACACACACACACACACACACACACACACACACACACACACACACACACACACACACACACACACACACACACACACACACACTATCCTGCTTATTTAATTAATCTTATGTCTTTAGATTTTATTTGTTAATTCTGTTTTGTCTATGAAGTTTAATACCTTTCTAAGATTATCAGCATCATCTCCTAGTATTTCATCCATAATGTCTGATAACATTAGCTCTTCTCTAATTGACTGATATATTCGGCATTCTGTAAGTAAATGTTTCACTGATATTTGAACGTTGCATGATTCACAGCTTGGGGGTTGTTCTTTAGAAAAAAGGAATGAATGAGTTAATCTTGTATGCCCAATCCGCAATCGACTTAAGGCAACTTCATGTTTTCTATTGATGCTGGGTGGGGTCTTCCATGCTTTAACTGTCGATTTTATTTCTCTTAATTTGTTGTTTTCTATTATTTGCCATGTAGATTGCCAGTTTTGCTATTCTATTTCCTTCAGGTAATTAATGATATCGTTCTTTGGAACCCTATGATAGGGAATGCCTTCGTTTACAGCTCTTTTCGCTAAGGCATCGGCCACCTCATTCTCTTTTATTCCGCAGTGACCGGGTACCCATACGAAAAGAACTGTTTCACTATTTCTTTGAAGATCTGCTATGGTTTCATGAGTGAGTGTGATCAGTGGATGGTTTGAGAATGGATTCCTCAGAGCAAGAAGTGCAGACAAAGAATCCGTAAAAAACTTTATAGTTAGAGTTAGTTGTTATATTTAAGGCCTTTGTTATGGCCAACAGTTCGGCAGTGAAGATGAGGGCAGATTTTACTGAGGGCGAACATATTGTTCGTGGTGTTGGAGTGTGTTGCAGCACCAACTCCATCATTGTCCTTAGAACCGTCAGTGAAAATGTGAATAGCTTGAGGAAATTCGTTTCTTATTTTGAGAAATTCCAGTTGATATATATACGGGCTGGTATCTTTTTTAACGAATTTGGATAATTTGAAGTTGATATTAGGAAAGGGTAGAGACCACGGTTCCCTGGAGGGCACAGCACTATGAAAAATATAAGGTAGGGCGATGTTGAATTTAGATAATAGCTCTGATATCCGGAGAGGGAAAGGCTTTCTTGGAGTTCTTCGTCTAGCAATGTTTACTGGGTCCTGGATGTATACGTTAAGAGGGTGATTATTGGAGGATAATATAGTAATGTAGAAGTTAAGCGTTAATAACTCTCTACGGAGTTCTAAAGGCAACGCATAGGCTGTTTGTTGGGCTAGATCGGAATGCTCCGGTTGCTAGTCTGATGCCAGCATGGTGAATACTATCAAGCATTTTGAGAGTTGTGGGTGAAGCTGAACCATAGGCCATGCAGCCATAATCCATCTTGGCACTCACTAGGCTGCTATATAACATCAACATGCTGACCTTGTCTCCTCCCCATTTAGTACAAGACAACATTTTGAGGATATTTAGTGTCTTGAAGCAATTTGCTCGCGTAATTTTTAAGTGATTTTTCCAATTAAGGTTTTTATCAAAAGTAAGTCCCAGGAATTTAATACTATCTACAAACTTTATGCGAGCTCCACTTACAAACAATGGGGTCGGGTTGTCAACATTCTTTTTAGAGAAAAATATGCATTCAGTTTTAATATTAGATACAGTGAAACAATGATTTTTTAGCCAGTCATTAATTTTGTTTAGAGACAGTTGTATGTTCTCGTGCACATTTTCAATTACTTTTCCGTTACAATAAATGACTATATCATCAGCGTACAGCATTGCCTTGACAGGTTCTTCAATGTGATTAAGTAAATCATTTATTGCAATGGAAAACAGAAAGGCACTAATTACACTTCCCTGCGGGACCCCATTTTCTTTTACTGATTCTAATGAGAGCTGAGTACCATTTCGAATACAAAATGTTCTATTCGTAAAAAAATTTTGAATAAAATTAAATATATGACCATTTACTCCCATTTGTATGAGTTTGTCAAGTATAAGCCTCCTCCAGACACAGTCGAATGCATTTTTTATGTCAATAAATACGGCTAAAACCTTTTCATTTGAGTTAAAAGCAGAGTTAATATCTGTCTCTAACCTTACTAGATTATCTCTAGTACTGCGTCCTGGCCTAAATCCACTCTGCCAATTAGTGTAAAGATTATTTTTCTCCATGTACCAATGTAACCTTTTCATTATCATCTTTTTCATTAATTTACAGAGTGAACAGGTCAGGGAGATGATTCGATAACTTGCAGTTTCATCTTGTGGTTTGCCAGTTTTAAGTATAGGTATGCACACCGATTTTCTCCAAATGTTAGGGAAACGAGAAGAGATAAAAATATTGTTGAATATCTTTAAGAGGATTTGTTTATTATCAGTTGAAAGATTCTTTATCATTGAGATAGTAATGTTGTCTGGACCAGGAGAGGTGTCCTTGCGAGATTCCAGAGCTAGAGTTAATTCTAAATATGTAAATGGTAAATTTAGTGGATTAATGGGATCTCTATTTATTTCTATTGGTTGTGATTCTACTAGATGTTTCCTTACTAAGAATTCAGGGCAGTAGTTAGAGTTAGATGAAATGTTTTTAAAATGTTCTGCAAGAAGATTCGCAATATCTACAGGGCTCGTGATTACTGATGGTCCAGATTTAAGTAGATTTATAGTGTTTGTTCCTTTACGGCCTATAATTTTCTTTACAATGTGCCATATATCGCTTGCAGGAGTATGGCAGTTGATTTGACTGACATACTCCCGCCAAGATTTCCTTTTCGCGATGTTTATGGTTTTTCTTGCTTCTCTCCTAGCGATCATATATATATCTAAATGCTCAGAGCAGGGATGTCTTTGAAATTTTCTTAATGCTCTTTTCCTATTCTTGATAGCCTCTTCACACTGTTTATCCCACCAAGGCACTAAATTTCTCCTACTATTATTTTTACTTTTTGGTATTGACTGCTCAGCCGCTTGTAAAATTGAAAAATTGAATAATTTGGTCTACATCAGTAGTTTCCGTGTCAATGTGTTTTAGTTGGGCTAGGTCTTAGTATTCACTCCAGGAAGCATCTTTTATTTTCCATTTGGACAAACCGCACGATTCAGGTACGGTTTCTTCAAAGGTAATTACCAAAGGATAATGGTCTGAGCCATAGAGGTCTCCATGAGCACGCCAAGTGCAACGAGGTGCAAGAATAGGACTGCCTATGGAGAGATCTATGATTGACTCTAATCCGGTTCGAGCATTGAGATGCGTTGGCGAATCATCATTCAGGATGCATAACTGATTGATATTAATAAACGCTTCTAGCATTTGCCCTCTTCTATCTGTAGTGGGTGAATGCCACAGACTATTGTGACTATTATAGTCCCCCATAAGGAGTACAAGAGGAGGTAACTGTGCATAGAGGTCATTCAGCTGGGAAGTAGTGAGTGGTTGGCCTGGAGGTAAGTATATTGAGCATATTGTGAGTTTAAAGGGTTTGTAGATTTGTATAGCAACTGCTTGTAAATTTGTTCTTAGTGGAATGTGTGTGCATGGCAGGTTATCAGAAGTAATTATACACACCCCTCCACATGCAATGACACCATCCAAAAAATCTTTTCTGAAAATTTTAAAGCCGGTAAGCCTGACACTACTGGATTCTTTTAAATGAGTCTCCTGGATACAGATTATTTCACTTCTTGTATCCTTTAAGAGTAGTAAAAGGTCAGTTTTGTGAATGACTAATCCATTGATATTCCATTGAGCAATGATCATGGCAATGGTTTGATTTATGTTGATAGTGAATAGAAATAATAATGATTATAGCTATTTCTTGACCCGCAATAAAACTATTAAACGACACAGAGGGCAAAATCAGTATTTCCTGACACAAATAGATATTTCTTGAAAAATACGAAAGATCCTGGATTTGTATTTTGTATAGTTTAGGTATTTGAGGCTCTGAAGTTATTGTAATTAATGTTAATTGAAAACCATAAAGACCAAATAATCGATATTTGGTATAAACTAGCATTAGATAACTAATTTTAAAGGGTGGGTAAATTAAATGTATTATTAGTCGAAGAGGTACAGACATAGTTATTTTAGTATTATAATTCAGAATGGTAAAAGTTATAATTGAACATATGTTGATAATAAATTTAAATATTATTGAATAGGCATACATATCATGATGTGATATGAATGCAATGATCTTAATACCGGCTTTTGCCTGGAAGGTGCAGTGATTCAGAATTAACAATTGTTTCATGAGATATCTTACAATATTAACGGCTATCATGGTTTATTTTATTTTTTTACCCCGCGGAGGGCGTGTTGTATTACTGATATTGATAGAAGAATCTGATCCAGAATTTGGTGATACCGGCTTTTGTAAAGCAGAGCGATTCCCTTTATAACCTTTATTAGACTCGTCTATTTTCTTAGGTGGAGAGGCATTTTCAGGGATAGCAGATATAATATTATTCTGTGATTGAACAATTGTTTCTTTTTTATTACTGATAAGAGATTGAACTTTGTCACCCGCTGTAGTTTCTTTTTTATTACTACTGGGGGATTGAATATAGTCACTCACTGTATTTTTAGCTAGAATTGTTGATTCTAAAGCGGTAATTTTGGTGAAAAGCATTTCTACAACAGATGTTAATTTTTCAACCCTTTCTAATAATGCATTAGTGGAAGGAAAGCTAGATGTGACTTGAGAATAACTTGAAGATGTGCTTGGAACAGCATTATGTACATCTCTAGGTTCTAGGAGTTTCTCAGCTTGCTGATAAGATATTTTATTCGTGATTTTTAAATGTTGTATTTTTTTCTCCCGTTGAAATACGGGACAAGAAGCAACCCATGCCGGATGAGACCCCCCGCAGTTCTTACATTTAGGTGTTTTATTGCATTCCTCGGCGTGCACTTCCCCACATCTACCACATATTGCTAATTCAGACTTACATGAAGCCTTTCCATGTCTGTATTCATAACAATGATAACATTTTAAAGGCTTGACGTAAGGCTTAACCTTGATTACAAGAAAATCCAGAACAAGCCTTTCCGGAAGTTCGGGTCTCTCAAATGTGAGTATATATGAAGATGTTGGAATTTTCCTTCCATTTTGATTTCTATATAATCGCTTTACCCTAACAACTCCTTGTTTCGCCAATTCATTAACAAGCTCCTCTCCAGAGCACTTATTGAATTCGTTACAACTAATGAATCCCTGACAAAAATTTAAAGTTCGGTGAAGAGAAAATTCAACCGGTAAATTCTCATAATTTTTTATATTTTTTAGATTAATAAAATCTTTTTCAGAAGGAACTTCGAGGAGAACCACTCCAGATTTCCAAAATTTCACTTTAATTTGAGGCCCATAACTTTTAATGAAGTGGCAAATTTTGAACGGACTAAAATCCGAAAATGTCTTATTTTGTGCATTTTTTGAGATTGCTATTGTTAAAAATTTTGTAAACCATTTACCAGGTGGTATTTCGAATTTAAATTTATTAGAAGCAATAAGATTGGTTGGCTTGGGATCTACTTTGTTCTCCATATTACTACGCCAGTCAAGCAGTGTTTATAAACATCAATAACTGAAATAGGCTATGTCTAATCGAGTAGGCATTGATACGGATAGCACTGATAAACAGCTAGTATAGGTTATGAATATATCGATTGCCAACAAGCGTCGTTCATGAACGACTGCCCCCTCAATGATGTTAGGTTCACTATAAACACACGTGCCAGATATTTATATTACAATATTTTCACTTCTACTGCTCTTTTTTCAAAACACCATTAAATGAGCTATCAGTAGCCATTAATAAAGAGATTTAATACAATTTCAGTACACGGCACTACAAAAATTCCATAAATAATGCAATTTTTCAATCACTGGCATACAACAACGTGTTTCCCCCGTTGAGTCCCAATCCAAAAGAAATCTGTCATTTTTGAAAAGGAAACTTCCACGTTCCCACTAATATCAATGTGTTTTTTTTTTGTTTAACGCCAGCCCCACTAATATTAATACGTTGATCATTAATAAGCACTATATTTTACTACGTTCAAATCAGCTGTTCCTAAGGATCTGGTTTTAAGTGCGTGGATGAAAGAAGTCGTTAAAATTGAGTCCGTAGACTTATTTTTTGCGAATTCCGTACCAATCTCTTTTTTGATATTGTTCAACGTGTATTTGTTCAAATCTTCATAGAAAAGATTTATCAGCAATAACTGTTGTTACACTGCTGTTCAGGTGCTGGCCACGCCCGACGTTGCTTAACTTCGGTGATCTACGGGAACCGGTGTATTCAACCTGGCTATGGCCGTTGGCTGTAGGTTGTATTAAATGTATTCTTAACCTTGTTATTTTTTACCTTATTTTTTTTTATAAATTTTTAAACTTCACATTTTTGCAATTTTCGATAACTTTAGGCTTCAAAATCTCTGGTGGGGGACTTGATAAAAATCTAATATTTTGATATGTTTTACTTCGTTGTAACAAAAAACTACTGTAAAAATTTCAACTTATATTTGAGCACTTTCGTAGCTATGAATTTTAGAAAATGGTCCATTTTGCCCCTTACAGCAATGCGTGAACTTGAAACAAAATTTGAAATTTTATTAATCTTGAAATTTTTACTTATAATAAGTCTTTTTAAGTTGGTTTAAAACTATGTTATCCATGTCCAGTACAACACATAATATTGTGGTTCTATTTATAATTAGAATCTTATTTAGTCTATGACTTTCCAGTCCTGAGAAAATGATTTTTCCCTAAGAGCTTATAAACTCAAAAAACAGCATGCAAACAAATATGGCTGCTGTTTTCAAACG
Organism: Gonocerus acuteangulatus; assembly: GCA_946811695.1. Classification (NCBI taxonomy): domain Eukaryota; kingdom Metazoa; phylum Arthropoda; class Insecta; order Hemiptera; family Coreidae; genus Gonocerus; species Gonocerus acuteangulatus. The sequence goes on along the minus strand of OX328123.1, from coordinate 129,804,137 downwards.
GCTGATTCTAAGAATTGTTTTGAACTACTGATTCCTTATGTAATTGGTGGTAAAAAAATCAATTTTTTCTAAAATGGTCAAGCAGCCAGATTATTTTTTTCTGGACCATTTCAAATGGATTGACTCAAAAATATGTTACTCTTAAAACCAATTAAATAAGAACAAGCAATAAAAAATTGAGGAGATCAAACACAAAGAACCGGTTCAATGCAACGCAACTTTCATTTCCCAAGTTTTAAGCACTCATTTCTCCGATTGACATCGCCCAATCGATATTTACGGTTGAATATCCAAACCGAAATTATGTATGGAAGTTGTATCTATGTAGGACGCCGTATGGTCATGAAACATATACCTCACCATTATCTGCCTCCTGAGCCTCCTTGTCTATTACGGGAACACTTTTAGCGCGGTTCCTCTCACCCTCCTTTGGGAGGAACCCCTCATATAGGGATGACCTCATGACGCAATCCGGAAGTGGCGACTAGAAAATTTTACGTTTCAGAACCACTAGAGAAAGAATGCAAAAATATTTCGCCTAATTTGAAAGGTCAAGTTCGTTAACCAGCAAAATCCGTCCACCGGAACTTGGTTTTTGGAGCAGAATTAGCACGACAAAAATCGGTCGCTTACATCGTATGTTTGCAAGTACTCGTTTTGTAGGCTTCTTGCCCTAGGAAAACATATGAAACCATTTTTAAGGCGATAGCGTTAACCGTTTTCGAGAAACGTGGAAAAATAGTTGTTAAATAAAGTTTTTGGTTTGGGCACTTAGAATCATGGGATTCAGTTAAAATGTTTTCTGCATTTTCGTTACGTTTGGAGTTAAGGAAGGATTAGAATAAAATATTTTATTTATAGGCATGAAACGTTTTGCGAACTTCGTACATTTTCGAATGCTTACAAAAAAGGTTCTGAAGACAGTTTTGATTAGGCGATTTCAATCGGCGAAATAAGAGCTAAGCAACTTTGAAGTAATTGATTTTGTTTATTTGAATGGTTTTATTTATTTAAATTTTAACGTCCATTATCGTTTACTATGAATTTTGGGACGGGTTATCTATAGGTTACCAGACTTTTCTAGCCAGGATAGGGCTGATGCCTTTTCTTTTTAGTAAAGAAAAGCCAACACCCCATAGTGGGAATCGAACCCACGACCTTTGGCACGGACTGTTAAGTACTTACGCCTTAACACTCACGCCCACCAGTCATCCTGATTTTTTTTAATTGTGTCTAGTAGGAGAATGCATTTGTCAATATAACAGGATAAATAAAATAAGAAAAAAAAAATGTAGGTATTGTTAGAAATATAACTTTCCAAGAGAGGGTTTCGAAGACGCCTTGTGAATATTTTCTATTTCTTTACTGGTGTTGGTGTCGTTCTTTAGAACAGTTTTTTCCCCTATTTTCCTCACTTTTTAATTTTTTGAAATGCAGTTAAATAGTCTAGCTATACGGTAGGGGTCAATGAACCTTTCTCTATTCTCTGCCCTGTGTGTCTATCTGGACAAGGCCCTTCCAAGCTTGTTGAGGGTTGACTCCTAAAATATTGCTTTGATTCAAGATATGCTTTTCACGAAATATCAAAACAACTGTTTCTATTCTTTTAGAAATGTCACTAGGGTTAACAAAGGAATCACGCCAAGATGACGCAGTTCCTGCGAGTCTGACTTTTTTTTCATTTACATATTAGAATAGTTATTCAATAAATAAATTAAAAATAAAAATAAAAATGTTGTAAATATTTCTTGGCAGGATGAGAAGAAGATAAATGCTACCCAAGGACGGCAAAAGGTGTACGCAAGCTAAATTCTGGTAAGTGAAATTTTGTACTTATAAATAGATTTTCCTGGTTTTAGATCAACTGACCCTACAAGGAAAAAAATGTTCCTTTCTTAATTTTTTTTTTTTTTTTTTTTTTTTTTTTTGGGGCAAATTTTTGAGTATTAGATATTCTGTAAAAACGATTAAAAATAATAATAAATGTTGAATTCTACGGCGTATATTATTAGAATGGTTAAATTTAAATTATATCAAGCTTAGAGAATTTATGATTTAATTGATTTTTTTACTTACTTTGTTCTTTATTTTCTCTCAGCCACAATATTGTCTTTATTTAAACTGCTTGTTTGTGAAACTTTGTGGTTTAAGGATTTGTGTAATTAAGGAAATAAGTACGCCAGACTAACGTTGACAAGAATTTAAACTTTCAAATATAATATTGACATTAAAGGAGCAATTTCCCATAGTATGAGAGACAATAAATCACCAGAAATTAAAAGGAATATCTAAGTCTGGCTTGATATAGGCTGATGAAACGAAATTATCTAAACCAGGCTTCGAATTTGGCTCTCACTACTAAGACTATTTATACTTAATAGAAAGAAAGGACTGATCTGAACGCCCATTGTAATGTTACAATGATAATAGAAAATGTAATAAGAAATTGCTATAGAGATGACAATGTACTCATCTCAGAAGATTTACACTCATTATTCGCTCTAGGTAACCTTAATAACCACAGCATATAGCATTATTTAGACCAGGGGTGCCTAAACGGTCGACTGTAAATGCTTTTTGAGTCGATCTCGAGAAACAATATTCGATATAGAACTATAGTCCGCCCGCAAACAAAAGAACCAGATAGTGCGCACGCGCTGCACCCAACCCATGTGTAAGAAGATAGAAACTAATTATGCTGCAGGTCGATTCGTAGTAGTGATGGGCGATTCTGGAAAGTGAATCGATTCGAATCGAAGTAGAATACGAATTTCGTAAGTAATTGTAAGTAAAATCAATCCATTTCGAAGATCAATCTATATCATAGATAGATCTTCTGAGCGTAGAAGATTGATCTTTTGAATCGATCTGAACTCATCGATCTTTTTTGTGGATCGATCTTTTTATTTCGATTCGAATCGATTCGAAAGATCGTTTCATATTAGAGAATCACCCATCACTACAACAGTCATATCAATTCTGTTCCTTAAATCAGTGGGATTATGAGGTAGCACAGGCAAATGGAAATGATCCTCATGAACCCCTAAAGATAGAAATAACATAGCGCCAGATCGGTTGAACGTGGAGGGCATGCAAAACGAGCTATTAGATTCCTTGCGGCTACTCCAATTCGGTGAGCCAGAGGGGCGGCGCACTATCTTGTTGGAAAAAGAAGTTCTCTGGTTCATCATCTTCCATTTGAAGGCAGAGCCATTGCTCTAGAATATCAAGGTAGGGAGCATTAGATGTAGTTGGTTCACCAAAAAAGAAAAATCCACAAACCTTTCCCTGGGAAGTGCCAAAAAAATCTTCTTTTAAAGAAGTCTCGTTGGACATATTTACAAAGGTGAAAGCTCAATTCATATTCATATTTATGGCCGTGTAGTTTGCCACTTGTTATCTTCTATACTATGCCAAAATATTTGACATTTTCTCCGGATTACTTCTGTCAGGAAAGGGTGTATCAGGCAGAAGGGATCGTTGACCTTTCTGATTTCCATGATAATAAAAAGTAAAAAGGTAAGAAAATAGTGGGAGTTAGCACATAATAAATTTATAAAAATACATCTGTTTATATGAGTATAGTTTTATGAGCTATTATGGCCAACCCCGACTATCTTAAAAAAATAAATAAATACATTTTGGAAAATGCCTATTATTGACTCAATAGAATGCTGTCGCCAAATGTGGTAAGCTACTACTCAGATTGGTTACTTGGCAAAAGTATCTTAAATTCCGAACATAATCAAATGTACGAGATTCTTTTCGACCTATAGTGAAGCTTTTGTCCAAACTTTTCACACCTGCATTTGTAAATTGTAAAAAAATATTCTTTTAAATGCAAAGGGTAGTCCCCCATTCAGGTACTGGCCACGCCCGACGTTGCTTAACTACTGTGATTATGGGAACCGGTATATTCAACGCAGCTATAGACATTGGACAGAACATACTTGTGGTGAAAATGTGCAACTATAATTTCTAAAATGTCAAATAGTTCAGAATTTTTGGATAAATAGAAAAATAAAATGATCCAAGCAGTGTTGGCTTCGCATAACTATTGCTGATGTTCCTAAGTTAATGAAATTCCTTTCTTAAGGAGGCAGAAAAATATTATGGAAATGTATAATTAAGAGTTCTTCACTATCTCATGAATTTTTGTCGAGAGCAATCATTAAGGAACGAAAAAAAAAATGTAGTTTTAATTGCATTTTTCTAACTGCCTTTGATTCTGTCGTTTTAATGAGCTCGTTGCGATAGTCACAATAAATAAATAATAATTGCATTTTTACATGCTTTTTATGTCAAACTTCATTATTTTAGATAATGGAAATTGGGGGTTGGTTGGAGCTAACGTCGAAAAACTTTTTGACTGGCAGATGCTTGAAGTTGGCTAACTTTAGTGACTTGGCAAACATTAGAGATAATGGAGGAGTCACGAACCTTACTAAATAATTAAGTATAAAAACATTAGATAACTGTGTCATTAAGGGATTTTAAGTCTATTTCTAGTCAGTCATAACAATCGTTCGAAAGAAACGGATGTCCCAATGACAGCTAGTCAAAATTTAAATATATTTTCACTTAAAGATATTGTTTTAGTGGTTAAATAATTTTCAGACAGCATTCATTCATTTTAATGCTCAGAATATTCAGTTGATTTTTTTCTTCAAAATCAATTCTTTGTGAATCGACCATAAATTTTCAACAGGAGTTTCATCATCGCTTGAACCTTGAGAAGAACTTCTTTCATCATTTCTTAAATTATTTAACATCGTTTTAATATATTGAATAGCTTTGGAACAAGCTACAGGGTAATTTGAATGAAGTTTAACACAATACTGGATTGCGCTTAGCACTAGGAGCTTTCCGGTCTAGTCCAGTCGAAAGTCTGTTCGCTGAGGTAGTGGAGCCCCCTCTATCTTATAGGAGAGCTTTATCATCAGCTTCCTATATCTACAAGCTTAAATCTCACCCTGTCCAATCTTGTAACACTAAAATAATGGTGAACCATTTTATGGAAAAATATTAGCAAAGGCGCAGACATGTCCAACCCTTTGTTGTAAGATTTCGCCAAACAGAAGAGCTGTTTGGCCTAGGTTCTTGGAACATCAGTACACACAAACTCGCATCGACTGCACCCTGGACGACACGAAACTTCAATATAGAACTTACACTTACAAAGTACAAAAAATCAGACCCACTATCGACACTCCAATATACACATTACTTCACAGAGTACCTGAACAAACATTTAGACTGTCTTACAATATATACAGACGGATCAAAGACAAAAAATGGAGTTGGGTGTGCAGCTATCATAGAGAGAAATGTATATGCCGAGAAGCTCCCGCCTTCTTTAAGCATCTTAGATGCGGAATTAAATGCCATCCTTTTAGCTCTGAAGAACATCCCACCAACCCACAAAACGCATGTTATCATTTGCAGCGACTCTTTGGGTTCACTGCAGGATCTTCAGAACATCTACGCTACTCATCCCATATGCACTGAAATACAAGACACAACACGACTTACGAGCAAGAGGCAAACACGTAACACTGTTTTGGCTGCCAGGACACAAAAACCTTGGACAGAGTGACACTGCTGACAGACACGCCAAGGATATTACAGAAAAACAAACATACACACAGACTGAAATCTACTATAAGAACGTTATTAGGCAAACTCGACAGACAATACTCGACAAATGGAAACAGGAATGGACTCACAAAACCGACAATAAATTAAGAAATATCAAACATGACATTCTTAATTGGGAATCATCCAACCGGGACAATCGTCGTGAAGAAGTTGTACTTGCAAGATTGAGGATCGGGCACACACGGCTAACTCATGAATACCTGATGACCAAAACTGAAAAACCAAACTGTACAATATGTAACAGTGACCTAACCGTACAACATATCTTAACTGACTGCCAATCACGACTTAATTTGGACATTCCTCACGACATGACAGAACTCCTTGGAGATGGCAGCCCTCATATTGACAAGATACTCTCACACCTAAAAGACACCAACATATTTGACAAAATATAAAATAAAATAAAATAGAAAGAACATCAGGGTGGACCAAACAGCTCTTCCAAAAGAAGACATTTTTTTTTTTTTTTTTTTTTCCCCAAATGATTGCACCATTTCTAAATCCAGCTTAATTTTTTGAATCGGCATTGCTTTGATGATGCACAACTAACCTTGAATTAAACCAGCTGGCTGTATAATTAGATTTATACATAAAATTGAAATTCCTAGGATTATATATATGTACTAATTAACATAACCGTATATGTATATAGTATTTATTGTATAATTGTAATAATAATTGTATTAGGCCTTAGTTATACAGAATGTACATATATAGACAATAACGTAATATACTGTAGTAATATATATACATGATGTAAGTATAGACAATTATGTAATTTAATATAATGTAATAATGTATAAAAGATATAAATATATAGACAATAATGTAATATAATATAATGTAATGATATATACAGAATGTTAACATGTAGAAAATAATGTATATATATATAAAAATGTAAGGTGTACATCGCTGTAAAGCGTTAACAAAAAAAAAAAAAAAAAAAAAAAAAAAAAAAAAAAAAAAAAAAAAAAAAAAAAAAAAAAGAATGAAGTTTATTAAAACGTGGATCTAAAATTTTGTCTACAGAAAGAATAACTATTTCTTCGTCCCTGTCAAATTTAGTTTTTAGAGTATTTTGAAACGATTCTAGTTAGATCGATTCTTTAAAAAGGTCAGCCCTTGGAGATTTATTCTATAAAAAGATCGGCCCTCGGAGATTTATTCTTTAAAAAGATCGGCCCTTGGAGATTGATTCTTTAAAAAGATCGGCCCTTGGAGATTTATTCTTTAAAAAGATCGGCCCTTGGAGATTGATTCAAAACATCGATATATCGTGTTAAGAAGCTCGTTTTTTTGTTTGTTTATTTTTTTTTTTTTTTTAACGCCTTCTTAAGTGAATTCATGAAAGACTAATTAATATGAGGGGGGGGGGCAGAGGCTTGAATGATTCAGCGGACTAACGAAATTTTGATGAAGAGTTATGATTTCGTTGGAACCTTATGAACTATTTATTTATTTCATGATGAGCTACGCAACTTTAGCTAGAATCTCATGATCAGGAAAATCTCTGTCCAGTCAAGAAGAAGAAATAACAAACAAAAATAAAACAAAATAATAACAAAACAGAACAAAAACGAAGACAGGAACAACCAGGATAAGTTAATCCGAGTGACTTTTTACTGATAGGTGCAAATATTCGCGCATACATATGGGGTTTAGTAAAGTATGCCTATATATCATATTCATCCAATACTCTTACCTAATTACATTTAAGTATGGTCATACATCAAACATAAAATCAAGTGAAAAAAAATAATAATAAAATAAAATATAAAACTAACTGGTCACATTAAAAGGTACGAAAATGGTTAATATATAAACAAATAGTAAAAATGATTCCATTGTCTCTAATTAACTACATAAAATAAATAAATAATAATAAGAAAAAATAATAATAATGCAAGAAGAAAAAATTAAAAAAAAAAAAAAAAAAAAAAAGGAGAGAAAAAAAAAGAAGAAAAGATTTTATATAGTTACACAGAAGAAAAGTAAATTCAGGTTATTATAATGTGTTATATTTTGTTATAAATGTTCAGTGTCTTAAAATGTCTAAGTATTGTGTCGATGTATGGACTACCTTCAGTCAGTAATTCGTGAAGGTCGTGAGGAATGTCTAAGTCACTTCTAAGTCTACAGTCTGTCAGTATGTGTCTAACAGTCAAAGTCTCATTACAACTTGCACAGGTTGGCCTCTGCTTGTTTTTCATTAAGTAAGAATGGGTTAGATGGCAGTGTCCAATACGAAGCCTAGTCAAAATCACTTCTTCACACCTGATGCGGTGTTTATGAACTATTTAACATTTTTCGGTTCTGAAAATGAAACGACTTCATTACCTGGCCTCTCTTGATGGAGCTCAATAAGAGATTAAAGACGTGGAGAAGGAGCAGGGATGAATGAGAGTGGAACTGAATATTTCATTTAAAGCCGTTCTAATTTCATGGTCATTTAATTTGTTTATTCTTCGGGCACTTTTAAATAAATTTAAAGCTCCAGTAACTCGAATAGAAATTTATCCTGCTCACGATGAAGCCACGTGGATGATCGCATGCGATACGAGTAAACGATTATACTTATACAATATACGACTAGTGTTGTTAAAAGCGAGCCCTGACTAGAGGCTTCAGGCCTGAACCTTGAACCTAGCCTCTACAGCCCGAGCTCTGAGGGCTCCATGAAGGCTCGGGAGTGAGGCTTCATCCTAACCTTATCAAGCCCTGAAGGTTCGGCAAGGTTCTCCCTCGAGCCTTGAAGGCTCGGCCTTGGAGCTTTGGGAAGGTAGAGCTTCGGCAAGCACGGTTATAGTCAAACCCTTTCTAGTGCTTTAATAGATTATCTATATACAATAATTACTTACTCTTTAATTATTACATTTTATTAATTTCGATTTTTTGGTGACATATCTCACCATTTATTTAACTATAATAAATATAAAGTTTTAACGGCATCTTTATTTACAAAGGGAGGTAATTTAGCTGTTACCTCTGATAATTCTTATTTTGCTTCATTTGTAATTTATTAAAATTCAACAGAGTTCAGTTTATAATGTTAATGATTACCCTAAATAAAGTGCCTCATTTAGCTGATTTTTTAAATTCTGTATTCTTATGGATTAAAATCTGCATGAAAAATTGTATGGACTTTTATTATTTAAGGGAGATAAAAGTATGACAGTGTCATACAGTTAAGAGGTATGGCAGTGTTGCCATCACCGTCTAACAGAATTTATTTTTTAGAAAAAGTTACTTTTTTTAAACAATTAGTGATCCATATAATCTAGTTTATCGATGTCATGATAAATTTAATTGGTAGCGAATAATTTCAGTGTGGCGGGAACAATTTTGGACGAATCTACCAAAGTATATTTCATGAAACAGCTGTTTGCCCGCCGTCCGCCATTTTGGAAATGAAAAGTAAAAGGCTTCAAAGCATGCGCCTTCTCCCGAGCCAAGCCTTCAAGGCTCGCGCCTTCTCCTAAGCCGAGCCTTCAAGGCTCGCGCCTTTTATCAAGCCCTGTCCAAGCTCTGAGAGCTCGAGCTTTTAGGAGCCGCGCCTTCTAGCCTTAAAGGCGCGCTCTTTTACAACACTATATACGACGATGCAAACGTTTATATCACATCATATGGCAAAAAACAGCTGGTCCAGACGTGGAAAAATCAAATAAATATGGTCGTTTGCCAATCAGCTGCTTGGGATAAATTGTTTCACGGTTACAAATCGATTACAAAAAATAGCCTTTGGTATTAAGGAAATATTAAAATAAAAACCAACTTATATCAATGTTCCTAAATTTTATCTATAATACTTAAAAGTTGATTATCTAAGTATTTCATGGTCGTTTTTTTCTTTATAACAGGGATCGAAATAGTTTTTTTTTAATAAAAAAAAAATAATTTAACTGTTTAAAAAACTTTGATTTTATAAGCTAAAAAATAACATTTAAAAAAAAAACCTTTTATCTAAACGTTTTAAAAGTAAAAGTTATTTTTTAAGAGTAAAACTTCTAAAGTTAGATACATGGAAATAAAAGTTAAAGTAATGCTTTTATTTTTTTCATTGTGAAATAAACGTTTTCAGTACATATTTTAATCAAGAATTTGAGGGGTTCGTTGGTTTACAATACCTGGAATACTTGGAAGGAAGAAAATACACACTTCCATACCTATATAAACTAGGACTTATCCTACACCCCCAGCCCAGCCACACAAGTAAGTGTTGAAAGAGCCTATTCAACCCTAAAGTATATAATAAATTATTATAAATATAATCTAAATTCCACGCACTTACAGGATAAATTATAATACAAATTGAATCAATTCCTCAAAATAAGTGAAATGTTCTTAGTTTAAAAATTTATTTTCGTTTATTTAATGAGATATATTTGTTGATACAAAAAAAAAAAAAAAAATATAAAATAAAATAAACATTAGTAGCTCTAATGTATTCCTTTAAACGTTTTTCTATTAAGTATTTAAAAAAATTACTTTAAAACTTTTATTTTTTAAATTGAAAAATAACAGTTAAAAAAAAACTTTTTTAAAAAAAGTTTAAACCCAAAAAGTCATTTTCGAACTTTTACTTTTTAAAAAATCAAAATAAAAGTATAAGTTTAAAAAAAATACTTTTTTTAATCTATAGAGAGCCCGGAGGTAATGGTCAAGAATCTAAACTCTAGATGAAGTTACGCCACCAAAATATTTTAAAAAATGACGATTATACTCAAAATTGGTCATTTGAGGAAAAAAAAAATGCTTTTTCAAAATTTGTATTAGTTTAATCCCATATTTTAAAGTAAATTACAAAAAATAAATAAAAAATAAAAATAATGCTTTGCAAATGTGGACGTTATTAAAATAATGCTCTATAAATAATGGACGTTAAACTTTAATAAAATAAAATAAATGTTGTGTAATTAAATTACATACATCAGACATTTTCCAGGGATTCGTAAAAACATTGTCATGTTCTTTGAGGAACTTATTACCTTGAAACGAATTCATGGCACAAAATAAGGTAAGATTGCTTTGCACGATCTCCGGAGAAATTACCAGGCAACAATAGAATTTTATTTGTCAAAGGAATATTCCCTCGAGAAGAAGGAGATGGGACTCTGCGAAATTTGTAGTTTCATTTTCAACGACAAAGGAAGCTGGAGTAATTGAAGATTTGACAACACTTGACGGAGATTGAGCGAATAGGCGGAGCTTATGAATGGAACGCACGGCATATTAAGGGATATTAGGAACAGGAACTGAATAACATCCAACGGGGAAGCCGCCAGATGAGTAACTTCATTGTCATTTATGCCTATATTCGGTTCTATTGAAATGTATCTTAGAATCAGAGAGTATCCCTCAAAGAGATTGTCTCGAATTTCAAGTATATAGTTATCTTCAAATAAGCATTCAAAAGCTTATACATTCTTAGGGAAGATATTCAATATGATATAAGGGACGACATGAGGAGAGGAGTTTGTGTACGTACGCAAGTCACAGGATCAAGATCTTTTTATTTAGAGCACTCTACTTGCTTTATGGAAAAGTTCAAAACTAGGCTTGTTCTAATAGTTTAAACCTACTAGTGCGCCTGGGTCCAGTCCTTCACTACGCACATCAACGGGGTACCTGTAAGGGTAATATTTTGCGGCCGGAGCATAGTTTTGACCACGAGATCTCCCTAGTGTGCCGTATTAGATAACAGAGAATCAGATACGGCTGAACTCTATAGCAACTGCCTCTCGTGGCATTGATTCTCATTTGATTTTCTTTTAAGGCGGTAATGAAAGTTTGAAGGCCAAAGCAAAAGTCCGACTCGCAGGAACTGCAGCATCTTAGCGCGGTTCCGTTCATGTCCCTAGTGCCATTTGATAAGCTTAGAAAAGAAATAAACTTATTTTTTTTATATATCTCGTGAAAATTGTCAAAATCCTCTCGAACATCTCGAATAAAAGTGATATTAAGGCGTCAGGGACACCGACAGTAGCTAACTTTTACACAGAAGCGGAAATTACAGAATCTGGCTCTCATTCTAAAGCAAAGGTCTATAAATCAATACAAAATATGCCTAATAAAGCCTTTCTAGTGGATACAGAAGCATGGGCGTATATGAGGGGGGGGGGCTGAGGGGGCTGCAGCCCCTCCCGAAATTTTGAATTGATGATAAAAACTTCTCGTAAAACCCTTAAAAATAAATTAAATAAGATCACTTAGTTCATAAAACATATTTTATTTTACGTGTAATAGCGTTTTAGTTGCCTAAAATTATTCCAAGCTCTAAATATTTAGTATTCCATACCCTGGAAATTGTCTCAGCCCCCCCCGAAATTGCTTTTATATACGCCCATGTACAGAAGGATCAAGAAGAAGTACACAAGATTGAGAAGAATACCCTGCCTAATATAGCCTATATAGAATAATATGCCGAATAAAACCTATCTAGTTAATAAACAAGGACAAATAAAAGTCTTGACGAATAACAAGTCAAGAAAAAAAACTTTATTTAACAAAATAAAACAAAGTTTAGTTGCCCAACTACAATAGAATAATATACCTAATTAAGTCTATGGAGTAGATACAAATGGACCAAAAACAAGTCTTGTGGAATATTGTTTTTTTTTTCTAATTAAATACTTTTTATCAATATTTAGTATATAACATTTGTTGAAAACTATTGATTGCTAATTGATGAATCGGTTTACAACTAAGTAGTCTTTATGAATATTTAGTATATAACCTATGTTTGGATCTGTTTTTGGGGTGCTCTCCGCCTAGGCTTTGTATTTGTGTCGGCAGATACCTGGGGTATATTTACAGCTCTTGAGGATTAACTCTTAGCAGGTAAATTTCCTGCGGACCTTCTGCTTCTACGGTTATTGAACCGCCATATTCGCTCATAGTATCTAACCGTTGTGAAGTTTATTTTTTGGATTTAGCACTTAATATACATATGTAGACTAAATAATAGCAAGAAGTAATCCTCCGTCGTCGGTTCTTAACTATGTAGACTCGCTAATGTTATCCAATCTTAGATACATCGTATTTAAAATCCACAGCAAAAACACGACATTTCATCAGAATCCCCTGCTGAATAAAACTTATATAGAATAATATGCAAAATAAAGCCTATCTAGTGGATAAAAATAGAGGAAAAAAGCCGTTCGTGGTGGTAGAAAATCTTAAAAGTATTTTGCTCAGAAATCTCCGAAATATTGTCACTAATTTTACGTATCCTGTTTTATAGCCAAATAGATTTATATTCTATAATCAATAAGAAAAACCTACTAACAATAAAAAACTATGGGTAACAGATGAAAATAGGGAATACCAAGAATAATTCTAAAGAACGAAATCAACACCAGTACTGTAATCTAGATATTCATACGGCATCTTCGAATTCTAACAAACAAAATATTGATTCTAATTATACGTATCCTGTTTTATTGACAAATACATTTGACTACTATAAGCAATTAAAAACACTAGGGAACATGCCAAAGAACTCGGAATAGGAGCCTCGACAGTTTCAAGACATTTGAAGGAAATCGACAAATCCAAAACTGACATTTCATACGGTACAGCCTGATATATTTTTAACAATGAATTGCTTTTCTTATTTTAATTAATCTGTTTTATTGTAAAATACATTATCCTACTATAACCAATGAAAAAACAACAAGGAATAAAAACAAACAAGAAGAACCGTTCGAATAAACGAAATCAATTACTTCAAAGTTTAAGCACTTATTTCTCCGATTGACATAGCCTAATCAAAAATTGTTTCAAAATCTTTTTTGTAGAACATTTAGTAAGCTTTCGCATGGTAACCCTCCGTTTACCAATATTCCTAACCGTCTTCGAGATATCAGGGAATGTATACGAAGTTCCCAAAACATTTCATGTCTGTTAATAAAATATTTTATTCTAATCCTTCCTTAGCTCCAAACGTAACCGAAATTTTAACATATTAGTGTTGATGAAATTCAAACATGCAGAAAATGTTTCAACTGAATCCCATAATTTGAAGTATCAAAATCAAAGACAAAAAGAACAGTTCGAATAAGCGAAATCAATTACTTTAAAGTTTTAAGCACTTATTTCTCCGATTGACATCGCCTAATCAAAACTTTCATTAGAACCTTTTTTGTAGAGCATTTAGTAAGCTTTCCAATGGTATTCTTCCGTTTCCCAAGATTCTTAACCTTTTTCGAGATATTAGGGAAAGTATACAAAGTTACCAAAACTTTTTTATGTCTGTTAATAAAATATTTTATTCTAACCCTTCCTTAACTCCAAACGCAACCAAAATTTCAACATATTAGTTTTAATGAAAGTAGAAGATGCAGTAAATGTTTCAACTGAATCCCATGATTCTAAGTACCCAAACCAAAAACGGCATTCAAAAATTATTTTTTCAGTTTTCTCGAAAACGGTTATATCTATCGCCTTGAAAATGGTTTCATTCGTTTTCCTAGCCCAAGAAGCCTATAAAACGAGTACTTATAAGCTTATGAACTCAAAAACGTAAGCGTTACGATTTTTTTTGCGCGAATTTAGCCCCAAACGCCATCTTCCAGTGGGCGGATTTTGCTGGTTAACGAACTTGACCTTTCAAATTGGACGACAGATTTTTGTACCAAATTTCATCAAAATCGGACCATCAGGGAAGCCAGAAATGAGCGAACAGACAAATATATATATATATATATATATATATATATATATATATATATAAATATAAATATATACATATATATATATATATATATATATATATATATATATATATATATATATATATATATATATATATATATATATATATACAAATTTGAACCACCGTTATTTTCGGTCTCTAGGGGTTCTGAAACGCGAAATTTTCTTGTCGGCATTTCCGGATTGTTTCATTGTATCAACCTTATAAGCGGGGTTCCTCCCTATGGGGGAGGGAGGAACCGCGCTAAAATAAGCGGGGTGGAAACCGCGCTAATATACGGTCTCCACTTTTGATGTTTCTTCCTGGGTTGGTTGTGAGTAAGTACTTGAAGAGAATTCTCCATACCATACGACAATACTGATGTGGTGTTGAGATTTAGAAAATACAATCTTTAAGGATGCTCCAACATTAGGTCTTTCATCTTCAGCGGCGAATGAAAAAAAAAAAAAAAATTAATATACAAGAAGATGGTGAACTTCTGCCACATTATATAAATCGAAAACATTAATGGTATTCGGAAATTATTGGGCCTATCCCGTGATAGGCATGGAGGAGTCGCTCGGCATTAATTTACCGAAGCTATTCGTAGAGCCATGACATTTTGGTCAATTGTAAAAATGGACAATTTGTCTGTACTTCTATGATGTCCTAACCTTGTCTCAAGGCAATGTTTAGGGTTTTGAAGATAAGGGGTTACTGTTTATCTACTAAAAAGTGATTCGTGGCGAATTTTTTTTTTTTTTGTATGGCGCATTGCTACGAGCCACAGGCAAATGGTACAAAGAGCAAGCTCTTCAGAGTCGTCGCCCAAATTCATGAATGGATACATAGTTCCCTCACCGTGTAATTGAATAAGGCTCGATGTATGGAGGCTCCTGAAGATGGCAAAGAGGATTTAACCAGCACTCGAATAAAATTGTTAGAGCACCTTCTCTACAACCCAACCCATCTTGGTACGTCTATAAGCTATTTCCTAAGGTAAAAGTCCATCACGCAGGAGCTGCATAACTAAGCACTTTCCTGAGAATATTTGTAGTGTAGACTACATTACTGAATGATTTGCTTTAAATAACCTTTATAAATAAAATAAAAACGTGAAGTGTTCTGCTCATTTACATTTGTTATGAGAACTGTTCAATTATATATCTTGTAATTAATTTGCTTCCAGAGTTATGTTTATACATGATACTGTACTACTTAACCCTCCAGTAGTGGCGCGCACCTGAGAGGTGCATATTTTTTTTTTATTTTTTGGATCTGGGTTGGCTGCTTTGTTTTGGCGGGCTCTCCACTTTAGTATCTTCCGGATTTCCGTTTTTCCACCGGCCAGTCGCATTGACGCGGTGGAATTGTGAGCTCATTATTGTGAGTGGCTGCCCTCGTCACCTCTCAGGTGCCGCGCCATAACTCACGTAAGTATTCGAGATATGAGATATTTACACTTTTCGTTCTCTATCTTACCATGCTATCATCTATAAGAATGTGGGTGAGTTTATTCGATCTTGGAATAAATGAGAGGAGTAAAAATTGGTCTTCAACTGCGAGGTACAGCGCAACTATTCATGTGATTTTCTATCCTTTTTTTACATGAATATCATGTAGGATAAGATTTAAGATGGAGGAATGGATAAGAAGATGAGCGTAACAAAGCAGGCGATAATCCTTGCAAGTTATAGGAACATGGTCTGTAGAATAGGTAGAAACAACCCCTGGGTATTCGTCTGTGGCAGAAGGTCAATTTTATAAAAACACACTTTCTTTCTTCTGTACTCTTTTATTAGGCTCTACATGTTTCACGTCGCTGTGACGCCTCTTCAGGAGCACTTAATCTAAATAAAATAAAATATGGTTACAGCCTATCCATTAGAGAACCTTCCGCAGGTAGGGCCACGTCTGGACTGATTAGATCAATCATGTCTACTGGGTATCAGCTGTTTAAAATCGATAGTTTTAGGGTAAATGTCGATTTTCCAAAAGAAGTTTTTGTCATTTTATAAAATTTTTTAAGTCGTCTTGTTTATTAAATTAAAAAATATTTTATCCAGGTATTTAATATCTGTTTTTTTGTTGACGGCCTTTTTCCTATTTTTAATTATGTGTATATTTTCCTTAATTTTTCTTTTTATGGTTTTTTTTCTTTATCTAATATCTTTACCGTGTCAAAATTAAATGTGTGGCTATATTGTATCGCATGATCCACCAATGCCACCAGGGTATGTGAGACTCTTGCTTGTTTACCCGCAACTAAGCTTTTAGCTTCTCCACTTACTTATGGTGGCATCAGCGTCGGCAACTATTTCCATCACTCTCATCTAATCTTAGTTTCACCTTCTGGATGATATATATATATATATATATATATATATATATATATATATATATAGAGAGAGAGAGAGAGAGAGAGAGCGAGAGAGAGAGAGAGAGATTTCTTAAACTGTTTTAAGAAAAAAAAAAAAATCCTGTAATTTTAAATTTGTTACTCCAAAAGGACGAAATGAGTTGAAGTTGGTTTCACACGTTTGACTATGATAAAACAGAGATTTTAAAATTTTGGAGTAAAGGAAGTATTACAAATTAAATGTTATATGAACAGACGAGGACATTTATGGATATTTGGACATTAAATAATGAAAGAATAATGTCTTGGAGGCGGTTGTGATAAGTGGAATATAAATAGAAATAATCGTGTCAACTTTTTTTTCATGTAAATCGGCCTTATATAGGTGCCTCTTCAAAAGCGATAAAAATCAATATTTTGAAAATCCAGCCTAATTCAGAAAGACAGAATCTCCCCTACAAAATGCACATCAAAACTGACATTACTAGGTATGGCGACAGTCAGCTGTGAGTATCTGTGTGGAATTGATAGGCTAAAAAATGTAAAACACGATTTTCCAGGGAATTTTTATTCATTTAAAATAAACTGCATGGATTGTATCCATGTATTTTACACATCTTGCTACTTACACCTGATTGACCTCAATTTTGGCATGGTTCGTCTTTGTAGAATCAGACTGTATTTTTAGTGTAGTGAGTTTTAAGTCCCTTGAGGAGGCTCATGGATAGTGTGAAGCATATTTATTTGTCTGTTCGCACTGTAGTTGATGAGCACTGAAATGAGCTGATTCTAATGAAATTTAGTTCAAACATCTTTCGTGTAGTTTGAAAGGTCAAGTTCGTTATCCAGCAGAATCTGTCCGCGGGAACGTGGGGTTTGGGGCGAAATACGCGCGAAAAATCGTAACGCTTAGGCTTCTGCGGTAATATGCTTGCAAGTAGACATTTTCTAACGTAGGGAAACGGGCGAAAACAGATTTAAAGCGATATTTATATTTTATTAACAAACATGTGCGTTTTGGCAATTTCGTTTATTTTCTAAAATACCTCGAAAACGGTTGTGAAATCGTGGTAGGTGGTAGGTAGCCATTCAAAAGCTTACTAAATATTCTAAAAAGCGGTTCTAAAGAAATTTTTGCGATGTGACGATCTGAGGCAATATAAGTGTTTAAAACCTCGAAAGTGTTGATATATTTTCTTTGAACTGTTCTTGACGTTTGTTTTCATCAGTATTTTATTTCTTGTTGATTATGTAATTGATTTTAGCATTAGAATTAATTTACTAGTAAATCAAGATAAGTAATTAAAATTAGAACGATATTTTGGTTGTTTGAAACAGAACTTTCTGTGCAGAAGTCGAAGAGACCGAGTGAGTAATTTCAGAATGTTTTCAGTACATAATGGTGCCTACTTTTTTTCCCTAGGTGTTTAACGGTAACACGCAAGAAGTTTTGGAAACACACTTAGATGACGCAGTTCCTGTGGCTTCAGTTTCCGTTTTACGAATCAGACTAGGAAAAAAATATGTATCTTATTGAGCCAGACCAGCCGGACTTTAATTGTATGTTTGAAGCTAATTTCCGCTACATTAGTCATTGCTAAAGCCCATCTTCTCCCAATATATATATCGACCCTTTCCTGGAGGAAGGGAGAGTATTGTAGTTTGGCTTTATACGGAGGGCGAATGCTGAAGAGATGCTGGGCGCATGTCGAGTTTCTAAGGCTTGCTGTTGGTTTGTAGTCAGGAGCCAACCTCTGTTCAGCCTGGACCATCTCTCTCAGCTCGAAGCATCTCTCGTCGTCAAGTACGCTATTTACACCGTCGGGATTCCACATCAAAGAAGAGGTATGCTTCTGTATTTTTAGACTTTTTCCTAACTCTCTAAATGGACCCCTTGTAGTTGGTCATGGACCCTTGGGGGTCTACGTGGACCACTTTGGGAATCCCTGATCTAAACTAAGATATTTAAATTTTGGCAGGGTTTGGTGTAAAGGAAGTATGAGAAAAGAAAAATGTTTTTAACAACAATGAAAAGTTTTGTGATCTTCGCGTACTTTCTTCGATATCTCAAAAAAGGTTCAGAAATCTAGGTATGTGGAAGGTGACTATTCGAAAACTTACTAAATTCTCTAGGTTATGAAGCAATTTTCGATTGGGAAATGTCAATCGGAGAAATAACTCGTTAAAACTTCGAAAGACTTAGTTTTTTTCTTTTGAACGGGTTTTTGTCTCTGTTTTCTGCCTCACTTTTTGATGGGTTATTTCTTTTATGGATTTATTTGCTGATGTTTCCGCCTTTTATGAGCATATAAAGAAATTTTGACCCAACAGAAAATGTCTACACTCGGGCAGACTTGTTTAAAAATCATTATTCATAAATGGAAAATCGGTCACAGTGTGCAAATTCAAAATTTGACTTTACACTTAGCCACAGTCAAAGTCCACCCCATTGTTGTCCGCTAGTTCGGCATTCTAAATTACTCACGCATTCATAACATTGTTAAGTCAAGGATATTTAAAAATACTCAGGACGTTGCAAAGGTCTACAATACTGGGCCAGGAAAGGACAAAATCTCTTGGAAATTAGAGACCGGCAGAATTTATTTAAGAGTTGATTTCGTGCACTTGAAATGGAAAAAGTTGATTCATCGCAATATACAGTAAAAAACTTTATTTTATTTATTAAAAACTATATTCAAGGTGTCCGATATATGCCGAATATTTTGGAAAACGTTACTGATATTTTTTACAGTTTGAAGCTCAAATGAATATCTTTTAGATGCGTCGTTTAGAAACAATAATTTATTAAAAAAACAAATCTCCTTTTAAGGCTTAAGCGCACGCTTAAATGTGGCACAAGATTTGTAATGCACTTTTACAAATTACTCTATTTCATCTAAAAAGGTTTCAGGTATAAATTTTGGCAGGAATAGGACAATCACAGAAAACTATGCTTGACGGCAAATTAATAATAATTAAAATTAAAATGAGCAACAACCATTAAAACGTTAGGTAAACAGATGCAAAAACTGGTTCAAAAGTGCAAAACTAACAATTTCGAAGTTTCAAGTATTTATTTCTCCGATTGACATCGCCCCATCGAAATTTACATCACAACCTTTTTTTTTGTAGAGAATTTAGCAAGGTTTCGAATGGTTACCTTCCACTTACCACGACATTCCAACCGTTTTCGAGATATTTTAGAAAATGTACGAAAAACCCAAACCTTTTCATGCCTATTCAATGAAATATTTTATTTCTAGTACTTTCTTAACTCCAAACGGAACCAAAATATATCTTGAACAAGTTTCAACTAAATTGATCGTTTCAGAATACCCAAAATGAAAATTATTTTTTGTGCCAAATTTCATAGAAATTGAACCATTTGTGAGCTGGCGAGGGAGCGAATATACTTATATACCTACATACACACACACACACACACACACACGCACGCACGCACGCAAGCACGCACATACGCGCGCGCGCACACACACACACACAACACACACACACACACTCACACACACACACACACACAGATATTAAAACCACCTACATTTTCGAGGTCTACGGGTCCTGAAACATGAAATTTTCTAGTCGGCAGTCCTGTTTGCGTCTTTAGGTCAACCTCGCAAGCGGCGTTCCTCCCTATGGAGGTAGGGAGGAACCGCGCTAAAAGTCAGAACATGAACGGGTTCATGAGGAACAAATGGGTTTCCTCTCTATGAAGAGCGGGAGGAACAGCGCTAAAAAAAGTGCTAATAAATGTCTGACAAAAGATATGAACAATTATAAAGTATTGGAGCAGAAATGAGTTAATCTGTTGGGAGAGAGAAATGAACGCGAGGGATAAAGATTCTTACAGATGAGTAGTTGAGACGAGACAACTAGACCACAAGCACTGAACTAGCCACTGTAGGGTTCTGCGGTCTCCCTTCTTGCTTGTTAAAGCATCGTTTCATTTCAACTTATCTTTGCATCATATTAACCTTCATATTTCATTCTTACTTTTAAGGTTATTATTTTATTCTAATATATAAGTATATATTACAGCGAGTATTTGACAGATCAATTTCCATTAGCCGATGAGCATATTTCAAACAGTTGTGCTAAAATTAAAAAAGAAGTTGGCTGAGATAGGAGCAGATGTATTTTTTTTTAATTGGTTTTGACCCCCTGAGCCCAGCCGAGTGTAGTTCAGAGGCGGGGGCGACCACAAAAAAAATTGTCATTTGAGTGACTTATCAATACCTTCATCGTAGCTATAAGACTAAGTGTGCACAATTTCAGGTTTCTAAATCAACAATATCAAATGTTGTTGAGTTTTAAGCGGTTTTTGACCACTGTGCCCCACGGTGCCCGGGCCCGAGACAGCTGTACCCGGCAGTCCCCCCCCCCCCATGTGGCGGCCCTGTTTTTACTACTATCTCATTATCATATTTTTCCTTTAACTCGAACATTCCGGTAAGATCATACTCAATATGCCAGTAAGCAGCAAAGTTGATTCGATGGTTGTGGTGCGATAAAATTCCTTCTCTTTAAGATTTAATTTTATATTTTTCACGAAAGACCAAACCCGACCAAAAAATGCTTCTATTACTTTACTAATGGCACTAGAGATGTGAACGGAAAATTTCTTGTAAAATAATATTTAATTATTTGCGACAAGTTAAGTAATTTGGAAACTGTTTAATAATTTTAAGACTGCAAATTATTAATCATATTAAACTACATATAATGAAGTGTTCATGGGAAGAGTATAGACGTTGGAGGTATGGAAATTTTGATGAAAAAGGATGCTTTTCTGGTCGCTGGAGGCTTCACAAAGGGCCTTGATCAAATCAATTTCTCTTTATTCAAAGAAATCCATTGGCACAACCATTTTAAGTCACTCCGATGAAAGAGATTTTTTTTTTGTATGAAAAAGGAAGGAAAGGAGGGTAGATATAATAGGATGGATTCAGAAAAAAAAATGTTGCTGACGCTTTAGGAAACGCACATGGTCAATATGACTTCACCTCAGGGGACTATGATATACTACAAGATTTATGGTTATATAATATGACTTCACCTCAGGGGACTATGATATACTACAAGATTTATGGTTATATAATATGACTTCACCTCAGGGGACTATGATATACTACAAGATTTATGGTTATATAATATGACTTCACCTCAGGGGACTATGATATACTACAAGATTTATGGTTATATAATGTAACCTTAAATAACAACATTGCGGTGAATAGATATCGGATTTGTCATTATCTAGCAGGAAGTGCACTCCAGGCTATAAATCCACCAAAGGAGTGTTTTGATTGTATTTTCTCTGCAGATATTTTAGGATCTATTGGGGCACATACCAACCGGAAAATAGACCGTCAAAAAGCCAAATAAAAAGGAACAAATATCTTATAAACAAAATTATCATGAAAGAACTAAATGCATTATTGGGTATACTTTAATTTTCGGTACACTCATAGATAACATAGCAAAAAACAAAAAGAAAAGTTCAGTCCGAGAGAACAAACCTTGTTTACTATAGGTTTTTTGGGTCGCTGAATCCGATTTCTAGGACAGAAAACCCTTGGTTTAAGCCTAATCTCACAAAAATCACAATTTCTGATATTTTACAATATAGTATTTTTATTTAAGTCGTTAACCAAATAAACAGCTATTTCCCGTGTACTGCCTTTCAGGGCTCGAAAATCCAAATTTTTTGAGAACTCAACCTTTTCCACTGGACCATTTGGAGCCAAGTTCTCAAACGTTTGCGTTTTAGCTTATATTTGAGTACTTAATATGTTTTCTGATGCAAAAAATCTGTGAGTTCGTATACAAAAACTCACCCAAGGCCATCGGAGGTGATACTTGAACATATGCAATCCTTAAACTCCTTAAAGGAACGGGTTGTGCAATAGTAAAATAAGTAAGTAAGGACTCTACTATCCCAGCCAAAACATAAGTGAGATTTTAATGGCATTCTGTAAAAAGAATATTTAGCATAAAACGAAAGATCAACTTTTTTTTATTTTTATTTGATGCTGTTCCGCTTCATGGTGATATATACCTTACATTTCGTGTTTATTAAGCTCGTTATGTGCCTAATATTATCATAACATTGTTTTGTGTATATTTACATTATGTATATGACCTTATTTACGCAATAAATTATTATTATTATTACATTATACATTTTTGATTTTGAGAGGGGGGGCAACATTATTTTTGAGGGCATATCTTAGGAAGAACTGTAATAACTAGGGACCGGATTTTTAGGATAAAATAAGCATCCAATTAGCTTTTTGCGACAGGCATAATAGGTATTTTTAGGTTTTTATTTAAAATCCATTTTAGGTGATAAAAATGTTTCAATAGTTTCAAAAAATAGGTCATTTTAGGTTTTTTATTGAAAAATCCATTTTAGCTTTTTTTAGGTGATAAAAATGAAAAATAGGTTCAAAAAATAAGTTCAACCAATTATAATTTATCACTAATAATTTTGATTAATTTGTCATTGATAAATTAATATGTATATAAATAATGACATAAAATAAACAACAAATAACAATTTTGATAGAAGGAAAAAAAAGATGAGGAAATAAAAATAATACGGAAATATGAGTTTTTTTTTTTTTTTAAAGAATAATTAGTCCAAATATTCAACAAAATACCTATTTATTTTAAAAACCAATTAAATGAAATTTATATAAATAAAATACATTTTAGAAATGAGGCAATGTTTAAAAAAGTGTTGACAATTCCAATTTTCAAATGAGATTAGGAAGATCTGAGAAATGTGCTCTTAGGAATGCGAGCGCACCACGAATCTCGTTGGTCTGGGGAACATCGAAGCCTTAGAAATGGGAGCTGCTTCTTTCATATCCAAAGCGTCAACTGTTTTTTTTTTTCGCCCAGCGTGTTAAAATGTGTTTTGGTGGAAGCGACACTCCAAGTAAAATTCCCCTGAACGTCTGGACCCGGGAAGATGCTTTTAAGAAGAATTGCTTGATCGAGGACATGAGTTCATTGAATTGTATTTTCTATTTCAAAGATTAGGTATTTCTAGGTCATTCAATCGTTATTTAGGTAATTTTAGGTGATATCATCCTGAATAGTTTTTTTTAGGTTCTTAGAAATTTGCATGAATGATAGTACAAGACGCGAATCATATAAAAAACCGATCATTATCATGTTTAGAAGAAAGGAAAAAAATAGGTGAAAACCTAAGAATCCGGTCCCTTGTAATAACAATAATTGAAGTATGCGTAAATCGAAAAATTCCCGGAAAATATATTTCATTTTTAATATAAAACAGTTACTTACTTTTTTTCTCACTTGATTCGCTCATAACTCCGAAAGTATTCACGCTGGGCATTTTCTCAAAGCTTCAAAAGATTCGTAATGAAATTTCCCATAATGTCCCATTATTTAGAAATTAAACTTTATTCATTGCTTTGCCAAAGAGCAATAACAATGAAAAAGGGTAGAAAATTCACAATTTGTATATACATTTTCTCGGAAACTTAAAATTCATTTAGAACCTTCATATTCCAGGAGAAAAATTATGACTATATCGTAAAACGTAAATTTCGTTCAAATCGGATACTTTTCGCTTGATAATTTTGCAATTGAAGTATTAATACAAAAAATAACATTTTTTCAAATGGTTGCAAAACCCAAACAACTTGCTTCAACTATTTGAATATATATATATATATATATATATATATATATATATATATATATATTTATATACATATATGTATATATATATATATATATATATATATATATATATATATATAGGGGAAGGTGTTGTACCTCTGACCATATTGTACCTTTGACCACCGAGGCTGTGGCGGCATGTAGCAATATTTTATAAATTTTGGTGTAATTAGTGTTTAGCTCCTTCACTAGACGGCTTGTGTAACCTACTTTGGACTATTCAAGTCAAAGAGGATTCTTGCAAAAAATACTTATCCATTTCTATCATAAAAATGTTAGTTATTTATTGATGACGTTTTGCCTCATAATATTTTTTATATTAAGTCTTTTTAGATGGAAATCATTTGACAAAGTAGCTATTACAATAAGAAACATGGTGTAGCTTCTGAAATTGATTTATCTTACCCCTAAAAGTTTTAGCATGCTTTTTAATTTGCATTACCAGGGTGTTGTACCTCTGACCACGACTAGTTGTTGTTCCTTTGACCAGGTCAAAGGTACAACACACCTGAGTAATTTTTTCATAATTCAACTTTTATGTTCTTCTGATACGACTTTTTTTAAAAAATAATTAATATCGGTTGCTTCAATTGTTCAAAGAATTTAAAAAATAATAAATAATATAAGTTCAAACTGAATTTATTAATCCTCAGTGTAGCTGTTCAAACCTATCGCTCCTTATCGTTCCACTTGTAAGTTGTAAGACCTCATCGAAAAGCACAGGCAAGGAAAATGTCAAATAGGGGCCGGCCTAAAGGGAAACCTCATATCCTGACAGATATTCCTGAAAAGCTAATTATCGGAGGTGAAAAAAACGAAAGCACCATCCTAAACATAAGACGCCACAAACAAATAAACGCCTTCTTAAAAAAGTGGTAAATAAAAAGAAAATTGTTCTAATGACAGTTCAGATTCTGATAATGACACAGAAATTTCTTCAGGAGAAAGTGACGTTGATCTGTCTGATAAATGTCGCGAGTTTTTTAGATGACCAGCAACAATTTGAAAAATATGATTTGGAAAAAGGAAATTTTATACTTGTTAAAAATAAAAGTAAAAAGACTATTACATATTTAGTCGCAGAGATCTGTGGTATTAAATGTCCAATGTTTAAGATCCAATATTTGAAAAAACAAACTTTAAGAGACAAGTTTACGAGAGAAGATGAAAAATTGTATCATATTGATGTTGAAGACATTGAGGCTAAACTTACATACCCTATTATTGCTAGACATTTAAAACGTTTATCGATTGCACTGGATTTTTCAGCATATTACGCATAACATAATATCAATAATAGCTTTTTTATTATACTTACATCTTTGTCCTGTATTTATTAAACTTACAATTACTTACAATATTACTGAATACAATTTTTTTTCTACACTAATAATTTAGTCACCTGTTGAATACAATTATAAAAGACTATTTATATTTGTGTAGGTTATTTTTAACATATTTGTTTTGTTTTCTTGTGTTTAACGATGTATCCACTATTGGGCTATTAACGCCGGGCTATCTACAGGTTGCCACCCTTTTATAATACCGACAGCACGTGGTCGGTCACCCATTCAGGTACTGACCACGCCCGACGTTACTTTACTTCGGCGAACCTTACGGACCCTACGGGAACCGGTGTATTCAACGTGGCTATGGCCGTTGGAATTTTTAACAAATTATACAAGGAATACAGCCAGCACTACTTACCCTCTAAAGAATGTGCACCCTGTAAGGTATCCAGCTCCTGCGTGACGGACTTTTTCATTATCAACCAACTTTGGGAACTTTTATAAAAGAGAACTTATTAAAAATATTTACATATTATACTATGATTTGTAGAGCCTTATATATTTATTTGATTTCTCACACAAACTATTATATTTCATTTTCCTTTTCTTCTATCGAGTTTGAAAAGCGTTCTTCTCCAAAGAGGTTATAAACACGCACGGCATCACCCTTGAGAGATATAGTGTAACGGCCTTGGAGTTCTCACATCCTCGCTATGTGCCCATTAGAAACATAAGCCCTGACATGTTTGTAAGTGGCGACATGAATCGATAGGTATCAGTTTATCTCAGCCAAGAAGGACAAGAAAACCCCATAGTAGGCCAATATCTGACCTCTTCAATACGTCCCAATTACATTTTGATTATCGCCAATATTTATAATTCATTATGTTCTTGTTTTTAGTTTGTTAACTTAATTATTCTGGTCCCTGGGCACTAGTAAACAATCATCAATCACCGTTTAAGCCGGGGAAATTACTCAGCAAAGTATCCACTACATTATATGTAAAACATTTTACTCTTTTTTTTTTTTACTTATGTTTGTTCCTTTGTGAGTGTGTATATCGGGAGAAAAGAAAATACACGAAACTAAACTTAGATATTTAAATTTTGGTTCTGTTTGAAGTTAAGGAAGTATTAACAAAAATATTTTATTAACAGGCATGAAAAGTTTTGGGTTCTTCGTGTATTTTCTTATTTACGATATACACACTCACAAAGATAGTCAGAACAAACATAACAGAGTAAAATGTTTTAAATACCTATACTGTAGTCGATACTTTGCTGAGTAATGACTTAAACCGTGATTGATTAGTGCTCAGAGACTATAATAATTAAGTTACCAAACTAAAAACAAACCCAAAACGTATCATATATTTTTTTTTTTTTTTTTAAATACTTCCTTAACTCCAAACGCAACCAACATTTAAATATCTTAGTTTAAATGAATGCCAAACGTCTGGAACAATTTTCAACTAAATAAAATGTTTATGAATACCCAAACCGAAAGTTAGTAAGGAAAACTGGCAGTATCAACTTTCCTTTTAAACGGTTACAGATGTCGCTGTAAATATGGTTTTTACGTAAGGAAAAGAGTATATGCAAGCACATTAACCTAAACGTGTAAACCCTACGATTTTTTCTCACGAATTTCGCCCTAGTAACGGTGTGCGGATTCTGCTTGTTAACGAACGTGACCTTTCAAATCAGATGAAGGATTTTTGTACCTTTTGAATTGCATTATTTTCGTTATCTATGGGTTCTGAAACGTAAAATTTTCTGGCCGGCACTTTAAGAGTTTTAAAATCAAGTAAACAAATGTTTGATTCAATTTAATTACATTCAATTAACGTGTCATTATAAATGACTAATGGTTTAGGATATCCACAGGCAACCAACCTTTTCTGGCCAGGGGTACTTAAAACAAACGGCTATTGAGCTGTAATAGAGTGATTGTGAATAAATCATTTTGTTTTTTATTAATCACACGTAGCAATTAATCACACGTGCCAATACATGATCAATGTATGTTATTTGTAACCTTCAGCCTAATAAGTGAATATATAAACAGATGTCCATATAAACCGTAAAATAAGGTCCCATTAGTCCAGTGTTGTGAAATTGGTATAAACCTATACCCTGAGAGGGGAAAGACAAATATGTAGGTATATATTTGTTTGTTTGCACTCTTTGGCAAAAGTTCGACCCTTTTTCAGTTAAATTAAAATATCCTAGCAGTATTGGTTTGTACCATTTTCACCACTCTCTACTAATGTGGCACCATTTTACGGTATGTATGTATATATATATATATATATGTGTGTGTGTGTGTGTGTGTGTGTGTGTGTGTGTGTGCGTGCGTGAAGACTGAAGCAGAGAAAAAAACCCGTTTATAAGAACTATACCGTCACCTTTGGAATTTTTGGCATTAATTACTCCAAATGAGATTGCTCTCTCAGAAATTGCATAACAATCGTTTTTTTTTTTGTAGGATCTTTATTAAGCTTTCAAATATATGCCTTAGGTTTATCAAGATCATCCAACCCGTTTCGAGATATTTCACTGGCAGACGTATATATGTCCCACTCGCAGGAACTGCATCATCTTAGCGCGGTTCCGTTAATATCTCTAGTGTCATTTGAAAAGCTTAGAATAGAAATAAACTTATTTTTTTTGTATGAATCTCGTGAAAATTGTCAACATCTACTCGAACATCTAGAATAAAAGCTATATTAAGGCGTCAGGGACACAGAAGCGGAAATTACACAATCCGGCTCTCATTCTAAAGCAAAGCTCTATAAATCAATACACCATACAAACATGCATGGGCTTATATAGGGGGGATATAAACGGAACCGCGCTAAGATGACGCAGTTCCTGCGAGTCGGAGTTTTTTTCATTTCTTTTTCGTTAATTAAAAAAAGTTAAATATTTAATTTTAAAAAGTTTTAGTTAAATACTTAATTTAAAATCGTTAAATAAAATATAACGTCGTAGCAAGCGCTACCCCTAGGTAAGCCAGGTCCTCAGCTTAGACAGTAGCCTTTCAGCTCATCTATTTCTATCAACAGAAAAATGGTTCTCATTTTACGTATCCAGTTTTACAGACAAATAGATTTTCCTAATATAAACAATTACAAAAATAAAAAATTAGGGAAATAGACGTGTGCTAATGGCCTCGGCAGCAGATGCACACAAAAAAAAAAAAAAAAAAATTAGACAAAAATTAAAAAGTGAGTTAAACAACGACGAAACCCCGTTCAAAAGAACAAAACAAACGTGTTTGACGTTTTATGCACTTATTTCTCCGATTGACATCGCCTAACCAAAAATGTCGTTAGAATCTTATTTGTAGAGAATTTAGTAATCTTTCGAATAGTTTCTATCCACTTACCATGATTTCCCAACCGTTTTCGATATATTAAGGAAAATATGCGAAGCTCCCAAAACTTTTCATGTCTCTTAATAAAATATTTTATTCTTATCCTTCCTTAACTCCTAACGTAACCAAAATTTAAACATCTATGTTTATATGAATTTCAAACATGCAGATCATATTTTAACTGAATCCGATGATTCTAAGTACCCAAACCAATAACTTGATTGAAAAGTCGAAAAGACACAGCCCCTGGACCAGACAACGTTTGCGTATCTATGATTAAAAATTTATCTCAGCCAAACAAACAAATTATTATTATTATAGGAATTATACTAGAATACTAAACATTAATGTGAAATAGAACATAAATGTGAAATAGAGGCCAAGTTCCTCCCCCCACAAAGAAACACTCCCTTCCCCAAAAATATCCCCTCCTAAACCCTCCCCCAAAACGTCTTACCATCCTACACTCCAAAAAAGTAGTATGAGTTAGTGTATTAAGTGCACCATATTTTCAACCAAAAATATTTGCCAATACAAGAGATGATACAAGAAAGAAATGTCCAAGTTCATTACTTGGAAGACCTCATAGTTACTTACTAAGAACAGTAAAGACACTGCAACTGACCTTTAAAAACAACAATAAAAATACTTATATCCAGTTACTAAAATATCACTTTCCTTAACCTGGTATATTCTTAAACTTGGCAATGTTTTATTTGTGCCGAAATTATCTTTAGAGAGAAAACTAAACATTGCCAAGTTTAAGAATATACCTGGTTGAGGAAAGTGATATTTTCACCAGGAAACACTATTAACTATCCAGTTAACCCATTCCTTCCTTATGTCAAAGGAACCTCCGCCAATTTGGAGCTCTTGCAATGTGCTACTCACTGTTAAACACATTCTGACGAATTGCCGTGCTTATGAGCAACTAAAAGAGCAACACCAACTGCCTGACTCCTTAGATAAGATTCTAGGCGATCATACTAATCAGCTAGAGCGGCTTTTCAAATTTTTAAATGCCTCGAAGTTAATTGACAAAATTTAATTCAACCTTATATCAAAATTCAATACAACAAAATTTAGTTACACCTTAAATTAAAAATACCACTGTAAGCATGGCTAAATGACACTGATATGCATATGTACGTATATGGATGTATGTGTGTATATGAGTGTGTGTGTGTGTGTGTATGTATGTATCTATGTATATGGTTAATCACTAAACAATAATTAACAATCAAACGAATGGGGTTAATGACCTTAAAGGGTTGACATGCTATTAAAAAAAAAACAAACTTGATTCAACAATTTTCCATTTTTCTCGAAAACGGTTAAAGCTATCGACTTAAAAATGGTTTCATTCGGTTTCCTAGGCCAAGAAGCCTATAAAACAAGTACTTACAAGCATATGAAGTAAGCGCAACGATTTTTTTCGCGTGAATTTTGCATCAAAAGCCATGTTCCGGTGGACGGATTTCTGCTGGAGGAATATTAGCATAACTATAAGAATTTGTGTGACGCATGAAATTTTGTTTCCGGGCGTATTTTGCTGTTGTTTATCTAGGACGTTCGATGACTTCAGGTGTTAAGGCGTTCAAACTACGTGTCTTGGATTGTAAGCTGAATTCTCTCTTGGGGTGGTGTTTTTTTTTAACTGCGCCGTGGGATGAGAAAATTCCTGCCGCCGCACAGTGTAACGAAGTAGTTAGGATTATGGACAAAAATCATTAACCACTAGTTATTTTCAAATAAACATTTTTAGCGCGGTTCCTCCCTCCCCCATAGAGACCGAAAATAACGGTGGTTCAAATTTGTATATATATATATATATATATATATATATATATATATATATATATATATTTTTTGGATGGAACGGCATTTTTCTCCAGCGTGGTACTCCTCCTCACTTCTTCCTGGAATATTTCGATGGATTCATCTCCATCTTCTTCAGCCAGGTACTTGTTTCTTCCTCGGTGGTAGCCAAGGGAATGACATTTTTCTCGATCTGGGCTCCTTTTCTCCCCTCTAGCCACAGTATCGGCGGACGAATGGTGTTGAATCTCCCTGGTGTAGTTGGGATTCTGTCCGTTAGTAGCGCTGATGGTATTGCGTCTTTTTTTTTTCCTGCTTCTATTTTCCTCGCCGTAAGGTTTTATATGTTTGATGTTATTTTTCGTCGCTGGGATAGTATTTTTGGATGGAACGGCATTTTTCTCCAGCGGTGGTACTCCTCCTCACTTCTTCCTGGAATATTTCGATGGATTCATCTCCATCTTCTTCAGCCAGCTACTTATTTCTTCCTCGGTGGTAGCCAAGGGAATGACATTTTTCTCGATCTGGGCTCCTTTTCTCCCCTCTAGCCACAGTATCGGCGGACGAATGGTGTTGAAGCTCCCTGGTGTAGTTGGGATTCTGTCCGTTAGTAGCGCTGATGGTATTGCGTCTTTTTTTTCTCCAGCGACGAAAAATAACATCAAACATATATATATATATATATATATATATATATATATATATATATATATATATATATTTGTCTGTTCGCTCTGTAGCTCCCAGACGAATGGTCCGATTTTGATGAAATTTGGTACAAAAATCTTTCGTCTAATTTGAAAGGTCAAGTTCGTTAATCAACAAAATCCGCCTACTGGAAGATGGCGTTTGGGGCGAAATTCGCGCAAAACAAATCGTAACGCTTACGTTTTTGAGTTCATAAGCTTGTAAGTACTCGTTCTATATGCTTCTTGGGCTAGGAAAACGAATGAAACCATTTTCAAGGCGATAGCTTTAACCGTTTTTGAGAAAATTGGAAAAATAGTTTTTGAATACCGTTTTTGGTTTGGGTACTTAGAATCATGGGATTCAGTTGAAACATTTTCTGCATGTTCTACTTTCATTAAAACTAATATGTTGAAATTTGTGTTACATTTGGAGTTAAGGAAGGGTTAGAATAAAATATTTTATTAACAGACATAAAAAGTTTTGGTAACTTTGTATACCTTCCTTAATATCTCGAAAAAGGTTGAGAATCTTGGTAAACGGAAGAATACTATTAGAAAGCTTACGAAATGCTCTACAAAAAAGGTTGTAATAAAAGTTTTGATTAGACGATGTAAATCGGAGAAATAAGTGCTTAAAACTTTAAAGTAATTGATTTCGCTTATTCGAACTGTTCTTTTTGTCTGTTTTTATTCCTTGTTATTTTTTAACTGCTTATAGTTGGATAATGTATTTGATAATAAATCTGGTTAAGAAAAATAAGAAAAACAATTTAATCTTAGAGATATGGATTTCCAAGATATAGCTTTTCAACTGCCTAGCGGGGTCCTTCCTAGGGCGGGTTGGCCTATCCAGGTAAGATCGTAAATAAGACCTTTCTTGAAAGGAAAGATGGAACTGTCAACTTTGGTCCTCCTCTGCCTCCCGGCACTTTCAATGCTGACGAAGGCTACCAATGAGTAGCTGAAACGTCCTAAATATAGATTTTTTAACAAAAATCGTATTGAAGTTTCTTTAGCCTAATCCCAACCATTCCATCTTTACTCATCACCTCGACGGCTAACTATCTAATCTTCATGCTTTCTAGAAATATGGACCCAAAATAATAACAGCTTCTATTTTAATCATTTTAAATGAGTCTAGAGATAAGAACGGAACCGCGCTAAGATGATGCAGTTCCTGCGAGTTGGACTCTATTAGTTCTAAACTTAGCTAGAGGATTAAAAATTAAATATAAGAAAACAAAAATTTTGATATTCGTCCATTGGACGTTACACTGTGCGCCGGTAGGGATCGAACCCACCATCTCCCGCTTGTGACTCTAAGGCGGTAGCGGCTAGACCACGGGAGACCCCCGTCAGTCTAAGATATAAAATTAACAAAGCTAACAAAAAGTATTAAAAAATAATTATATGCAATAAAAATGAAATAGAATCAAATATTTTCATAAAAATTACATATAATTATACTTTGGAGTAAATGTGTGTATATTTAAAATGTTTTAGAAGTTGTTCAATGTACGGACTACCTTCTGTCAGTAAGTCATCAAAATCGTTGGTAATTGTAAAGTTGCTGCGTTGTCTACAGTTTGTCAGTATATGTTTAACAGTTAAAGTTCAGTTACATTGTCTACAACATGGTCTTTCTTTTCGGTCCAGTAAGTAAGAGTGGGTAAGTCAGGTGAGGCCTATCCGGAGTCAGGATAAAATTACTTCGTCTAGTTATCCGTGTTAAAATTTAAATATATTTATCAATGAACCCCGTCAAGAATATCAGGATGAAATCTAACGATAAATTTAACGAGTTGATGAATGGCATCTATAAATAGATAAAACTAATTAACATACCTTGCGAACCCATCCATAGTACGGAAAATTGGTTAGGACAGCGAGCATCATTTAGGAGAGAGGATCTTGTAAAATGACATCATGAAATCTGCATTGCAAAGTAACAGGATCCTTGTGGAGCACATTATATATTCTTGAAGGACTTCGTAGGAAAGTGCGCTTTGTGTGGGAGTTGGGAACTGAAGTTCCAACAGATAAAGTCCCTGAAGTAAGTTGAGAGTTTTTAAATACTATCGCACTTGTTCACTTTCCAACTTCAGATGGTCGCTTATAGTTTAACAGTTGAAGTAGTTATCTGAGTTCCTCTAGGATCATGATCAATACTTCGTAGTTAGATTTTAAATAGAAATTATAATTCAAGGAAAAATCATCCTTTTAATAACGAATCTCATCAAGCAGAAAGAAGAAAATTATAATTCAATACAAGTTCTGAAGTATTGTTACTGGTTGTTTCAGAGAATGTTCTATTCAGATTACTTGTTATTTCAGCAAAATGACGAAAATCTTTCTCTTATACTTTGAAGCTCTCATTTTAATTAAATAAGCCAAGTTTGGCTTATTTAATTAATATAGGTTAATATTAATATAGGTGGTTCAAATTTATATATATATATATATTTATATATATATATATATATATATATATATATATATATATATATATATACAAATTTGAACCACCTATATTTTCGTGATCTATGGGGTCTGAAACAAGAAAGTTTCTAGTCGGCACTTCCGGATTGCGTCGTGAGGTCAACCTCATAAGCGGGTTCTCCCTATGGAGGTAGGGAGGAACCGCGCTAAAACAAGCAATGGTTTCGGAATGAATTAGAAAGAGAAATATGGGGGGGAAAAAGAAAGTAAACTTTGTTTTAAAGGGTTATTGTAGGTCGTTCATGTAAGATGAACATGAAAATGATGATTAGTAACGAGCGCCTAAGTAGAAAAAAAACAAAAACAAAAAAAACTACCGCTCTAGGAGAGGGAGTTTGGTCCGCCTGTGGAGGGAATACATGATAGGCAGCTAG
Organism: Gonocerus acuteangulatus; assembly: GCA_946811695.1. NCBI lineage: Eukaryota > Metazoa > Arthropoda > Insecta > Hemiptera > Coreidae > Gonocerus > Gonocerus acuteangulatus. The sequence continues at coordinate 129,769,640 of OX328123.1, read as the reverse complement.
CCCACGTCGCATCGAAAAGGTTAAGGTATATAGGTAAATAACGCGCATGTATATAAAAATGTTAAGATGCGTCTAAATGTTTCTTAAAATATTAAATATAGGTTCTCCTTACCGAGACAATTCCTTTGATACCCCACATAATGGGTTTTGGAAGGAATGATGGGGTTCCGAAGGAACGACAAGTACAAATCGGGCGCCCTCCCTACAGTCCAGGCAACGAACAGTTATAGATGGAAATTTTTGGAACACAATTTTTGACCTCGTAACTTTGTTTGGGCTGGATAGGAGGTGAACATATCAAAAGTCCTCGCCCCTAGCCTTTAAGCCGGGGGGGGGGGGGTTTAGAAGGTCCCATTTTTCGGGTTTTCACTTATATCTCGGAAACCCTGCGTCCTAGCGACATGATCATTCTATAACAACTGAAAGCTTATTAAATTTCCTACAAGTTCTATTCAATGAAGTTTTTCGAGATATCTTTAGTTCTCAAAATATTCGCTCTTGAAAGTCTGTCATTTTGGGAAAAAACACACTTTTTTCAATTCTTGACCGGATATCTCTTCAACGATGCACCTAAAAAATAAATGTTTGTTATGGGGTTGTAGAGCATTCCATTAGCTTCAATAATATATATTACAATACTATTTTATGTATTTTCTTTCAAACGTTATATACGCACTCACTTGGTCTTAACAAAACCATTGCCAATATAATGGTCAAGATGTTATATAATTGAGTGTGAATAACTGGTCAGAGGCCCAAAATATATATATTTCGTGCTACTTATACTTCCAGTGCTACCTATATTTACATAATAGAGTATATTTTGGACAATACAATGACTGGAAATGGTGAGAAATTGAACGGTTCATTGGTCGACAGTTGTTGGAAGATATCACGATGAACACTAAAACTGTTTTCACAGTTGAAGGAAAATACATAAAATAGTAAAGTTACATACATTGTTGAAGCGAATGGAATGCTCTACAATCCCATAACCGACATTTATTTTTTGGGTCCATCGTTGAAGAGATATCCGGTCGAGAATAGAAAAAAGTGTGTTTTTTCCCCAAAATGACAGACTTTCAAGAGTGGATATTTTGAAAACTAAAGATATCTCGAAAAACTTCATTGGCTAGAACTTGTAGGACATTTAATAAGCTTTCATTTGTTATAGAATGGTCATGTCGCTAGGACTCAGGGTTTCCGAGATATAAGTGAAAACCCGAAAAATGGGACCTTCTAAACCCCCCCCCCCTCCCCCCGGCTCAAAGGCAACGGGTGAGGACTTTTGATATGTTGACCACCTAACTAGCCGAAACAAAGCTATGAAGTTATTAATTGTGTTCCAAACATTTCCACCTATAACTCTTAGTTTCCTGGGCTGTTAGTCGCTACATTTCAGATTTCACGATGAACACTGATATTATTTTTACGTTTGAAGGAAAATACATAAAATAGCAAAGTAATATATATTATTGAAGGTAATGCAGTACTCTACAACCCTATAACCGTTATTTATTATTTTGGTACATCGTTGAAGAGTTATCCAGTCAAAACGGGGAAAAAATATGCGGCAAAAGTGTTTTTCCCCAAAATGACAGACTTTCAAGAGCGGATATTTCGAAAACTAAAGATATCTCGAAAAACTTTATTGAATAGAACTTGTAGGAAATTTAATGAGCTTTCATTTGTTATAGAATAGTCATGTCGCTAGGACGCAGGGTTTCCGAGATATAAGTGAAAACGCGAAAAATGGGACCTTCTAAACCCCCCTCCCCCCGGCTTAAAGGCTAGGGGTGAGGACTTTTGATATGTTCACCTCCTATCCAGCCCAAACAAAGTTACGAAGTCAAAAATTGTGTTCCAAAAATTTCCACCTATAGCTGTTTTCAAGCATTCGTTGCCTCGACTGCTAGGTGCGGAGTCAAACACAACTTTTCCGGAATTTTTCGATTTTTTCCTTTAATAACACTCGAGTGCCTATCATCAGGCACAATTTAAAGTCTCTAGCTTCTTGGGAAGTGCCTAATAATTTTGATGAGTGAGTGAGTCCTATATATTCCGATTTTCCATCGTCTTTATCTCAGAAACTATTCAATGTAGAATTATGAAAATTTCCAGTTTTACTCACATCTAGCAGTATAATACCTGTGTAAAATGTCATAATACCTGGGTGAAAATGGGCTCTAAGACCTCGTGTAATATTCACACAGTAGGGTGTCCCTTATTTTTCAAAGTTTTGATTTTCAAATGCATAGGTCCTAATTTTGTTCATTCACTCCTAAAAAACTCGAAAATAAATTTTTACCTTATTTGGAGTAGGCTAACCCGTGCCGACTTCCATAAACGTGGCCATAGAGGTTGAGTTTGGTAATAGCTGCGCGCACTCGCCGTATTTATCAGTTGTTCTTTGTTATTCTTTTGATTAACACATTGTTATACATTTAGAAGATGACAGTAGAATTAAGTAGCATTAAAAAAATATTTTCTTAGTTGGTTACATGAAATATCAAATAACAGGTACAAAGTTACCATCTAACTGTCAAATTTTGGCAGTATATGTTTTTAAAATTAGCGAATTTTTTAACATACACTCGTTGAGTGTATTATATCCTGGGAAAAAGCTAGAATCCCGACCAGAGCTATCTATACCTAAATGTGTAAAACAACTTGTGGTTCTTGGACAACCATGCTTGGAGAGTTGCAAAAAAAAATCCCCCCCCCCCAAAAAAAAAACACAAGGGCCGATAGGAGGGCTTTCAAAAGTAATTTATACAATTTATTCGATAAACCACAAGCTAATGCTTTGGAATGGATGAAAATAGAGGAAGATAAAATATTTTTAGAAAACCAAAGAGAACCAGGGCGTCCAGGATGGTTAGGAAGGGTAGATAAAAATTGAGAATAACAAGAAGAAAGAGCTAGACTGAGAAAATTAAAAGAAGGGAGAAAAATACATGAGCAAATGTGTTCCGAAAGTTTGTGATCATCTTTTACTACACAAAATTTTATACAAACGCAAGAACATCACGATCAACATACTATCTCTGATGAATTTCTTGAGGAACCCTTGCCATCGACATCTCAAACGATTAGTTCTAGAATTACTACAAAAAGGGGAAGGAAAGACTTTATCACGCATAAGTTACTCGTAGCTTTAGATAGATGCCAATTAAGCATAAGGGATTCTGTCTGTATACTTCAGGCTGTAGTAGAAGCACTAGATCTTAGCTGTGATGATTTACCAATAAATAAATCGTCTATTCAACGCACTCGCACACAGAGTAGGAAATATAGAGCGGAATCTATAAAATCAGATTTTCAGAATAATATGCCCGAAACGATGACCTTTCGCTGGGATGGAAAATTATTACCTGTACTCGACGTGAGAAATTGTAAAGAAGAACGCCTGCCAATTGTTATTTCATTTGGAGAAAAAGAACAACTTTTGGCTGTACCCAAACTGGAGAGCTCTTCCGGTCAAGATCAAGGAAATGCTGTGGGTCTTTATGAATGGAACCTCGATGACGCAAGTACAAATAATGTGCTGTAATACCACAGTTCCCAAAACTGGACGATTGAAAGGAGCTTATTTACTTTTTGAACAAAACGGGCCAACATTTTAGTAATACAACAATAGAAGAATTATCGGCAACTGATTAAACTATCTATTATTTTATTAGTAGGAGATAAGGAGAAAAAAAAAAATCAGACCTCCTGGAGCAATTAATCATGCAAGGTAGATGGCTAGAGCTATTCCCGCTTTGAAAATATGTTGGTTCCAATCCCAGTTCAAAATTAACACCATCGATAAACGAGCCCTTCAATACGTTAGTTTATTTGTTGTGGTTGTATATGTAAAACCGTGGCTTGGATTTATTCTGGCGGTGAAGGCACCAAATCAAGATGTCTGCTCTCTAAAATGGCCTAAGAAATACGAAACTGTTTCAAAGAGATCTCCAAAGCAGCCCTGAGCAAATTTTGTCAACATATTTGGTATTTTTCAGAAGAAATTGCCTTTTTATCACTCTTTGAAGATGAAGTTGATGAAGAAACCAAGAGTAACATTGTAGTGAACTTAAAAAATATATAGTTTGTATGATTCTGGGAACGACTTCATTCCATCAAATGGAGATATGTCTCAATAATTGTATACTATGTGGGAAAACATGGTTTTATTTCTTAGACGGCTTTCACGGACTTAATAATAATATTACCTTCTTTATTGCCGCAGGAAAATCATTAAATGCTTTTTTGTATGGAAATATCATAAAACTATTTTCTCGATTAAAAATTGATGAGAATTTTCTCCAGAACCCCATTTCTACGTGGGAAGAAGATGTTGCCTATTAAGAGGCAAAAAGGAAGGTTCTTGCTTTATTAGCAGTCAACGATACAACTGAAAGAGGTGTAAAACTTGTGCAAAATTTTCATGGCTTGATTACTGCAAAGGAAGAGCAAAAACAATATTTTCTAGGCTCCGTGCAAGAGCACAGGAATCTGTACCCAGACTGTAAAAAAAGGACTTGTCCTTGCTGATCTGTAATTTTACGTTCTTTTAATAAATAATTATGTATTTACGAACTTTCCATTTTATTATTATTTTTATTAAATAGAAATATTTAATTTAATTTAGCTACATAATGGAAGGGGTTAAAACAGCAATTTTCAAAATTTTCAGAGCCAAGTTGGCACGGGTTACTGTTGACGTAGAAAAATAAAATTTTGTATATAAGTAATTCTAAATAGTTTAATAAGAATTAGGGGGTATGCCTTTCGATATCGACAAAAAAAAATTTTCGCCAATATATGGGACACCCTAACACACAATGTGGTTAGGCCGGAACTTGGCCTGGCGCACTACCGTAGGCCTAGATAATAACGTCTCTATATTAGGCCTTCAACAACACACTGAAAAATATAATATACCAAAGTGATTGGATTGCCCAACATCAACCTCCATCCAAACCTATCGACACTAGTTTTTGGTTCATCGTCCGCATCGGTGCTAATGACCTCAGCAGTCGATGTACTGGCGAAAAAACAAGTCAGAATGGGTCAATTGGATCCTATTCTATATTGAACTAGAAAACTATTTAACTATTCATTAATAAAGTTATTTATTTTAGTTTCGACTATTCCGTGTTTAAATGAACCAACCATTGTTTTTGAAAAATGAATACTGACAAACTCATAGTGAAGCACAGTTATTCAAAGAATATGATAGAATAATCAGAAAATCTTTGTTTTACTTTAATCAATAACGATAATTAATAGGTACACATTATTGATTTCTTGGCATTGATTTGGCTAGGTGGTGGTGGTCCTGCACCAAATGTAAACAGCATGTGAGTGCTTTCAAATTCGACAATTTCGTAACCGTTTAATTAAATTTAACTAGGAAAATTCCAAAACTGTCCTCGTTTGTTTATATTTTGTTTTTGCCATGCCTTCTTTAATCCAACGTAAAACAATTAGTAAATACATCAAGAATGTTCTAATTTACCCGAAACAAATGTTCTATTTATTTCCAATTTTCTTGTAGTGTAACATAAAGCATTATTCTATATTAATATTATATTAAAAATATTCTATGCAAAACCTTTAAGGGCTACAATATTTTTCTGGCTAATTTTATTTTTATTTATTTTTTTTATTATTATTTTTTTTTTACAAATCGTGGCCTTTTAAATTTTCTGGCTGATTTGCTGAAACAAGATCCCGGCCCAGATTCTACTGAATACTAATTTTGTGTCACATTTCATCAACATTTGACCATTTTTGTAGACTTTAGATTACAACGAGACACACACATGTGTATATATATATATATATATATATATATATATATATATATATATATATATATATATATATATATATATATATATATAAACACTTCCTAGACAGTAGCAAGAGCTGGATTATGGTTTTATCATATTTCTTCCCTCAATATAGGCAATGAATCACACTTATGACGCCAACTCGATAACTTAAACCAAAAGGACTGGTGACATGTCAATGTGTATAAGTTTTTGGGGATTTTATGGATTGGTATTTTGAATACAAAAGTTATTTTTAAATATATATATATATATAAAACTAATTTAATTAACCAAATAAACGATGTAAAGCTAAAACCGAATATATATATATATATATATATATATATATATATATATATATATATATATATATATATATATACGTATAGACCTGTAAATGGTCCTTTTATTTTTTTGGCTCTGTTATTTTTTCGGTTTTAGCTTTACATCGTTTATTTAGTTAATTATTTTCCTGGTTTTCCTGGAGAAGCCTGAACAGGATTAACTCCCACACTCGACCTTCTCTTCAATTCAGATCTCCGTTTCTGGGGATATTCCTCTTTAAATACCATTTCCTCCACATAACATGTTTTAACGAGGTGTCGAAATACATCATATTCCAAAATAGGAGAATAAACTAAAGAATTTCCAATAAATGCACTGTACGACTACTATTTAACAATTGGTAGCGCCTTTCTATCCTCACTCCATAGCAGTGTTAGGCAAAAATTATTCAGAATGATGAATAAAGATTAATGAATAAATGTATTATTTTATTCATGAATGAAGAATAATTACTTTTATTCATCGTTCGTTATTCTGTGGATGAAGTTTATGTTTTATTCACAAATTATTCGAATGATCAATCAGATTAAACATATTTTAGTGAATAATGATAGATTTATTATGATGTTGGCAGCCGGGAATATGTATATATATATATATATATATATATATATATATATATATATATATATATATATATATATATTTGTGTTTGAGTAGGATTAATCAGTAGACCAACTAGAAATAAATAATAACGAATGATGCATAAGGAATGATGAATAACGAATAATTCTGTGAATAATTCAATATGTACCGTGTGAATAAGATAATTCAGTGAATTATTGATCATTCACAACAAATTTATTTGAATAATCATTCGAATAATACTTAATTGGAATAATGGCCAACACTGCTCCATAGGAAGCAAAACTGCACATCATGAAATGATTATGTTTCAGATCTCATTCAGAGAAATTCAGCTGTTTCATATATACATACAATGGTTGTGCTGATTCTGCTTGTTAACAAATTCCATCATATGATTTAGGCAAAGTATTTTCTTTCGTAACGGGTGCAACAGTGGGACGTCTTAGATATTAATTCTAACCATTTTAGAAATGAAATATTTTTTAAGAAAATAGCTAGAAACATAGATTTCTTACTAATTGTAAAAAATTATAACAAAAAAGAAAAAAAAAAACACCTTATTTTCAAATTAGACCTATAAAACCTGCTGTAACGGGTGTAACCAAAAAGTGACCCATAGTTTTTTGGCGTAACTTCGTGTCCAAAGGTCTGCGAATTTAGTAAAGCCATTTCAATGAATAAACAACTTGTTTATAGTTCATTTGACATATTTGATATTTGGTTTGAATTTATTATTTTTTAGCAATTAGGGGGAATGTAGTGTAACGGTTGCAACCAGTACGAATTTCAACAGTTTATTGGGAATGCTTGTTAAAAATTTGTTATTCCCAGCATCCCTGCACAACAAAGTAAGAAATTAAAAGTAGAAAAGAGAAACCTTTAATGATAAACACATATAAATGCAATTTGTAGATTCTCCGTTTTAATATATATATATATATATATATATATATATATATATATATATATATATATATATATATATATATATATATATGGGCCCAGAGGGACAGATACTTTTACCTTTATTAGAAAATACAATAAGCATGTAAAGAACTATTGGGGCAGTACTTCAGATTTATTCATCAACTTTATGATCAAAGCGATAGTACAGCCTATCCCCTTTGCGCTACGTCTTTGCGCGGGTAGGACAAATGATACAAACATCATCATAACTGAAACAGGACGTATCATTGTCATCTATTTTTAAAAAGTCCGACTCGCAGGAACTGCGTCACCTTAGCGCGGTTCCCCAGTGCTATTAGTAAAGGAATAGTACCTAATTTCATTTAAATCTGCCCATTTTTCAGCAAGCTAGGGAGCGAACAAAAATACTAAATAAGATGAAGATAGTTAGCCGTTGATGTGACGCGAAGTAAAAGGATGGTTGGGACTCGGCTAGGAGAAACAAAAAAGTCAGATTTTCAAGCAAAATTCTTTATTGGACGTTTAGGCTGCACTTTGGAAGATCAGGCATGTGATAAATCAACCAACATCGGCCTTTCCAGCAACAGTAAATTGATTCTAATTTTACGTGTTTTACAGACAAATTCATTTTTATAATAGAAGCAATTACAAAAATAAAAGCAATAAAAAACTAAGGGAAATAGACAAAAATTAAAAAGTGATTTAAAGTACAACAAATACTCGTTCAAAAAAAAAATCAAAACAAACGTGTTTGAAGTTTTAAGCACTTATTTCTCCGATTGACATCGCCTAGTCAAAAAATGTCTTTAAACCCTTTTTTATAGAGAATTTAGTAAGCTTTGGAATGGTTTCTATCCACTTACTACGATTTCACAACTGTTTTCGAGATATTAAGGAAAATATGCGAAGTTCTCAAAACATTTCATGTCTCTTAATAAAATATTTTATTCTAATCCTTCCTTAACTCCTAACGTAACCAAAATTTAAACATCTTTGTATGCATGAATTTCAAACATGCAGAAAATATTTTAACCGAACCCAATGATTCTAAGTAACCAAACCAAAAACTTGATTTAACAACTATTTTTCCGATTTTCTTGGAAACGGTTAAAGCTATCGCCTTATAAATGGTATTATTCGTTTTACTAGCCCAAGAAGCCTATAAAAAAGTACTTAAAAGCATATGATGTAAGCGTAAGTATTTTTTTCGCCCGAATTTCGCTCCAAAAACCATGTTCCGGTGGACGGATTCTGCTGGTTAACGAACTTCACCTTTCAAATTAGATGAAAGATTTTGTATGGCCATTATTGAGGCCAGGAAAGAGCCAATATATATATATATATACATAACAAAAAATTTGAACCACCGTTATTTTCGTTCTCTAGGGGTTCTGAAACGTAAAATTTTCTATTCATCACTTCCGGATTCTTTCATGAGGTCAACCTTATAAGCAGGGTTCCTCCCTATGAAGGGAGGGAGGACCCGCGCTAAAACGAAGAATGTGACATTTACCTTGCTCTCATTATCTACCTGGCTTTGGCAAATTCCAAGATACCTGTTTCCTTTAGAATGTCTACCTTTTGTTTCATAAAATTTTATTTGAACAACAACAAATAATCCAGGTTTAATGTTGTCAATTTTAATTGCGTATAGAGAGAGCTTTGTCTCACTTACATTTGAATCAGTGTCTGATGATGAAGATTCACTTTCAGAGCCGTAGGCCTGCTCATAGAATGTTGACGTTTTTTCTCTTCAAAGGCTGAAACTTTCTTTAGTTAGGATTTAGAAGTTATACAGTTCTGAGTCATTGCTTGGTACAGAGTGATGACAATCGAATTTGTGGAACGGGTTTGACATTTTCCCATCTTTTATCAAGAAAGGTCACAATACCACACAATATCTCGAGGGCGGTTGCAAAATCGTGGTATGTGGAAGGTGACCATGTTCTATGAATAATATCGTTGAAGTATTTCTCTCGTCCAGAATAAAACCTTTTTAGTTATGTCTTGTGAAGGTGATTCTTTCTTGGAAAAAGAAGTTTAAGAATATAATTAATGAAATTATAATTATTTAAATTTATAAGCTTTTGTTAATTATCAATGACATGTAATGAAATTATAATTACCATTTGAAGGGAAGGGATTAAGAATCCTGAAAGTTTTAAAAACTACAGCAAACTTGAACGTCGGCTCCAGAAAAAAGGCCGGGAAAAATGAAGAGAAACTTCTTACCCATTGTTTTTTAAACTTCAAAGAAAATTAACTTTAATAAGTCTTCCGAAGGAATAAGGACTTCTAGCAGTTTAAGAACGATAATACTTCGACACAACATTATTGTTCTTGAATATAAATTATTATATAAAATTCTTCTGTATCTTGGCAATAATTTAGGATGAAAATATGCTGTCTGCTGAAATTACAAGATGGTAGAGAAGGTGCGATAATGATTTTTGCTTGCTTCTACCTCCCTAAAAAGGAGTTAACTTGCTTATGACGACAGTCCGATGAACTGTTGACGAGAAATATTTTGGTTTTATATACGATAGTCGCAAAAAAACGGTCGTTCAAATTTTGTATATATATATATATATATATATATATATATATATATATATATATATTTGTCTGACCGTGCTCAGCCCAAAAAAATGGCCCAATTTCCATGTGGAACACAAGGACTTGTGGAGCACTAAATTGTCAGCTATAGTACGATAATAAGGAAGCAAGAAGCTGCTGCTTAGGTCAATTGATCGAGAAAAAAACAAAATACATTTTGTACGTTTTAATCGACGTGAAGAGGCATAAATAGATCATTCAATGATTTATAATTAAAGAAGGAAATTTATGATTGATGAAAGGAAATAATAAAAACAAATAAAAAATGATTAAAACATGTTAACCCTTTTAAATATTATATCATATTATTCCTTAATCTAAATTAACACTTCAGAACAGCCGTCTAACATAAGACGGCGGAATAGTCGTCTAACATGAAGATCCACTCGCAATTGTTAGGCCCAATCGATGTGTGCAACGAGGATTTTGGATCCGGATTACCAAGCAGACATAGAAACAATACAACCACAATCCAACAGAGACTTTGTAAAGGAACGAAAACAATGTACGTACCAAACAATCTTCGCCATTTTGTATTGTTATATATTCTTCTGTGTGTATAAATTTGTTGAGAACAATTTTTCAGACAAATTTTGTTATTATTACAGCTCAGAGATAATATCTGGGACATTTAAAAATATATTTTAGGTCCCAGGAAGGATATATACGCTATACAACTAGATTTGAAATGTCCTTTGGAAATGTCCTATTGAGAGTAAATGCTACCACGGTCCTGAATCTATCTTCTGACATCAAAGTAGACCTGAACTCTAATCACGCCCCAATTAATGCGCTATCTCCTAAATTCCTGGGCTGCGGTTGTTTCTTCGCCTCAACCACGATGGTGGCAAATCATGTTATTTCGAGAAGTATCGATAGTGAATGTCCCATTAGTGTATTTGCCTGAATAGAAACATCTTTCATGTGCAGAATTGAGGATACTTGACCAGGCACTCATACAAATAAGTCATGGTCTATATTTTTAACGTGTTGGTACCCGAAAATACACTTTTGGTAAACATACTTTGCCTAGTTCATGTTCGTTAAACAGCAGAACACTGTTACTTCAGAGAAATTCGAGATCGAAATTCGTTCACGTTAATGGGTGTCCTAGAACACATTTTAAGGAGATTACCCCCTCCTTCCTTCATAGGATGGAAACCCGCTTATGAGGTTGACCCGTAGGACTCCACGATTATTTGTTACAAAACATGTTTCTTTGATTTAAAAGATCAAGTTAACCAACGGAATCCATACAACGTAACACGGTTTCGTAGTAATAGATTTTAATTTAAGGTTTTGTGACGTTTGAAATGATTTCACTGAAACCAAATGAACACATTTTCAAACTAATATTAATGTTTTCAAGAATGGCAGAGTTATGAGTAGGATGTTGTACATGTATTATTAGTAGGGAATTGAGTATAAACTACTTTAAATTATTAACCTTATATAGTTAATATTCAACCGTTTTTGAAAAATTAGGAAAATAAAATAAAAATAATGTAGTCAGAGTTGTATACGCCTTGCACTCACGGACCGGTATACACTCTGTGCCATGGGTCGTGGGTTCAATCCCCACTAGGAGTTGTGGCTTTTCTTTGGAATAAAGAATCAATCTCTATCCTGGCTAGAAATGGGTGGTTAGATAACTCGTCCTAAAATTCTGAGTTAATTATAAATAGATGTTAAAATTTATATTAAAATACGTATTCAGAAACTGCTAAATTACGTAAAGAGTTGACAATTTTTTCGAATGTTTAAAACTAATCTAAACTAAGATATCGGTACAAACATCGCACAAGTATTTCTAAAATGACAACTAAAAAAAACTCAACTAAAAATGTGTAACACTTGTCTATGTAGGGGGAATAGCATTAACACAGGAATATTGACACAAGTGCCCTCTGGTGTACAAGCTCTGAAACTAGGTACATACAGCTGTGATGGTAGATAAATAGATATTTACGATGTCTTTCATGCATGGGCGTATACAAGGGGGGGGGGCTGAGGGGGCTGCAGCCCCTCCCACTTGTCTATGTAGGGGGAATTGCATTAACACAGGAATATTGACACAAGTGCCCTCTGGTGTACAAGCTCTGAAACTAGGTACATACAGCTGTGATGGTAGATAAATAGATATTTACGATGTCTTTCATGCATGGGCGTATACAAGGGGGGGGGGCTGAGGGGGCTGCAGCCCCTCCCGAAATTTTGATTTGATCGGTAAAAATTTCAAAAAACCCTTAAAAGTAAATTAAATAAGATCATTTAGTTCATAAAACATATTCTATTTTGGATGTAATAGCGTTTAAGTTGGCTAAAACTCTTCCAAGATCTAAATTGTTAGTATTCCACACACCGGAAATGGTCTCAGCCCCTCCCCGAAATTTCCCCAGCCCCTCCGAAATTATTTTCTATATAGTGATAAATGAAAAACACCGATTTTAGAGTTGTCACTTTAGAAATACTAGTGCGATATATAAACTACAAAATACTCAAAGTAAATATTTTACTAACTTCTTGTATAATTTTATCGAGCCTTGGTAATATATACAGGATTTAAATATGTAAACAATAACGTAATATTATATGATGTAATAATATATACATAATGTAAATATATAGACACTAATGTAATTTAATATTATGTAATAATATTTACATTAATTAATAACACAACGTGAAAATATAGACAACAATGTAATATAATATAATGTAGTAATATATACACAATGTAAACGTATAGACAATAATGTAATGTATACAAAATGAAAGGTGCACATCGCATATATACCAAAATAAAAAAAAAATAAAAAAACGTGCTAAGTGGCAGACGATCATTCTAGAGGAAATTTAGGAATTTGTTTAATCGTCTTTAATTACTTTTGATACCATTTTGATGCTGACTGATTATCGTATCATATTGGTACAAATATGTGGAATAATTATTTTCCAATTTAAATTGAAGTTTTCTTTTGCTAGGTTGGTGATTTCCTGTCAATTAGAGGATGTACGAGGTCATTCATTTGTTGTTTTAATCTTTGGCACTGGATCTCCATTTTCCTTGTATTTTAGGATCTACACAAAGTCGTAAAGACCCTACGCTGAAGAAACAATCCGTGAATCAGAAAAAATGTCATACATTAAGATGAAAATTAATATTTTTTTAAAATCGTATATTTTTAAATACCGTATTTGAGGGTCATTTATGAACTGTCGACACTCATTACGAAAGCAAAGGTACTTTTGCCTTGGTAATGTAGTAAATGAATGTGCGGCTCTATGGGTTGGTGAAAAGGCTCGCCAGTCCAGGCCGCTGTTCCAGTAAATGCACCGCTTTATCTCACGCTCTGCAGGAACTAACACAAAGAGTCTCAACTCATGCAAAATGCACTTCCGCGGGTTTAAAGAAACCACGGTATCTCCAGCTCCAACTTGGGGTACACGGGCTATTTTATAAGGAAGATATAGTGGACGTTTTTAAATAAATAACTTTCAAAGAGTACGGCTCCCAAGAACTCCATCAACTTAGCGTGTTTTCATATAATGCTTAAACCTGAGGTCTTTTGGAAACCTTAGGATAAAACTTCTAAATATTTGGCCCTCAATGTAACAAACCCAACACTGGCAAAAACTAAAGTAGAGTCTGCATCTCCTCACAATTTAAAATTATTTGTAACTACACCTAGGTTGTTGTAGATTCTCTTTTATCACACTAACTGTTACAACTCCAAAATATAGGAATGATAGCAACAACTTCGTTTTAATCATACCACCCATAATATATTACACAGATTATACATACTATATGTTTCTCAATGTATTACCCTCTATTACTAAAATACTCATTTTACTGTTAAATGCAACGAAGAAAAAAATAATTCAAAACTGAGGCTATAAACAAAAATACCTTTTAGTAAAATATAAACTGGATATTCAATACTACAATTCACCAAACATAGCTGGTCGTCGTCTACTTCTAGAAGTTTGGGGCACATAGGGCAACTATGGGGGTCCGATAAGTGCACCCGTATTTTTCATTTTTTTTTCTTTAAAAATTTGAAAAGAATATATATATTTATATATATATATATATATATATATATATATATATATATATATATTATACGATTGTGACCCTTGTTCTCAACTAAATCTTTCCTCCGAAGGAAAGTAGCTATTGAGGTTGCACTCATGACGGAATTTTTGAAAAATTTCTTCGAATCTTTATCGATCCTACCTAGTAGACACCGAAAATGACCCCCGTTAAAATTTATATATATATATATATATATATATATATATATATATATATATATATGTCTGTTAACACGATAGCGGCCAGAGTTTTTGCTTTTTCTTCACAAAACGTAGTATATAGCGTTCAAATAGCAAACAATTGAACGAGTTCGTTAACCACCAAAATCGGTCCACCGGGAGGGGGGGGGGGGGGGGTTTACTCCGGACCCACAATACCAATTTGCCACTGCCAGCCGTAGTTTTTGTTATATTTCAACGAAACTCGGTATCCTTTATTTTGATCTAAAGAGAGAAATACGTTGTAAAAATAAACTAAATCGGTTTATTAGAAGGGGGGGGGGGTTTACTCCGGACCCACAATACCAATTTGCCACTGCCAGCCGTAGTTTTTGTTATATTTCAACGAAACTCGGTATCCTTTATTTTGATTTAAAGAGAGAAATACGTTGTAAAAATAAACTAAATCGGTTTATTAGAAGGGGGGGGGGGTTTACTCCGGACCCACAATTCCAATTTGCCACTGCCAGCCGTAGTTTTTGTTATATTTCAACGAAACTCGGTATCCTTTATTTTGATCTAAAGAGAGAAATACGTTGTAAAAATAAACTAAATCGGTTCATTAGAATATATATATATATATATATATATATATATATATATGTGTGTGTGTGTGTGTGTGTGCCTGTTAACACGATAGCGGCCAGAGTTTTTGTTTTTACTTCACGAAACGTGGTATATAGCGTTCAAATAACAAACGATTGAACGATTTCGTTAACCACCAAAACCGGTCCACCTGAAGGGGGGGTTTACTCCGGACCCACAATTCCAATTTGCCACTGCCAGCCGTAATTTTTGTTACATTTCAACGAAACTTGGTATTCGTGGTGGTAAACAACAGAGAAAAATGGGTTGTAAAAATAAACTAAATCGGGTTATTTGGAGGGGGGTGGGGGGTTTACTCCGGACCTAAAGTACTAATATACTCAAGTGGGTATCTCATGAGAAAGAAGTGTTGTAAAAATGAAGTAAATCGGTCTATTGGAAAGGAGGGTTTACTTTAAAGTATGTTTAATTACAATTAGCCAGCCAGACGTAGGTTCCCAAAGCCGCCACGAAGAGCACTATCTTCCACTAGGGGGACTGTATCCTGTTCCTGCGTCAGATCAAAAGACGGAAAATAAAGTTTTTGTGTATTTATAAAGTAGTACAGTATCATGTATAAACATAACTCTGGAAGCAAATTATTTACAAAATTAATAATTGAACAGTCCTCATAAGAAATGTAAATGAGCAGAACTATTCACGTTTTTATTTATTTATTTTTTCTTTTTTTTTTTATTTATTTAAGAAATATATATATATATATATATATATATATATATATATATATATATATATATATATATATATACAGGGTGTCCCGTAAATGTCTAGTCATATTGAGAGGGGTGATAGAGGACCCTTAGTGGAACAAAAAATGTTCTATGACGATTTGCCGAATTCTTGCCCATAAGGGAGAAAACGTCGTTTTATTGTTTTTTCGAGACAAACGTACTTTTTAGAAGAATAATCGTTGTAGCTCCGTCCAAGGTGGTACTACTAAAAAGGGTGTGAAACCAATCGAAAGCTGAGTAAATTTACTATAAGACTAGTTGAGAGTAAACGTAAAAATGAATGAATGTAAGTATGTATATCTTACCAAAAGAAGGCAATTCTAAATTTCCTGACATTTTATTGATATTTCTTTCCAGCGTAACTCCTCAATAACCAGGATCTGAGATTTCCGGGTTTCAGAAAAACTTCCTCATTTAACCAGCTTTCCATTCATGTATCACAACTCTGTGTTATTGAAGTATTTGAACGGTTTAAGTACAAAAGTTTAAAAAGAAACATGGATCTGTGAAAAGAAAATTATATTTTTTTTTTTCAGTTTATTCAAAAAGCTGAAGGGAAATATTTATTTTTATAAATGTTTACATAAATATTAAGTAAATATTTACTTAAAACAATAAAAAAAATTACTTCCACGAATATAAAAAAAATTCCTAAAACAGTAAATAAATAAAATACACATTTATTTTGAATTTGTTAATTCAGGTAACTAATACTGGGTCCAGGAGGCGGCTATTAAGGAACACCAACCATACATTAACCTCAAAAATTATTATTTTTACCTAGATCACGCATTTGAACATATTTTTACAGGTACTTATATTTAGAAAACAAATGCTTTATCTTAAATTAATACTGATGGCTACGCTTGTGAAACTCACTGGGATTCTGAGCCCATGCGTTTTTGTTGTGGTAATTAAAAATTCTATCCCTCATAAATAATATGTACATAGTCCTGTAAAAATGTGTTCAAATGCGTGATATAGGTAAAAATAGTAATTTTTGAGGTTAATGTATGGTTGGGGTTCCTTAATGGCCGCCTCCTGGACCCAGTATTAGTTACCTGAATTAATAAATTCAAAATAAATGTGTATTTTATTTATTTACTGTTTTAAGATTTTTTTTATATCCGTGGAAGTAATTTTTTTTATTCTTTTAAGTAAATATTTACTTAATATTTATGTAAACATTTATAAAAAAAATATTTCCCTTCAGCTTTTTGAATAAATTGAAGAAAAAAATATAATTTTCTTTTCACAGATCCATGTTTTTTTTAAAACTTTTGTTCTTTAATCGTTCAAATGCTTCAATAACACAGGGTTGTGATACATGAATGGAAAGCTGGTTAAATGAGGAAGTTTTTCTGAAACCCGGAAATCTCAGATCCTGCTTATTGAGGAGTAACGCTAGAAAGAAATATCAATAAAATGTCAGGAAATTTAGAATTGCCTTCTTTTGGTAAGATATACATACTTACATTCATTCATTTTTACGTTTACTCTCAACTAGTCTTATAGTAAATTTACTCAGCTTTCGATTGGTTTCACACCCTTTTTAGTAGTACTACCTGGGACGGAGCTACAACGATTATTCTTCTAAAAAGTACGTTTGTCTCGAAAAAACAATAAAACGACGTTTTCTCCCTTATGGGCGAGAATTCGGGAAATCGTCATAGAACATTTTTTGTTCCACTAAGGGTCCTCTATCACCCCTCACAATATGACTAGACATTTACGGGACACCCTGTATATATATATATATATATATATATATATATATATATATATATAAAAATTTCCTCCCTAAGGAAAGCACACCTTTCACCGGGAACACGGGATGAGTGGTTATGGTTGCAATAGCATACTAGGGCGCTGACGACCGTGAGGTTTTTCGCCCCATATTTTCTAAACAAACAACGTTTTTATTTTATTTATATAGGTTTTTTACAGCAAATTATTCAGTAATGTAGTCTACACTACCCAAATTCTAAAGGAAAGTGCTTAGTTATGCAGCTCCTGCGTGACGGAGTTTTTTCTTTTCATTATTACGTGCTCTGTAATAATAAAGTCCGTCACGCAGGAGCTGCATAACTAAGCACTTTCCTCAGAATTTGGGTAGTGTAGACTTCTTTCTAGAACAATTTGCTTAAAATATCCTACATAAACAAAATAAAAACATGAATAGTTCTCTTTTAAATTTGTAATGAGTAACTGATCAATTATTAATTTGCTTCCAGAGTTATGTTTACACAAGGTACCTATTACACTACGTAATAAATACAAAAAACCTCATATTATCGTATTTTGATCTAACGCAGGAACAGGATACAGTCACTCTAGTGGTAGAAAGCGCTCCTTGCGGCGGCTTTGTGAACCTACATCTGGCGGGCTTTTCTATTGAAATGTATTACAAATTAAACCCCCGCTTTCCGATTGACCGATTCAGCTCATTTTTACAACAGTTCTTTCTCATGAGTTACCCACGACGTATACCGCGTTTCGTTACAATACAGCAGAAATTAAGACCGGTATGAGTATATTAGGAATTTGGGTCCAGAGTAAACCCCCCCCTTCTAATGAGCCGATTTAGTTTATTTTTACAACACATATTTAACTGTAGATTACCACTACGAATACCGAGTTTCGTCGAAATATACCAAAAATCACGTCTGGTAGTGGCGAATTGGTATTGTGGGTCCGGAGTAAACCCCCCTTCCTAATGAACCGATTTAGTTTATTTTTACAACACATATTTACCTGTGGATTACCACTACGAATACCGAGTTTCGTCGAAATATACCAAAAATCACGGCTGGTAGTGGCGAATTGGTATTGTGGGTCCGGAGTAACCCCCCCCCCCCTTCTAATGAACCGATTTAGTTCATTTTTATATCTCATTGTTCTCTCTATATTACCACTACGAATACCAAGTTTCGTTGAAATATAACAAATATTACGGCTGACATAGTCAAATTAGTGTTTTGAGTTCGGGGTAACCCCCCCCCCCTTCCGGTGGACCGACTTTGGTGGTTAACAAACTCGTTCAATCGTTTGCTAATTGAATGCTATATACCAAGTTTCGTGACGAAAAAAACAAAAACTCTGGCCGCTATCGTGTTAACAGACACACACACATATATATATATATATATATATATATATATATATATATATATATATGCATATATATATATATATATATATATATATATATATATATATATATAGATATATATAAATTTTAACGGGGGTCATTTTCGGTGTCTACTAGGTAGGATCGATAAAGATTTGAAGAAATTTTTCAAACATTCCGTCATGAGTCCAACCTCAATAGCTACTTTCCTTCGGAGGAAAGTGCTAAAAAAGCATATAATAATAGCCCAGAGGGGAAGATACTGTAGCGATATCTGAATCATGACCATACGGAACACTAGGGAGGTAGTTTGGTCAGAACAATGCTACGGCCGCCTGTTTTTCCACTTTGCAGGTACCCATTAATAAATTAATTAACGGCTGGGTTGGCCTAGGGGCGTTCAGGAAGGAATTCAATCCATGAACGAAGAGTAGATCACCGAAGTTAAGCAACGTCGGGCGTGGCCAGTATCTGAATGGGTGACCGACCACGTGCTGTTGGCATTATAATAAAAAAGTCCGAATCGCAGGAACTGCATCATCTTAGTACGGTTCCGTTAATATCTCTATTGTCCTTTGAAAAGCTTAGAATAGAAACAGATAATATTTTGTTCTACAAAGGGATTTATGACTCTATCTGGTCGGGTCCGCCAGACCCCAGAATCCTCTTCTAGAGATACTTATTTCATACGTTTCAATGCATTGAAAAATATCAAAAATGTTCACATTTTTTTGTGTTCTTCTACTATAGTAATAATTCTACAAATTAAAGCCATTAAAAAATAAAAAAACCAACAGCATAAAGGCAGTTAAAAATATTCAAAAGACGTCATCGAATCTCTTTCTCTTGGAAAGCTATAATTCTAACAATAAATTTCTTTTCTTATTTTACTTATTCTTTATTTTTCTTATTCTCCTACTATAACCAGTTAAAAAATAATAAGAAATAAAAACAGACAAAAAGACTCGTTTGAATAAATGAATTCAATTACTTCAAAGTTGTAAGCACTTATTTCTCCGATTGACATCGCCCTATCAAAACTTTCCTTAGAACCTTTTTTGTAGAGCATTTAGAATGCTTTCGAATGGTAACCTTCCGTTTACCATGATTCCCAACCGTTTTCGAGATATTAAGGAAAATCGGCACTAATGGGCAAGAATTATGTCGATGCGCCGTAAAAAAAAAAAAAATAAATAAAAATAAAAAATAAGGAAAATATAGGAAGTTCCCAAAACTTTACATTTCTTTTAATAAAATATTTTATTCCAACCCTTAATTAACTCCAAACGTAACCTGAATTTCAAAATATTAGTTTTAATGAAATTTGAACATGCAGAAAATGTTTCAACTGAATCCCATGATTTTAAGTACCCAAACCAAAAACTTGATTCAAGAACTATTTTTCCACTTTTCTCGAAAACTGTTGAAGCTATCGCCTTAAAAATGGTTTCATTCGTTTTCCTATGCCCAGAAGCCTATAAAACGAGTACTTGCAAGCATATGAAGTAAGCGGAACGATTTTTTTTGCGCGACATTCGCTCCAAAAACCATGTTCCGGTCGAATTCTGCTTGTTAACGAACTTGACCTTTCAAATTAGAGGAAAAATTTGTATCAAATTTCATCAAAATCGGACCATTATTGAGGCCAGGTAAGCACGAAGAGACTAATATATATATATATATATATATATATATTAGTCTCTTCGTGCTTATATATATATTTATATATATGTATATATATAAATATATATATATATATATATGTATATATATGTATATATATATATATATATATATATATATATATATATATATATATACGAGTATATATATATATATATATATATATATATATATATATATATATATATATATATATACAAATTTGAACCAACAAATTTTCGGTCTCTAGGGGTTCTGAAACGCAAAATTTTTTAGTCGGCACTTTCGGATTGTTTCATGAGATCAACCTTATAAGCCTGAGTACAGAAAGGAAATATGAACCACTAAGGAAGGAGAAGGATAGGAAAGAAAGCGAAGCTATGGAGTAGAGAGTGGCTATTGAAGGAGAGCCCCTTATCCAGACTATTGTTCCAGTAAATGCACCCCCCCCACTTCTCTTTAGATTATATCTATCCCTATAGAATAAAGAAACCAGTTCAGCTTGGTAAAGCACATTTCATAGTTACCTGCATATGTTAAAGACTTATAAAAAATAACTGTAGCCAAATTTTATTCCCCTAAAAAAACATGTTTATAAACAAATATTCCATATCTTCGTCTCTACGATATGTAACTATTGAGGTTGCACTCAAGAACGAATTTTTGAACAAGTTTTTCAAATTTTTATCGATGCTACCATTCGATACAGAACGTGACCCCCGTTAAAATTTACAGACACACATAAGTGTATAAATATATAGTATTTTTGCGAAGACCACATCCAGTTACTTGTGAAGTATCTGTAGTGTTTATAACAGTGATTCAACGCACGCGAATATAATCGCGATTAGCTTTTCTATTGGCTATGCCTTTGGGCAATTCTATTGGTCGTTGCTGGTTGTAAAGTAACCTTCAACACTCAAGTCAATCCAACTCCCAATAATTAATAAAATTCTATTAATTTTAGCGAGTTGGGTTGACTAGAGTTTTGATACCTTTTTGAGCGAGCGTAGCGAGCGGAAACGCATAGCACGTACGGTCATAGTGCGAAATAAATATAAAATATAAATATGTTATAGATCACCGAACAAAAAAGACGGCGAGGAGGCCCCTAAACACCACAATTACCATTGATTTTAATAATATTAATAAATATTCCTTGCTGAGATATATATTCTACTTATTTTCATTTATGTTTTACAAGCCTAAAAGTATTACTTTTAAATACAACTTATCTAAGGGTTAGTTAGAAACCATACACCGTATTATATAAATGCAGTGATGTGGGCCGGATAAATACCCAGTGGGTAGGTAAATATAAATTGGGTATTTACCCACAGGGAAGGTAAATACGAAAAAAGTGGTTATTTTCAGTTTTTGATCTTGATACAACTTCTTTGAATATTTTTTGGTACAAACAAGGACTGAAACTCACACATTTGACCATAAAAACTAAATAAACATTAATATTTAGCCAGTAATATTTTAAAGAAAGTTAAAAGTTGGTCTGGGTATTTACAACTTAATGCATATCTATGATTTTTCATGATTACTTTTACATTGGAGAAGGTTAATTAATTTTAAAAATAGTGTTAATGAAGCCTATTCAATTATTAAGGACTTATTTAAATTATACCTGTCAGGAAAAAAGAAACACTTTTCAGGTGTCAAAAACAGGCTTTTAATGTTTATTATAATAGTTCAAAACCAAGTGGTTTGTAATATTATTTGAAATTATGCTCATTCAGTAATAACAACATTACAGAAAGCGGAAATCTCACCAGAAATGAAAAGGTAGCTTCTTGATGACAGAGTGTTTTGGGTCCGAGTCAGGAAACTAGTTAACATCCTTGATCCAATTGTTGAATTTATCACTGTCATTCAGTTTAATTGGTCCACACAGCTCATAAGAAACTTCAGAATCTACAGAAAACTCTTCAACAAGAAATCTCATAATCTTCTCTTCAAGAAACGGAGGAAAAACTTGTGCTAACTAAATAGGAGAAATGCAACCAGTTTGGTGTTGGAAAAGTACATCTTGCTGGAGACTTGTTGAATCCTTCATCTCAAGGTTGGAATTTGCAGCCTGGTGAAATACTTGATTCCATTGGTTTTGTGTGTGAGTAAAGCATGGGATTGAAATCAGTTTATCTTCGGAAAGGCATAGCTGACTATAGGGACCAAGAGGGATTATGACAAAGATCCTTCGTTTGGGAAGGTCTTGAAGACAATGACAAAGAAAAGGCAATAAGTCCCATGTTATGGTGGAGAGGCTTGAAAGGTACATGTGTTTTGGCAGAAGTAGCTGTAAGAATACTAGGAGCTCCTGTGACATCTGTTGCAACTGAAAGAACATTCCGCACTTTCAGTTGGATTCACTGCAAAAAAGGAATCCGACTTACAACTGAAAGAGTAGGAAGAATAGAATATTTGTCTCATTATTGGAATCTCGTCAACAACACCCAAAAACAGAGAAAGCAACAAACAGGAAAACCCCTAGACGGTTGCCCCGTCTTCCACACACAGGCCCCCGTTGTGACACCCTGTACATTCACAGGTGATTCTCCCCAAATAACATTGATGTTTGAGCCGCACTTCAACGATGACAAAATGAATGTGGTGAAGTATAGAGGTCTTTGCTCATAAAGAATGATACACAAACTAAACTAATCTTTGAGGAAAAACTACATCGATAACTATTGTTCGTAATCCATTAACTGGACATTAGATTATCTTTGTTTACTTGGCAAGCACTTGTCTAAACAAAATTTTTGCAAACATAAATTAATTCTAAAATCAGTTTTAGGAATGTTTAAGAAACTGAATTTAATGAATAGCAATCTACATTCAACATTTTAGAAACAGAAGGAGTAGACTCTTACCATTTTCTCTGTATTAGATACATTTTGAAATCCAATAATGTCGCTCATCTTGCTGAATTCATTGGAAATAAAAGTTTTATTCATATTAAACATACAACGAATACAAGCATTCCAATCCAAAGTCCTTCGTACAATAGTCAACTCTCCCTTTTATGTCTCCAACAAAACCCTACATAACGACCTTAATATTCCCTCCTTAAACGATCTCGCGAAATCCCGATTCCTAACCTTTCATTCCATGTTGTCACCCCACCCAATTCCTAGAGGTCAATCTCTTTCCACTCAGACCCATCCTAAAGACCTTCCCAGGAGGCTTAAGAGCCTTTGTCCCCTTGACAAGCTACCCTAACAGCGGTTAAAAACACCAAAAATAAAATGTTAAGATATATTAATTTGTCAATTTACATTTACAGCAAAAATTACAGGATATTTTATAGTAAAATACTAAGACTTACACTTCTTAAGCTTCTAAATAACAAGAAGGACCATCCTATGCGAAAAACCTAACCTGCGAGAGGAAGTTTACTACAATTAGTAAAGTGCTCCCGTAATTTAAAGGTTTTCAACGGGTGCTTAAGTGTGGCCTAAAGTTGGGCAGCTTTAAAGGATGGCGTCAAGTGTGGCGTTATTTCATGCTATTCAGGGAGGGGTGTATATAGGATATCAATTCGGAGAGGGGTGGGGAGCATTTGGCAGTTTGGAATACTAACAATCTAAAACTTGGTATAGTTACCCAACTAAAACCCCCAGATGCCCCTAAAAAGTGATCTGATTTAATTTATTTATAAGGGTTTTATGACACATTTTTACTGATTACATCAAAATATCACGGGGGGGGGGGCTGCAGCCCCCTTCTTTATGTACACCCATGTATTCAGGAAATTTGCAAACATCTAATTCCTGTGGACTCTATATTTTTTCTTTTTAAAAACGTGTGTTCTCGTTTGAAAAAAGAGAAATTAATGAGACGAACGTCAAAGGTCGGATGATTTTTCTGATGTATTGCCTTTAATGTAACATTCGACAAACGAAGGAGCAGTAAATTTTCGAGAGATTGCGCAAGGGCGGATATTTCGTTTATATTATAAAACAAAGGATTAACAAGCTTCTTAAGACACAATATTACATAATGTAACATTTTACGTAACATTCTCATGATTTGGATATTATATAAGCAAAGTAGAAAACGTTTTCACGCTTGAGAAAACTTCAATCAATACGGAACGTTGGCTTTTCCTGAAGAAGATGTTCAGAATTAAATGAGGCAATTTCGGCAGACATTATATGCTTTCTTACATTATTCTTTGATATATTAAAAGTGCAGTCATGTTATAAATTCTTATTTCTCCTCGAAATCTCTTTATTCTCCTTCCTATCCATATTACATGTACACGAACGATCATGAATTGACTCGAACATATCTAATACGTTTCAATTCCCAATAACAATGAGAGACATCTAGCATGATACAGAATGCAATCTATCACCACACCTTTCTCAGGCATTTTTATTCCAAATTTCTTGAAAATATGCTCGTTTTTTTTAGATTATATATATATATATATATATATATATATATATATATATATATATATATATATTCTGTTTAGGGTTTCTTCGCTGGTGAGAATTACTGTTGTTGGCATTCTCCAGTGGTAGATATTTAACGTAATATTTCCCGAAAATCCCATTCTGCTTCATCAGATAGTAGACCATTTATTTTATAACTTGTTTTTAAATTTGTTATATATGCTTTGAAAGAGATTTTTCTTATCTCATGGCTTAAGAAATCCCAATATTTATCTTCAGCGCAACATAAGTGTATTTTTCTCTCTGTAGGGAGAGCTATTACACGCAAACAGGAGGAATATTCGGTCAACTCCATGTAAAATATCGAATTAAATTCTAGTTTGATCATTCAACTATTCTTACATACGAAATTAGTAAAAATGCGTAAGATCATTTTAACGAACATCAATAAAGGATGTTTTTATTTATTTATTGTTCAGTCCACAGGCATTAATACCTCAGCCCCAAGGGTATCAAGTTGTCAAATCTTATAAATATTTGAGATGAGTAGTATTGTTTTCAACGAGCTGAAAAAACAAACTTCCAATTCGTACCAGGGTGGGGGGGGGGGGGCAAATCAATTATGGATATTCCTTTATTACTTTTTGTTGTTCAAGAATATTAAAAAAAAACATTTAATATTTCATTTTATATAGTTTATTAATACCTTAGCTGAGTTAATTTATTAAAGACTAACCTTTCATTTAATATTCATGAAGACTCCAGCTCTAAATAAAAGATCTCAATTTAGTTTTGAAATCTGGACAAGCAGGTTTATTACTTCTGCATTATCTGGCAATCATAATTATTTATTTAATCATAAATCCCTTTTTCACTACTCTGATTTTTAAGGGCGGATTATTTACAGAAATAATCTCTTTTTCGAAAGGAAAGACATCACCCCTCGTGGAAATCGAAAGCTAAACACTAGGTAAAACAGCGCCAAGCGTGTGAACTAATACATTGACGTCAGCAAATATCCAACAAAAGAGCGAAACCCTCAGTATGGATGGCAGAAACCGATGTGTAATCCAAACATCAGATGTTATTTCAACAGTAAAGGACCTGGCAAAGCTACGTACACTCGATCACAGATTAGTCTGGGAATCAACGGCCCCCCCCCCAAAAAAATATAATCAAAATGTACTGGGGCAATGACTACATGCTCCCAACTATATGATAACCAGATCTAAAGAAAAAAAGTCCGACTCGCAGGAACTGCATCATCTTAGCGCGGTTCCGTCCTTATCCCTAGTCTAATTTGGAAAGATTAAAATAGAATTAGTTATTATTTTGGTTCCACCAGTCTTGAAAGGTCTTGACTTATGATCTTACCTGTATGGATCGGCCAACCCATAAGTCGGCCAGAACGGCCTCCGCTCAGAGGCATTTGGAAAGCCTTGGGATCTCTCTCTTTGAACGCTAAATTTTTAACAATAAATTGATCTTATTATTTTACTTAATCTGTTTTATTGTCAAATACATTATTCGACTATAAGCAATTAAAAAATATCAAGGAATAAAACAGACAAAAAGAACCGTTCATATAAACGAAATCAATTACTTTAAAGTTTTAAGCAATTATTTCTCCGATTGACATCGCCTAATTAAAACTTTCTTCAGAACCTTTTTTGTAGAGCATTTAGTAAGTTTTCGAATGAAACCTTCCGCTTCCCAAGATTGTCAACGATTTTCGAGATACTAACGAAAGTATACAAAGTTACCAAAACTATTCTTGTCTGTTAATAAAATATTTTATTCTAACCCTTCCTTAACTCCAAACGTAACCAAAATTTCAACAATTAGTGTTGATGAAATTCGAACATGCAGAAAATGTTTCAACTGAATCCCATAATTCTAAGTACCAAAATCAAAGACAAAAAAGTCCGACTCGCAGGATATATATATATATATATATATATATATATATATATATATATATATATATATATATATTTTAACGGGGGTCATTTTCGGTGTCTACTAGGTAGGATCGATAAAGATTCGAAGAAATTTTTCAAAAATTTCGTCATGAGTGCAACCTCAATAGCTACTTTCCTTCGGAGGAAAGTGCTAAAAAGTAAGCCAAGAGTTTCGGGACATTAAGCCCTGTTTTCTGACCTGGTCTTATCAAAAGCAGATAAAGGATCTTTTCCATAGGATATTCGCTAAGTTTTCGAAATGCCATCAACTCAATCCTTTTCGAGATATTTGACAAAATATACGGACGGTACAAAATCATGTCTGCTAATAATTTTTGTATTACATTTTCTTTTTGCACCCTAATTGAAATATCTAAATCTTAGTTTAGATAAATGCGTTGTGTGTGAAGCAATCTACAAGACATTCTGTCTTTTACACATATATTTATATATTTTTATGTATACATATGTTAGGGGTGTAAGGAAAACAAACAGGCTGGGCCTATAAATAGAGCCCAGCCAGGATGAATAAAGCAGTTCTTGTCTAGCACTCGTGTTGTCTATACCCCCTGTGTATGATATAGTTTTTTTTAAAAAACGTCTATTCTTTCATACGTCATATAAGTGGTGCCGAAACTCGGGAGTGCCGTAGTGATAAGTGTGCCGGGAGTTTATGACGAAGAGGCGGGCGAGACTTACCGTTCAAGACAGGTTAAATCAGAACAGGATGGCGGATGAACAGGAAGCAGCTGTGGTTACAGAAACTATCGAAGCGCTGAAATTTAAAGTCGCGGCCGCTCAAGACATGCGTACGGCGATAAGCCAAATCGAGGTGTTCTCGGGCGATGCAGGAGAACAGACACATTTCCTTAAGGATGGTGATCGGATTTCGAGCACTATTGATGGTAAAGTGGCGGCGAGATGGTTGGACCCTAGCGACGTGGTGACCCTGAGAGCAGCGCTCATAGGCAGAGTGAGGAGACGAGTGTTGAACCAAATTCAGTGCAATACAAATACAGATTGGGCAACCGTGAAGACACGTTTGAAGAAAGCCTACGGTGGAGGACGATGGGCACCCGAGAAAGACCTCTTAAAAATGTTAAGAGAAACGAAAGGGTCACGCCAGTCATCAGGAGCTTTCTCAGCCACACTAATAACCTGGAGAAATAAAATCCTCGATAAACTAATCGAATGCCACGGTACCCCCGAAGCTGTGGCGACCCAACTCGTCATGGAGAGGATCTTGAAAGTGCAATTAACTCAAGAAACCGGACGAGTAATAGATAGTACACAAGAGTTCGTGAAGGTAGCGCAGGCCATGGTAGATGAAAGTGAAAAGGAAGCAGAATTGCACTCCGCGAGGCGTGAAGAAGAAGCATGGGCCAGAGTAAAGGCAAGACGCGGACGAGGAGATTACACCAGGCCTATGGAGCCGGACGCCAACAGACGAAGGCAAAGTTGGAAAGGCCCGTGAGATGAAGGACGACGAAACGGGGACAGACGCACACCCTTCAAGAAGCGGGAAGGCGACAGGAGAGAACAAGTAAAGAAATTTTATGAGTGTGGAAGGTCTGGACATATCGCGGCGCGTAGTAGTGATTCTGAGGTCGACAGGAAGCAGAATCCACCTAGAGTGCTGAAGTCATACGCGGCGACTCTGCGAAGTGCCCAGATTCGCCGCAAAAACATCTGAGAAAAGTGTGCGTCGCGCGGCAACCCAGAGAAAAGTGTTAGAGTTGCGCGATACGGGTTGCCGATCATCGAGGAGGATGGAGTACACTGGCTCGTGGACACGGGGAGCACGTGTACCTTAGTGAGTAAAGAGACATTCGCGAAAATATCTCCGAAGTGGGTGAAACGTGAAATGCAAAAGTGCCGATGTAAATTAGTGACTCCAGGAGGATTATGCGAAGTGCTTGGAGAAATAGAAGTTCCTGCCGAAATGTGGGGGATCCAGAAGAAAAGGGTCACAGCACACGTGGTCCCAGAAATGCCTCCGGAATATCAAGGCATCTTAGGGTGCGATGCTCTGGCAGCCCTGAATGGACGGTTGAAAGTGGTCAGAGGAAGTTGGAGATTGAAAATTGGGAACAGGAGATATTCCGGCCTCCACAACGACAGCGAGGTAAACGAGATAATAGGAGTCGCAAGTATTGACGGAGGTGAATTCCAGCACGTATTAAAAGAATTCGACGATGTTTTCCATCAAGACGATCACCCTCTCAGCGCGACGGGCAAACCCCGTCATGAAATTCACCTCAAAGATGACCGAGCTATTTATATGAAGGAGAGGAGGTACCCACAGGCTCTCAAAGGTGTTATTGAGGAGGAAATCCAACGAATGCTGGAGCAGGGAATAATTGTAGCCAGTGCATCACCGTTTAATAGCCCCCTATGGGCAGTCCCGAAAGCCGGATCGCAAGGAAAATACCGAGTCTTAGTAGACTACCGGAAACTCAACGACGCGAGAGGAAAAATACCCATTGCCACGTCTAGATGACATCTTAGACCGCCTAAGTGGAGCACAGGTATTCAGCACTTTGGATCTGAAAGCCGGTTATCATCATATCCGCATGCATCCCAGGGATGAATAGAAGACAGCGTTCTCATTTGAGAGAGGTCACTTCCAGTTTACTCGGATGCCCTTCGGACTTAAGAATGCGCCCATCACATTCCAGCGGCTGATGGATGAAATGCTGAGCGAACTAAATCCGAACTGGAGCCAGGGCTACATGGACGATGTGTTGGTCTTTAGTAAATCAAATCATGAACACGAACAGCATTTGCGGCAACTGTTCACGAGACTCAGGGAATTCGGACTCAAACTATCTCGAGAGAAAACTCATATTGGGTTGCCAGAAGTCCGTTTCCTGGGACATTTCGTCTCAAGAGACGGAATACACCCCGACCCGGCGAAAGTCTCAACCCTCACGAAGTTGAAAACACCTACGGATATAAAAGGGATCAGACGTGTACTCGGAGCCCTGAATTACTATCGAAGATTCGTTCCGAGCATGGCCCATAAGTTAGCGGGAATTAACGATCTTCTCAAAAAGGGCCGCAAAGTTAAGTTGAGCGAACAATTGAAGAAAAACGTCGAAGAGTGTGTTGAAATGCTACAAAAGGAACCTATATTAGTCTTCCCGGATTTTCGAAAAGACTTCATTTTAACCACCGACGCAAGTCAGCATGCATTAGGAGCAGTCCTCGCAAGGCGAACGACCCGTCGCTTTCGCAAGTAGGCGACTCACCGAGACCGAGGAAAGATATAGTGCTCTGGAAAGAGAACTTCTGGGAGTCGTTTGGGCTGTGGATCATTTTAGGCCTTATTTATATGGCAGGCACTTCATAGTACATACAGATCACAAGCCGCTGCAGTGGGTCTCAACGCTAAAAGAAAAGTCAGCCAGAGTGCACAGATGGAAGGAATTGCTTAACCAGTACAATTTCGAGGTTAGATACACACCCGGAAAAGACAACGTAATGGCGGACTGGTTGTCCCGCCTCCAACATGTAAATGCCACAACGAAAGACGGAGAAGTAAGCGGACAGTCGTTACGGCAGTTTTTCAAGGACTAGAATCCTGATGGCGAACAAACAGTCAGCCGTGCCAGCGATGACACCGTGTCAGCAGATGAACGAGGTGAGACCATGACGGAAATCGATGACCTCGTCGTCGCTAAGAAGAGACACATAATCTGGATAACAACCTCACAAGGATCTCCAAAAATCACGTATGGTCGAAAAACACGTTCCAGCCTCAAATGTACAGTGCGAGCACCAGTTACGGCGACAGATGAAACTATTTGTCGGTTACTTAATGACGCATCGATACCAGAAACAACTACCTATCTTTATGTGGGCAACGCCACAGTTTGGGCCAAGATAGCGCACCTCTGGAGTCAGGAACGGATAGGAACTGACAGATCGTTCGTCCGTTGCACAAACTTAGGAGAGGTCGTTACAGATCCCCTGACGCAGCGAGATATTGTGGTCGCTCATCACGCCTCTTCGTCATAAACTCCCGGCACACTTATCACTACGGCACTCCCGGGTTTCGGCACCACTTATATGACGTATGAAAGTATAGACGTTTTAAAAAAAGAACTATATCATACACAGGGGGTACACACAACACGAGTACTAGACAAGAACTGCTTTATTCATCCTGGCTGGGCTCTATTTATAGGCCCAGCCTGTTTGTTTTCCTTTTACACTTCCTTACACCCCTAACACACACACACACACACACACACACACACACACACACACACACATATATATATATATATATATATATAGCTAGTTGGTAACAGCTTATTCAGTCTTCAATTATTTTGTATTTTATATTAAATTTTTGTTGTGGAAACGTTTCGGCTATAAGCCATTTTCAATCCAATTTCCTGTATGATTTTGCATTATTTTTTTTATAAATTATAATCTTCAGATTATGTGCTTGTAAATTTTATATTATTTAGTTTGAGGAGGAAATTTCATTTTTTTAAATTGTATGATTCGTGTCTCTATTATTACATGGATGATATTTTTTTTTTTTTTTTTTTTTTTTCATACAATCATACAGAAAATTGGATTGAAAATGGCTTATAGCCGAAACGTTTCCACGACAAAAATGTAATATAAAATACAAAATAATTCAAGACTGAATAAGCTTTTATCAACTACGTGGAACATCTTAGTTTTCAACTTAGTATCTACATATATATATATATATATATATATATATATATATATATATATATATATATATATATATATATATATGTTTTTTGGCTTTTTCACACACACAAAAATGGTCCGATTTTGTTGAAATTTGGCGAAAAAATATTTTCTCGGATTTGAATGCTTAAGTTTGTCGGCCAAATCAGCTCACTGGAATACTGTTTTCGGTGAACATAGCTCTTTTGCAAATAACGTGTAGACGTTATTTACGAAAGAGCAAAACAACACGTTTGCTGCTTCTATTAAGTTTCACAAAGACACTACGGATAAGAACGAAAACCCGCGAAGATGAAGCAGTTCTTCCGAGTGGGAGGCTTTTGAGCGTGCTGGAATCTGTTGCCTATACTAACATGTATTTATTTTTCTGTACGGTTTCACCTAGATTCTTGAGGTGGTGGTTTGTTACCCTATTTGCCTCATAACCCTCTCCTATCCAATATGTATTTAAAAAACAGTATTGTATTTCAGATATACTTTTGCCCTTTCAATTTTCGCCTAATATGTGTTCGCTTATAATATTCAAAAAACAAAAAAATTATAATGTTCAACTAATAAAATATAAACGAATATATAATATTACAATGTGGAGTAAAACATTTTTGTTACTTCTATATACGGTCCAACTAGAAATTCTGAAATTGTTAGGAATTCTCGATGGAGGGGCTTCGTTCGTCAGAGGCAGGAAAGGGAACGTGCTAAAAATCTGATTTAGTTAGCGGAAGACTAATTGTTGTAAAAGTACTAATGAACCAAAACTCCCTTAATGTACTTCCGCGCAGTTCGATTAATTAATGATAACAGCATTGATGGGAAAATTAACGCTTCATCAATTTGAGATAACAACACAAGCATCAGAGATGTTGTATTTAACACTTGGTTGTTTATAGGGAAAATGTATTTGTAATTATAATGAAGGGCAGCACTTCTCCTCCGACGTATGTTCGGAAACCCTGCAATTTGGGTAATAAAAATAACCGAAGAGAGCAGAACTGTCGGCAACATGGCATTCCATTCCCTTCAATAATATATATTACTTTACTATTTTATGTAGCGGAATACCCGTGCTTCGTCACGGCAGATAAGTAGTTATTTTTTTTTTTTAATTTTATTAATTATGAGTTCCGTGACTGTAACGATAAACTCATATGGATAGCAGAATCAAAGTCCGTTAATGTCGCAGTCTGATCGTAATAAAAAAAAAATAAAAAATAATAAAGAAAATAAGACAAGAGGAAATTATAAGGCAACAAAATTATTCATATAGAATAAAAACTAATGGAAAACAAGGAAAAAAAGAGAGAGAGAAAAAATAAACAAAGGGACAAAAATCATTTCGATTGAGGGAGACATATAGTTATATCTTCGAATAAAAGAGCGTTGATTTGAGATGTGTAAGAAGTATTACGATGTATGCGTTAAATAATGTATCAACTACTATATAATTTTTTGCAGTTTATTATAGCACGGTTTCCGTCGTAATATATTTTATACATCAATTGTTAAGTAATCAAAGTGAAATGTTTCTTGACAGTGGGGCGCTCCGGCCAGTGCCAAGAAACAGATAACCTAGAGATAACCCGTAATCTATAGGTAACCGGCATGGGCGTATATAAGGGGGAGGGGTCTTAAACCTCTTAAAAATAAATTAAATAAGACCACTTAGTTCATAAAAAATATTTAATGTAAGTTGTAATAGCGTTTTATTTGCCTAAAACTATTCGAAGTTCTAAACTGTTGGTATTCCATACCCCGGAAATGGACCCAGCCCCCCCCCCCCCGAAATTATTTCCGAATTATTACCAGTAACAGCAGTGTAACCAATACAGGTTAAATTTCGTTGTCAATAATAAATGTATGTTAAAATTTATGTTTCTCATATGTCATTTGGAAACACCCATTATATTTCCGAGCATACCCAAGAGGTGTTCTGACTGGGGATGCTGACGGGTGAGGAGGCTGTGTAAGGGTTCGGGATATTATTACCTCGGATGGACCATCACCAAGTATAGCGAAAACTCTATGGGGGACAAATTGATACGAACCTCAATTAAAATGGTGATTTTGTCCCTCTTAACGTAAACTCTATGAGGGGCAGTTTATTTCTAGTAATTCAAGGATTGCCATCATAGTTGAAATTAACCTCAATTAAAAATAATATTATGAAATAGATTATGTACGGTAACAGCTGTTCTTTATCGTCCTAGCAACGGA
The DNA here is from genome assembly GCA_946811695.1 of Gonocerus acuteangulatus. Classification (NCBI taxonomy): domain Eukaryota; kingdom Metazoa; phylum Arthropoda; class Insecta; order Hemiptera; family Coreidae; genus Gonocerus; species Gonocerus acuteangulatus. Next base: position 129,735,566 of record OX328123.1, on the reverse strand, counting down.
TGCTGTCAAGGCATGCCTGCTCTACCTTGCCTGCTAGAACGTAGGCACTCGCTAACAAAGGATTTTTTGATATTCGAATTTTTAAGTATTTTTAGAGGGGATTAAAGTTTTAGATAAAAATGTAATCCCCTCTAAAAATACTTAAAAATTCGAATATCAAAAAATCCTTTTTGATTGAAACAGCGAGTGTCTACGGTCTATAGGGAGTGTCCATGCAACATTTCAAATTTTTCTGTCGAGTGGTTTGGGCTGGGCGATGATAGGTCAGTGAGTGAGTGAGTGGTATTTGACAAATATATAGTAGATTTTCTTTCACCCGTTATATAAGCACTCACATGCTCTTAGCAAAGCCATTGCCAATATAATGAACAAGATCTTATCTAATTGAGTGGGAATAACAGGTTAGTGGGCCCAAAATTTTAGATTTTGTGCTATTTATACGTCCAATACACACTATATTTACATAATGGAGTATATTTTGGACAATACATTGACTGGAAATGGTGAGAAATTGAAAGGTTCATTGGTCGACAGTTGTCGCCAGATATCACGATGAACACTAAAACTGTTTTCACGTTTGAAAGAAAATTCATCAAATAGTAAAGTTATATAACTTCTTGAAGGGAATGTAATGCTCTACAACCCTATAAACGGTTATTTTTTGGGTTTATCGTTAAAGAGTTATCCGGTCAAAAAGAGCAAAAAGTGTGTTTTCCCCCAAAATGACAGACATTCAAGAGCGGATATTTCGAAAACTAAAGGTATCTCGAAAAACTTTATTGAGTTGAACTTGTAGCATATTTAATCAGCTTTCATTTCTTATAGAATGGTCATGTCGCTAGGACGCTGGGTTTCCAAGATATAAGCGAAAACACGAAAATGGGACCTTCTAAACCCCCCTCCCCCCGGCACAATGGCTACGGGCGAGGGCTTTTGATATGTTAACCTCCTAACCAGACCAAACAAAGTTACGAAGTCAAAAATTTTGTTCCAAAAAGTTCCATCTATCTCTTAGTTGCCTCGAGTATTAGTCGCTAAATTTCAGATTTCACGATGAACACTGAAATTATTTTTACGTTTGAAGGAAAATACATAAAATAGCAAAGTAATATATATTATTGAAGGGAATGCAATACTCTACAACCCTATAACCATTATTTATTTTTATGGTACATCGTTGAAGAGTTATCCGGCCAAAACGGGGCAAAAATATGCGGCAAAATTGTTTTTCCCAAAAATGACAGACTTTTAAGAGCGGATATTTCGAAAACTAAAGATATCTCGAAAAACTTTATTAAATAGAACTTGTAGGAAATTAAATCAGCTTTCATTTGTTATAGAATAGTCATGTCGCTAGGACGCAGGCTTTCCGAGATATAAGTGAAAACCCGAAAAATGGGACCTTCTAACCCCCCCCCACCCGCACAAAGGCTACGGGTGAGGAATTTTGCTATGTTCACCTCCTATACAGCCCAAACGAAGTTACGAAGTCAAAAATTTTGTTCCAAAAATTTCCACCTATAACTGTTCGTTGCCTGGAATGCGCTGTCTAAACCGAAATACCAAGTTCCACTAACAGAAGAATCCACCCGCCGGGGCATTGTTTTTTCGATGTAATTCGTTCAAATCGAAATTAGCCAGTGGAAACACTTAAGAATAGCCGTTGGGCATTTTATCTTAATAGGATCCAGTTACATTGTTGGTAAGTATTTTTGCGCGAGGAATGGAATAAAAAAAATCCGTCCGGGAGTTAATTTAACCAGCTGAAAAGAAAAGTAAACCAGAACTTAGGATTTTTTAGGATCATTTTGTGTACTTCGTTATCATATCTCTTGAAAACGGTTGCGAAATCGTGGTAAGTGGGAGGTGAGCATTCGAACGCTTTTTTAACATTCTCTACAAATTGTATTGGGGGTGAGGTTAGCTCAGAGGTAGAGCACTCTGAACTGGAGGACCCAGGTTCAAAACCTGAAGATTTTTTCTTCTAGTGTCATCGATCGAGGGTTGGATTTGGGGTCCCAGATCGTCCCTAGGATCACCCAGCCTTTAATTAATTAATGGGTACCTGCTAAGGGAAAAATCAGGCGGCCGGAGCATAGTACTGACCAGACTATCTCCCTAGTGTGCCGTATGGTCGAGTATGAGTCTGTTCGCTCTCTAGCTCCCAGACGAATGGTCCGATTTTGATGAAATTTAGTACAGATATCTTTCGTCTAATTTGAAAGGTCGTTAACCAGCAGAATCCGTCCATGGGAACATTGTTTTTGGAGCGAAATTCGCGCGAAAAAAATCATTCCGTTTACTTCATATGCTTGCAAGTACTAGTTTCATAAGTTTATTGGCCTAGAAAAACGAATGAAACCATTTTTAAGGCGATAGCTTTAACCGTTTTCGTTAAAAGTGGAAAAATAGTTCTTGAATCGAGTTTTTGGTTTGGGTACTACGAATCATGGGATTCAGTTAAATTATTTTCTGCATGTTTGAAATTCATATAAACACAGATGTTTAAATTTTGGTTACATTTGGAGTTAAGGAAGGATTAGAATAAAAATTTTGTATTTATAGACATGAAAGGTTTCGGGAACTCGTATATTTTCCTTAATATCTCGAAAAAGGTTGGACATATTGCGAAGCGGAAGGTTACCATTCAAAAGCTTACTAAATTCTCTACAAAAAAGACCCAGAAGCAATTTTCAATTAGGCTATTTCAATCGGAGAAATAAGTGCTTCAAATGTCTTTGTTTTGTTCTTTTGAACGGAGTTTTGTCTTTGTTTAAATCTCTTTTTAATTGATTTTTTTTGTTTTAAATTTCATTTATCTGTAAAATTAGCATTAAAAAAAATCAGTCCCATAACAGGCCACGAGGACCCTGAGGGGCAGATACTGTAGAGGTATCTGATTCATGACCATACGGCACACTAGGGAGATAGTGTGGTCAGTACTATGCTTCGGGCGCCTGATTTTCCCCTTGCTGCTTCGACTGCTAGAGCCATTAGCACCAAAGTACCTATTATTAAATTAATTAAAGGCTGGGTTGGCCTAGGGACGGTCAGGGAGGCCGAATTCAACCCATGAGCGAAGACACTAGAAGAAAATATCTTTAGTGCTTGCTCGGGATTTGAACTCGATATGACTTTCAACTATACAAATTAGGTACCTAATAGTGAATAATCTAAAATAAATGTCAAATGTCCTTGTAATACAATAGGTTATAGTTTTATTGGTTGCAATAAATGTGTTGAGTTACTTTGAGCTCAGAAAAACTTTAAATTTACATTTTACGAAGTTACCGTTTTAAGTGAACTTTTTCCTAAGAAACAATTATTTTTTTCATAACCGCAAAAAAACACAATTTTTCTTTTTTGAACATAACTAGTACATTGTTTGATCATTCTAGGAAAAAATTATGATGCATGTGGTAATTGTGATTTCTGAGGTATGACCTACTGAACCTACCTAATGAAATAGTATAAAAAATAACTTTGCGCGATTAGTGGCATGACACTATTACCTATAGTATCACTATTATAGCTTATTTTGATAGAGAAAAGCATTCAACAAATGTTTTTCAAAACTGTTACCAGAAAGGCAGTAACCAAAATCATGCAAAAAACAAGAATTTCAAAATTCCCCCTGGTTCAATTTTTGATAAAAAATCTGAAAAAATTAATTTGAGATTACCTCATAACATGTCTATTCATGAAAAAATTTTGAAAAATAACTGAGATATGATGGCACGGACATATATTAAAATTGGGCGATTTGCCGTGAATTGACCCTACAGTAATATTGAATATGCTTACATGCTTTTCTTGTATGGTGTTGCCCAAGGTAACAGTAATCATCGTGCTCCGCATAGTCACACTTTTGCGAACGTCTACCAAAGCATAAGAGATACAGGTCGTAATGAAATAGTCTGTCGTAACGACCGTGTAAGAAGGACTGAATAACTTCTCAGGGGGCCCGTGGAACACTAAAAATGAAAAACCCTTATTTCTTGATAAGTTATTTGTTTGGGTGGCTGCTGTGAATTTGGTTTGATCAAATTTTCCATCAAGTAAATGAGATCTTGTAGGAAATTTAGTGAGGTTTTGAAAATGTCATCAGAATTAAATTGTCGGGTCTTTTTGCGAAGACCACATCCAGTTTCTTTTGAAGTATCAGTAGTGATTTTAACAGTGATTCAGCGCATGCGCATAACTCCTTTGCCTTCCTATTGGAGGATTCCCATGAGCAATTGTATTGGTTCTTGCTGGGAGTAAAGTAACCTTCAACAATGAATTAGCGTTTGTTTGTGAAAAAGCTCTGTTTATATTAGTGAGAAAAAATGTGTCTTTTTCAATTAGTTCGTGAAGCTCCTGACAAAGAAAAAGCAATTGTTTTCTTACTCGCAAAAATAAATAGAATTTTATTAATTTTAGCGAGTTGGATGTACTAGAGTCGCTAAAATGAATAGAATTCTATTAATATTAGCGAGTTGGATTGGCTACATGGGCGTATATAAGGGGGGGGGGCTGCAGTCCCCCCCCCGAAATTTTCAGTTGACCGGTAAAAATTTCATAAAATCCTTAAAAATAAATTAAATAAGATCATTTAGCTCATAAAAAATATTCCATTTTGAGTGTAATAGCGTTTTAGTTGTCTAAAACTCTTCCAAGATCTAAATTGTTAGTATTCCATATACTTGACATGGTCTCAGCCCCCTCGAAATTTTCCCATCCCCCTCCGAAATTATTTTCTATATTCGCCCATGATTGACTAGAGTTTTGATATCTTCTTGAGCGAACGAAGCGAGCGGAAACGCATAGCACGTATGCCCTTAATGCTAAATAAATGTAAAATATCCAAAAAGAGAGAGAGAAAAAAGGAATAAAATATGTGTAGTACCTGAATGGGTGACCGACCACGTGCAGTTGGTATCATAAAAGGGTAGCAACCTTTAGAAAAAAAAAAAGTGTTCATGTAGCGTTTGTGGCTGCTTGAGTATGTTAGCGCGGTTCCTCCCTCCCCCATAGGGAGGAACCCCGCTTATAAGGTTGATACAATGAAACAATCCGGAAGTGCCGACTAGAAAATTTTGCGTTTCAGAACCCCTAGAAACCGAAAATAACGGTGGTTCAAATTTGTATATATATATATATATATGTATATATTTATTTATTTATATATATATATATATATATATATATATATATATATATATATATATATTTGTCTGTTCGCTCTCTAAATAGAAGACGAATGGTCCGATTTTGATGAAATTTGGTACAAAAATCAGTCGTCCAATTTGAAAGGTCAAGTTCGTTAACCAGCAAAATCCGCCCACTGGAAGATGGCGTTTGGGGCGAAATTCGCGCAGAAAAAATCGTGACGCTTACGTTTTTGAGTTCATAAGCTTGTAAGTACTCTTTTTATAGGCTTCTTGGGCTAGGAAAACGAATGAAACCATTATCAAGGCGATAGCTTTAACCGTTTTCGAGAAAATTGGAAAAATAGTTTTTGAATACCGTTTTTGGTTTGGGTACTTAGAATCACGGGATTCCGTTGAAACATTATCTGCATGTTCTACTTTCATTAAAACTAATATGTAGAAAGTTATGTTGCGTTTGGAGTTAAGGAAGGGTTAGAATAAAATATGTTATGAACAGACATGAAAAGTTTTGGTAACTTCGTATACTTTCATTAATATCTCGAAAAAGGTTGAGAATCTTGTGAAACAAAAGATTATCATTAGAATGATTACTAAATGCTCTACAAAAAAGGTTCTAATGAAAGTTTTGATTAGGCGATGTCAATCGTAGAAATAAGTGCTTAAAACTTTAAAATAATTGATTTCGCTTTTTCGAACTGTTCTTTTTGTCTTTGATTTTGGTACTTAGAATCATGGGCTTCAGTTGAAACATTTTCTCCATGTTTGAATTTTATCAAAACTAATATGTTGAAAATTTGGTTACGTTTGGAGTAAAGGAAGGATTAAAATAAAATATTTCATTTTTAGACATGAAAAGTTTTGGGAACTTCGTATATTTTCATTAATATCACGAAAACGGTTTGGAATCTTGGCAAGCAAAAGATTACCATTCGAAAGGTTACTAAATTTTCTACAAAAAATGTTTTGAAGACAATTGCGATGGGATGGTCATATTTGGAGAAATAAGTGCTTAAAACATAGGTAATTTCGTTCATTTGAACGAATCTTTTTGTGTGTTTCCTACAGTTTTTTTTTTCACTGCTCGTTATTTTTGTGATTGCTTATAGTAGTCAAATGTATTAGTCAATAAAACAGGATACGTATATATAGAAACAATATTTTGTTTCAACGGTATCTTGGAATTCGAAGATGCCCTATGAATATCTAGATGACTGTACTGGTGTTGATTTCGTTCTTTAGAATTGTTTTTGGTATTCCCTATTTATTATTTATTAATTTTTTTGTTTAAATTCATTGAACAAAATCATAGGAATTCGAAGGTGAGGAGCTAGTAGGCTTAGTGTGGGGGGCGTTTTCCCTGTCCCCAGGTACCCTCGTCTCCCTGTGTACCCTCGTCATCTTTAAGTCCTTGTCTAGAGTCATAAAGATAAGCCTCCAAACAACTTTAGGAATGTAGGATTTCTAATTTTTGCCAGTATCAGAACAGCCGCAGTGGTACAGACGTACCGGTCTATACTAGTTGCACTCCACACGGTGGTAGTACTTGTTATATGCCACAGCGGATCGCTCATTATAACCTTGTTTTATACGTATTAAATAGGTACCTAAAAAATTTTTATTTGTGTATAAGTGTTGCGTTATTGGGATAAGAATAAAATATTTTATTAACAGACATGAAATACTTCGGAATCTTTGTATATTGTCCTTAATTTTTTTTTCTTTTATGGTGTATCGAAATCTGAGTCATTAGCACCATTTTTTCCTTATGAGCTTTATAATACTTAGATTTAGCTAGCAACAATATTTTACACCGCAATTAAAGTGATTTGCTCTTCTTATAAACATAATATTTATATTATAATATAAACATAATACATTAATTTGTCTGACAAAAAAAAGTCCGACCCGCAGGAACTGCTTCATCTTAGCGCGGTTCCGTTCTTATCTCAAGCGCGATTAGTGAAGGAATAGAGCAGCTATCGGTAGGTATTAGCACCATTTTTCCCCTTAATATCTTCAAAACAGTTAAGAAATCGTGGGAAGTACGATTTAACCATTCAAAAGCTTACTAAATTCTCTAAAAAAAAAGATTCTGAAGCAAATTTCGATGGGGCAATGTCAGTCGGAGAAGTAAGTGCTTAAAACTACGAAAGTGTTAGTTTTGTTATTTTAAACGGGTTTTTGTCACTGTTTACCTCACTTTTGTTTTTTAAGTTTATTTAACGGTGGAATGAGTATTTCATTAAAGCTGAGAAAATAAGAATCATATTGGTAATAGAGTTTTCCTAGAGTAAGCGTCGCGATGACGGGAGAGTCCCATCCGCTTAGAAAACTGTCAGTTTCCATATGTGGCGCTTTAAGCTTCCTTCTCTTTGAGATTTTATTTTATATTTTTAACGAATGATCAAAACCTACCGATAGCAGCTACTATTCCTTTCCTAATCGCACTTTGGATAAGAACGGAACCGCGCTAAGATGATGCAGTTCCTGCGAGTCGGACTTTTTTTAGCGATAAGCTCACCTCAACCAATGCCCAACTCAACCAATGATGTTTTCTTGGAACTAACCCTATACATCGCCCTTTATTGAATATTTATGAAATAAAAAATGCAAAGCGCAAACGAAACGATGTATATCATCAATAAAAATCATATATGCAGAAAGCTTTCAAAATAACGAATAAGAACAATCATTTCATTGAATAATAGGGATCTAAGAAAGTAGAAAGACGGAATGTCTAATAAAAAGCAGGTATCTTCTGAGAGGGAAAGTATCGGCTTTCTGGTCCTAAAGTCTGAAGAACATTCTTAGGAAGTCTGCATTAGTTCCAATCCAGTGGTCATTCAGAAAGGCTGAGAAGCATTCAAATCCGTCCAACCCTTCACTAACTTCTGCCTACCTTCGAGTCCACAACAGTTTTTCCTTCGATGCCTTTATTTCACAAAGTTAATCGCATAAAAGACATCGGGGTTTTTGTTTACCGCTGTGTAAATACTTCATATCTATGCAAAACTTTTCAACTTCCTAACAGTTTAGAAGTGTGGTATGATTTTATAAATTGGGGAAATGTCATGTAAAGTTACAAGACATTTGCCCCATTTACTCAACCGTGTTCCCTACGCTCTCTTCACCACCATTCGACTTTTTCCCAGGCTCCCTACGATTCCTATTTGAGTGTTCCAAAATATTAACAGCTATCACCGCCTCCTTTTACTGCCTAAAAATTTCCTTTCATCTTTACCGACTTACCCACCTCCTCTTTGGGTCTAGCTATACACCCCAGTGTAGGATCCTTCTCTCAAACACTTGTCCATGGTCACCTGAAAGTTATCGTACTCTTACTCTCTCAACATGGCATTTAATGGTATATATATTACTGTAACTTATTTTTTTTTTAATGTTTAAAAGAAATACTGTTATATTATTGCTCATGTTTTTATCTGCCATTTCATATACCTTGGGCCTTTGTTACTTACTACAAACTAATCTAATATAAAAAATTCTCTTGTCACAGTGCTTGTAATAAATCACCTCCAAATCTGGTTGAAAAATGTTTATGAAATGTTTTGTGTTTATTCGGTAGGTGTGAGAATAGGATGTAAACTATTTTTCATACCCCTAAGTGATTAGGGTGGTCTACCCCAAAAATTGTATTTTATATTTTGAACAACATTTTTGTGTTTTTATAATTTGGTTAAACAATCTCAATGTTTTAATAGAAATATTAGTACTTTATAATTTTCAACCCTTGGTTTTCGGTAACTGATTAATTATCACCCGATCAGCTATTCCCGCCAGGCGTCTACCGGTGTCACTTCTCACCCAGTAAACACCATGGATTAAGGATGAGAACAAATCCGGTCTCCTGTCTTTCTCAAACAATAAGCTTTCTCTCACTCCCTACAATGTTTTCGGCCATTATTATTCCCATTGATGTGCCAATTGAATTCAAACATGTTCAATTTCCAATTAGATTGGCATTCGCAATGACAATCAATAAGTCGCAAGGCCAAACGATGTCTGTTTGTGTCTTAGATTTGGGTACACCGTGTTTTTCACGTGGCCAATTGAACGTGCCATGTTCTCTTAATAGGCACTCATAAAGAAGAAAAGAAAGAAATGATTCTTAATCTATTGTCAACAAGATGTATGAAACAAATGTTTCGTAATGTTTGTGCCGTTTTTTAATTACGTATAATTAGTTTTAGCAGAAGAAGGCTGAATGGGGTCTCCCGTGGTCTAGTGGCTAGCGCCTTAGATTCATAAGCGGGAGATGGTGGGGGGGGGGGGGGGGTTCTCATCCCACGGCTCGTTGGGAAAATTTCTCGCTGCACCCTGGATGTCGGTGCTAATGGCCTAGAAAAAAAAAGAAAAAAAAAAAGAAAAAGAAAAAAGAAGAAGGCTGAATATAGATTAGCCGAATCTATGGTTTTCTCCTGACCACACAATACTCAGTAAATTACATTAAATGTAGTAGTTTTGTAATATCTATTTATATATAATTTAAAGAGAACTTGCTCCTATAATTTTCTGTTCAAAAGAACGTTTACCAAAAGCCAAGGGTGAATATATATTAATAATGAATGAAATTTCCAAAGCTGATTGTAAAGGACAAAGAGATTCTTTAATGCTTTTTTTTTTTGTTGTTTACTATAATTAATCTTTCTAGTAATTATTATGATTAAATACTCAGTTTGTATTCATGCGAATTATTTGATGTAAAAAGGGGATCTTAGCGTGTTTCCGAGCAATGCTTATCATTGAGGTGATTTGGAAAAAGTCAGAATAGATACTCTTAATATGTCGTCATCAAAAGTCCGTCAAGCAGGAGCTGCATAACTAAGCACTTTCGTCAGAATTTGGGTAATATAGACTGCATTCCTAAATAATCTGCTTAAAATATCCTACATAAATAAAATAAAAACATGAATAGTTCTCTTTTAACACTCCAATGGTCGCGTCAGATCTCTAAGATACAGAGCATCTTACGCAGACTGTGTAAGGGGCGCAAGTGCGCAGGTCTAGCTATACCCTTTACTATTCCTAGGGCAGGTAGTGAGTGGCTGATGTGTCAGCTCTGACCTGACGCTCAACCCCCCCAAGCAATAACTATCCACTAAAACTATTTTGTATCTCATAGATACCAGGCGACCATATTTTTACTTTTAGAAAAGAGGGTACAATGGTGTCATACGCACCACAAAATAAAAACAAGAACAAAACAAACGTACTTATAATATCAAGTATGAATATGGGTGCAGCGATTGATGAAGAAACAGGGGTAAGAAAAAAGGAAATGGTCACCTACTAAAGCCGACATAAAATTGGCCTTGACATAGTGCGCCGCTTATTATGTCCAAAGAGGAACGCGATGGTGGTCAATGGTAATTTTCTATTCCATTATGAACGTTGCTGGCATCAAAAGTCAAGATATTCACTTAGGAAGCGGTAAGGAAGTTCTTCCCCACCGTATCTTCCTTTGTCAACTTGGAAGACACCTAATACAATACCAACTGCTAAAGCGATCAATGATTCCAAAGCTACCTCAGACCATCGCGTACCGTCTTCGAGAAGTTCTGCCCCAAGATAAAGAAACTGGGATACCAAACAGCACTGTAGCCGAGAGCACCAAAACTAGAAAGGAATGCCAAAAGTTTTGGGCAAACAAGACTACAAGGCTGACCCTGTATAAATGCAAGGGGTGCGGCTAATATTTATGTCACTCTCATTGTACATTTTATTGTCCAGATGAATGTAAAGTGGATGATGATACAGAAGGCGCTTTATGGAGTTATATATTTCTACATAATATTATTAATATATGTCCTAATTTATCCTACCTAGTAGTAGAAAGCGTTCCTTGCGGCGGCATTGCGAACCTGCGTCTGGCGGGCTAATTCTATAGAACTATGCGCGCCGAGGCTGAATTTTCCGGCGGCGGCGCGCTGGACTAAAATGGTCGGCGGCGGCGGCGCGCGCGGCGTGGGCTATTTTTTTTAACCCCCAAGGGAGACGTTACAATTTAAATATATATATATATATATATATATATATATATATATATATATATATATATAGGCTTGCCATATTTTTGGTGAGTGAAACCGGGACACATCTATATGAGAAGGGCATACGGGGGGGGGGGGATAAAAGTGGTAAAAATTAGAAGCAAAATGGTGAGTTTTATGCCTTTTTATTAAGCGCAGCGAGTAACAGGAGGGAGGGATCTGGAACTCTAAATTGTTAGTCTCCCCACTTTGTTAAAATAAAAAAGGAAATTTTGCTAGTTCTTGCGTTTGCTCTCTGATTACAGTTACAATCGTTCTCATTTCTTTGGCACTGCATTCATTGTAGAAAAGTAAACAATTAATAAATGATTCTTAAAAAAAACTTTGAGGTTGCTGGCAGAGAAGGAAGATCTTCAGGTAAATGAAAAAAACGTCTAGTTCCTTCACAACATTTTATTTCCACGCTGAGCGCTTTCGGTAGCTCTTGCTACCATCCTCAGAACTGTGACAAAATGAATAGAATAAGACAGTTGCCTAACAGAAATCTTATAAATATTAAAATGTTCACTAACCCACACGTAAAATAATAAATAAACACAATAATCTTGATTCGTCAACATAAACACTAAAAACAATAACAATACAAACAAAAACACAAGTCATACATGATAAAATGAAATGGCTAAAGTTGAGGAGAGAGACTCACCTATAATGAGTTCAGCTTCACTGCTGAGGGCTGACTGAAGGGAAGCAGGGAGAGAGCCTGCACAGAGACGTGACTCAACATATCAGTTTGATACGTATCTGTCCTTTTATTTAAATTACACGAGCTCAGGATCTTGTCGATACGTATCTCTATACTTTCTAGGACATTCATCTGTGCAGACTTCTTCCGGTAATGTAAAATATACAGAGAATGGTCAGCTTCGCTGTGTCCCGCTGCGAGACAATGTTGACGAAATTCAGAATCCGACCTGGTTTTATGTTCTCTAGCTCTTATTTTGAGTTTCCTACCAGTTTGCCCTACGTACGAACCAGAACAGAGGCCACATACGATTTTATAGACGCCACTCTTATTTCCCGTGTCCATCTTATCCTTGACGTCACAAAGAGCATTAGCCAAAGAGGGAGAATTTTTAAAGGCCACCTTAACATCCGCTTTACTTAAAATGGAGGCTATTTTTTCCGAGACTTGGCCTAAGTATGGTAAGGTGAACCATCTAACCTCAGATACGTCGGGTTTTAGAAAATTGGGAAAAGCCGCCTTAAGGGCATGTTTTTCTTTTCTTCTCCTGTAAATACCATCAGTCGTGAGAGCATCATATCCGTTCTTCTCCGCAACATGCTTTATATGGAGAAGCTCACGGTGATGATTACCCTCCGACATAGGTACTGACAAGAGTCGATCAATATAATAAATAAAAGGCAACATTTTAACTCTCGGGTGTTGAAAAGAACTCCTATCTATAACAGTATCGGTGGTAGTAGATTTACGAAAAATAGAAAATTCTAAACCCCCTTCATCTTTTTTATGGATCGTCAGATCTAAATAATTTAATGAACCCCCCTCTTCTATTTCTTTAGTAAACTTTATGTTCTTGTGCATCCTGTTGAGGAGTTTGTGAAAAGACTCCAAACGTCTCATAGGACCCTGAAAAATGCACAGGCAATCGTCCACATACCTAATCCAACAACGGATATGTTTTTTAAGTGGATTTAAATTATTCATGACATACTTATTTTCTAAACAATCCATAAAAATATCCGCTGCCAGAGGGCTTATAGGAGATCCCATTACTAGACCGTGGGTGGATTTGTAGCAATCACCATTAAACAGAAAATAATTCTGTTCTAATACAACATTAAATATATCACAAATCTCGTTGGCTACCACGGGATTGCATTGCCTCTGATTCATGACGTGTTGAACAAGCGGGATAATTTCAGAGGAAGGGACACTTGTGAATAAATTTACGATGTCAAACGATACTAAAATGCAGTCAGAGGGCACGTCCATTTGACTAAGAAGTTCCACCACCTCCTTACTGCTTTTAACGGTATATGAAGGTTTGTAGGAAGTAAGGGCCTTAAATTCATCGACAGCTCTCCTAGCCAACTTCCCAGCGGGGGCCGAGATATAAGATACAATAGGGCGAAATGGCATGTCATCTTTATGTACTTTAGGCAAACAATACAACCTAGGTGGTAAAGGGTTCATTTCAGTCAGTCTCTCTCTATCAACCTTAGTAAACAAACATTGACACCTGCTTATTGCAGATTTTACAATATTATTATATTCATTAGTAGGATCTCTTTTTAACAATATACACTCATTATCAGCTAACAGTGATAGAGTTTTATTAACATAATACGTTTTGTCTAATATTACCGTACATTTGCCTTTGTCGGCTTTAAGTACAACCAAATTATTGTCTTCAATTTTCTTTTTAATAGCCTTAAGTGTATAATGGTCTGATTTCTTAGTCGTATTTTTATGATTATACTTATTATTAACTAAAGAATTAATATATTTATCTAAGACAACGGCACATTCTTTCTTAACTATACTATTGCTCGGAATACTTTCAAGTGAGGCAATAAAATCTACTACTTCATTTCTACCAATATTATGTAAAGGAATGTATTTCAAACCTTTTTCTAACATTTTAATTTCTGAAGGTTCAAATTGAATATCCTTATGGTTAACAATTCTAGGATAACAATCACATAGAATATCAGAGTTATAGTTATCTCTATTAGTAAACATAGTAGTAGTATTATTAGTAAACGTAGTTTTATTAGTAAAAATAGGAGTATATTTATAAGCAGGGTCATTATCTTTAGTGGGACGAGACTTAGAGCCTCTATTCTTTAGCATAGCCTTTATCTTCTTATTAGCATTAGCAAAGGCTTTATCTACAACACGGCTACAACTTGCAGCTACAACTCTATCGAACTTATGCCAGTCCAAATCATTCATCATAGTTCCTAAACGACATGACATTTTTATAAGATAAACGCTCAAACTGTCTCTAATCTTAAACCACCTTTTCAACTCCCCTTTCAACCAAACACGTTTAATGTTCACCAAAATCTTTCCACTTAAATTTAACTTTTTTGTGTTATTGATTATGTATGATGGAAAGATATTTTCTTTAATACACCTATTATTAAAGTATATATTTTTACAAGCCAACCCATGCTTAATTTTAAGTTTTGAAAAACATTTCTTTAATTGATCTAAAGTCATATTATTTATCTGCACCAAATTGTCACCTGTAATATTATGCCACATTTTGACTCCAGCAGAAGCTTGACAAGCCATGTTTCAAAAACTTGGCTTGTCAAGCTTCTGCTGGAGTCAAAATGTGGCATAATATTACAGGTGACAATTTGGTGCAGATAAATAATATGACTTTAGATCAATTAAAGAAATGTTTTTCAAAACTTAAAATTAAGCATGGGTTGGCTTGTAAAAATATATACTTTAATAATAGGTGTATTAAAGAAAATATCTTTCCATCATACATAATCAATAACACAAAAAAGTTAAATTTAAGTGGAAAGATTTTGGTGAACATTAAACGTGTTTGGTTGAAAGGGGAGTTGAAAAGGTGGTTTAAGATTAGAGACAGTTGTAGCCGTGTTGTAGATAAAGCCTTTGCTAATGCTAATAAGAAGATAAAGGCTATGCTAAAGAATAGAGGCTCTAAGTCTCGTCCCACTAAAGATAATGACCCTGCTTATAAATATACTCCTATTTTTACTAATAAAACTACGTTTACTAATAATACTACTACTATGTTTACTAATAGAGATAACTATAACTCTGATATTCTATGTGATTGTTATCCTAGAATTGTTAACCATACGGATATTCAATTTGAACCTTCAGAAATTAAAATGTTAGAAAAAGGTTTGAAATACATTCCTTTACATAATATTGGTAGAAATGAAGTAGTAGATTTTATTGCCTCACTTCTCTGTATATTTTACATTACCGGAAGAAGTCTGCACAGATGAATGTCCTAGAAAGTATAGAGATACGTATCGACAAGATCCTGAGCTCGTGTAATTTAAATAAAAGGACAGATACGTATCAAACTGATATGTTGAGTCACGTCTCTGTGCAGGCTCTCTCCCTGCTTCCCTTCAGTCAGCCCTCAGCAGTGAAGCTGAACTCATTATAGGTGAGTCTCTCTCCTCAACTTTAGCCATTTCATTTTATCATGTATGACTTGTGTTTTTGTTTGTATTGTTATTGTTTTTAGTGTTTATGTTGACGAATCAAGATTATTGTGTTTATTTATTATTTTACGTGTGGGTTAGTGAACATTTTAATATTTATAAGATTTCTGTTAGGCAACTGTCTTATTCTATTCATTTTGTCACAGTTCTGAGGATGGTAGCAAGAGCTACCGAAAGCGCTCAGCGTGGAAATAAAATGTTGTGAAGGAACTAGACGTTTTTTTCATTTACCTGAGGATTCTTAAAAACTAAATCCATTACTTTATACATCTTACAGCCTTTTCCGGGACATTGATAAACCCGGGTGGACCAGAGACAAGAGACAAATACCGGGACGTATGGCAAGCATATATATATATGTCTGTTCGCTACAAAATATCTCTACAAAAATGGTTCTAAAGACATTTTCGTTGGGGTGATGTCAATCGGAGAAATAAGGGCTTAAAACTTCGAAAGCGTTGGTATTGTTCTTTTTTAGGGGGGGGGGTCGGTTAGTTTATCTCACTTTTTAATTGATTGTTTTAAATTGAAATTATCAGTAAAATTAGTCTTTTCGTAAAAGGAAGTAAGAAAATGAGAAACTTACTGTTTTCGCAGGGTGATCGTTGTTGCGCCGTAAACATCCTTCTGTTTGAGATTTTGTTTTATATTCTTAACGGTACATCAAAACCTACCAATAACTGTATGTATTCCTTTACTTATGGCACTAGAGATATGAGCGGAACTGCGCTAAGATGAAGCAGTTCGCGCTCCTGATGTCTCAAGAATGGTCCGTTTTTGATGAAATTTGGTACAAAAAAATTTTTCTTAATTTGAAAGGTCGAATTCGTAAACCAGCAGAATCTGTTAACCGGAAGATGGTTTTTGGAGCGTAATTCGCGCGAAAAAAATCGTAACGTTCACGTTTTCGAGTTCATATGCTTGCAGGTACTCGTTTTATAGATTTCTTAACGTAGAACAACGAATAAAACCATTTTAAAGCGATATCTGTACCCGTTTTGAGAAACATTAAAACACCTCGTTTTCCAAAGTAATTTTCAGTTTGGGTACTCATAAACGATTAATTTAGTTGAAACTTGGTCCAGTCGTTTGATATTCATCTAAACTAAGGTAGATACATTTTGGTTCCGTTTGGAGTTAAGGAAGTACAAGAAATAAAATATTTCATTAACATACTTGAAAGGTTTTGGGATTTTCGTATATCTTACATATCTCGAAAACGGAGGGAAATCGTGGTAAGTGGAAGGTGGAAATTCGAAAGCTCACTAAATTCCTTACAAAAAAGGTTCAGATGTAATTTTTGACAATTATATGTAATTTTTGGGGCGATGTCAATCCGAGAAATAGATGCTTCAAACTTCAAAATTGTTAGTTTTGTTTTTTTTCAACAGGGTTTTGTCACTTACCAAACGTTTTAATTGGTTATTGTTTTTTTAATCGCATTTAATAGTAAAATTAACATTTTAATAAAATAAGGTATGAAAATGAGAAACGTATTGGTAATAGTGTTTCCCTTGGCAAACCTTGAGTAGGTGGGGGAGTCATTTCCGCTTAGAATACTATCAGTTTCCTGTTTTGGAGCCTTAAATCTTCTTTCTCTTTGAGATTCATTTTAAATTTCTCACGAAAGATCAAAACCTACCAACAACTGCTTCTACTTCTTTGCTAATGACACTAGGGATATGAACGGAACCGCGCTAAGATGACGCAGTTCCTGCGAGTCAGACTTTTGTTTTTCTCTTCAATTGCGAGCTTTTGAAAATATCTCCCACAAAAGCTGGATTTATTTTTTGAGTTAAATACCATTTTTATATACCTACAATTATTGCTTGCGCTTTGTTCCAATCAAATAGCACAACACACAAGCGTTTACTCGCTGTTTTCCTGCCCTAACCCACCCGCTACACCCTTTCGTCTCGTATGCGCCAACGAAATCGGCGCGCCGACTGATTAGGCTCGGCGGCGGCGCGCCACTCAAAACCCGGCGTGGCGTAGCGGCGCCGGCGCGGCGCGCATGTCTAATAGAAATATAGAAATATAGAACGAAGTAAACCCCCCTTTCTGATAGTCCGATTTAGTTCATTTTTACAACACTTCTTTCTCATCAGTTACCAACGATGTATACCACGTTTCGTTAAAATACAGCAGAAATTACGACCGGAATGAGTATATTAGTAATTTGGATCCGGATTTCGGAGTCTACTAGGTTGGATCGATAAAGATTTTAAGGAATTCTTCAAAATTTCCGTCATGAGTCCAACCTCAATAGCTACTTTCCTTCGTAGCAAAATGCTAATAAAACGAAACCAATACTTCCATAACAACGTTTCTGTGATTAAAGTGGTCGTATCGAAATTTACTGTCAGTAAGTAGGCTTTCGGATGGCGACCACCCGTTATACATGAATATCAATATATGTATATTATTATTTCTCAATGGATTTTATTTTTCGGTACGCCACACAGTGGGGCCAAATGGCCAATAACCGGAAATAATTCAATATCTTTTGAACAACTGATTCCATCGAGTTATCGTTGGTCTCATTCGATTTAGAATAGAAAAATACATTGTAAAACAAATGTGAAGGAGTTTATCTCTGTACTAAGAATTTGGAGGTCCCGAAAATACCTAGTCCAAATCCCGCTAAATTGATTTTGTTGTGTATTATTCGAGTGCCTCTCCCATCCTGTCCAGGATATCACATGTGGTAGTTGGAATTCTTCCTGAATTCTCTTAATTAGGAGAGTCGTATTTGTGTTTCTCCATTTTTTGAAATACCAATTGTAGGCAAAGATTAAGAATGTATTCCATAAATTTCATAGTGCTAGCAGAGGCGATAAACCTAGTTGGGGGGCTTCTTCATTCGATTGGATGAACTAAAATTTTGTTAGATTTTTCATTTCTGACTGCCGAGCTTTTCCCCTCCAACATTCGGCAGACCTTCCCGTCCAACATGGTTAAGATCAGAACATGAATAATTAATAATTATATTTTATAGTGACCCAATCTTCTTCAATCCAATATTTTTCAGGCGGAAGGTCAATAAAAGAGAATTAACAAAATTAACCGGAAAAAATGAGAAATGCGGAATCTAAAACAAAACAATTAGTTATAGCGGATAAAACTAGCAAAACAGTTATCATGAAAAACAAGATTATATGGAAAAAATGAACAATACATTATCCGACCCATCCACATTTAAACAAATAGATTATGATCCTACTAATAGCATAACTTATAAAGCCACAAAATTTGTGGATAAATGAATAAAACTTAATTATATAAAAAAGAACGAAAAATGCAAATTACAATAGCAGTGCTTCCATGGACTTATAAAATTACATTAAGACAAACACCCTGTAAGACCCATAGTGAGTGCGACCGAGTCTCCAACACAGAAACGTTCCAAAATGTTAGATAGAGAATTAAAACCTTTTGTCACTAACAACCCATTTGATATAAGTAACGGAACTGAATTAAAAAGACCGTCACGCAAGAGCTGCATAACTAAGCACTTTCCTCAGAATTTGGGTAGTGTAGATTGCATTCCTGAATAATTTTCTTAAAATATTCTATATAAATAAAATAAAAACATGAACTTAATAAATACACAAAAACTTCATATTTTCGCATTTTGAACTGACGCAGGGGAGGAGGACAGGACTGTAGAGGGGACTTCCCCCTAATGGTAGAAAGCGCTCCTAGCGGCGACTTTGTGAACCAACTTTTGGCGGGCTAATTCTATTGAAATATAGTACAAAGTAAACCCCCCTTTCCGATAGACCGATTTAGCCCATTTTTACAACACTTCTTTCTTATGAATTGCCCACGATGTATACCGAGTTTCGTTACAATTACGACCGGTATGAGTATATTAGTAATTTGGGTCCGAAGTAAACCCCTCCTTCTAATGAACCGATTTAGTTTATTTTCACAACACACTTTTCTCTGTAGATTACCGCTACGAATACCGAGTTTTGTCGAAATTCAACAAAAATTACGGCTGGTAGTGGCAAATTGGTAATGTGGGTCCGGAGTAACCCCCCCCCCCTTCTAATGGACCGATTTAGATAATTTTTACAACACATTTTTCCCTGTAGATTACTACTACGAATACCACGTTTCGTTGAAATATATCAAAAACTACGGCTGCCCCCCCCCTTCCGTTGGACCGATTTTGGTGGTTTACGAACTCGTTCAATCGTTTGTTAATTGAACGCTGTATACCAAGTTTCGTGACGAAAAATCAAAAACTCTGGCCGCTATCGTGTTAACAGACATATATATATATATATATATATATATATAGATATATATAAATTTTAATGGGGGTCATTTTCGGTTTCTACTAGGTAGGATCGA
The DNA here is from genome assembly GCA_946811695.1 of Gonocerus acuteangulatus. Lineage (NCBI taxonomy): Eukaryota > Metazoa > Arthropoda > Insecta > Hemiptera > Coreidae > Gonocerus > Gonocerus acuteangulatus. The sequence continues at coordinate 129,715,795 of OX328123.1, read as the reverse complement.
TAAAGATTCGAAGAAATTTTTCAAAAATTCCGTCAGTGCAACCTCAATAGCTACTTTCCGTCGGAGGAAAGTGCTAAAAGTAAATTAGAATCTATTACTATACCTCCCAAATATAAATTGGTTTCCTTTGATGTTATTAATATGTTCCCGAATATATCTGTGGACTTGGCAATAAAAATCATAATTAACAACTGGGACAAAATTGTGAAGGATACATGTATTAAAGATGGTTATTTTCCATTTAATAACAAAATGTATAAACAAAAGTTTGGGGTACAAATGGGTAATAGCATCTCGGTTACAATTGCGGGAAGAGTGATGAATAATATACTGGAAGAAATCATCAATGATTGTAATATTAAGATCCAATTTTTATATAAATATGTTGATGATATTTTGCTTTGTGTACATGAGAAAGATATAAACTCTTTATTTGACTTTTTTAACAGAAAATGTAACCTTGGGTTCACAAAGGAAATTGAAGATAACAATGGAATAACATTTCTGGGCGTTGAAATTATTAAAACGCCAGAAAACAATCTGGAATTTAAATGGTATCAAATGAAAACATTTTCAGGGCGTATGATAGACTTCTATTCTTGCCACCCAATGAAGTTTAAACGTTACCTTCTATATAATAGAGCCCTTACGGCCCTACAAAGAACTTCACCAAAATATTTGAATGAAATAAAGAACAGACTAACGGTAATTTTTAGGAATAATAATTCCCCGCATGAAATAATTGAAAAAGAAATTAAAAATTCGGAGAAACAAATTTACTACAGTGAAAGTAGGAAATATGAAACCCAGGATTTTAATAAATTTGACTCTAAAATATTTAAATTTTTTCATGATTTCTTTGAGGATGATAATAAATTGTTAAAATAAAGAAAGAATTTTAGAATTTGATGACATAAACGTACAAAATAAACATAGAAAAATTGATAATACTGATAAAATACAATCCCGGATAAACGATTCAACGCAAAGCAAAAATAATTTGAAAAGAAAATTAGACGAAGCGGAGCCAAGCGGAATTAATCACAAGAAACAGAAATGTGTACAAACAAAAATTGATGATTTCTTTAATATCAACAAGGATGATCACCCAGCGTCTGATAGACAATGTCCAACTTATGTTCATGAAAGCCTGATTCAGAGAAAAATGGTCCTAGAGAAAGTCTCTTACTCGGAAGCAAGAAAGAGAATCGTAGCTCATAAGACGACAACCTCTTATGCTTCCAAGTTATTAAAACAAAGAGAAGAGGCCAATAATCCAAGATGCTATTCATCAATAAGTGAGGAAATCGATGTAATAAAGGTACAATTAAAACTGTTACAAGAACAGATGTCCATAATCACATCAAAAATGCTGAGCCAAGCAGAAGCAAACAACCCGATTCAAACGGTTGAAAGCCCAAGAACTACGAATAGCGAAATATCCAGAGAAAATTCAAATTCAAATTACGAACAGCCTAAGAATTCTGTATTTCTCTTTGCTTCGTTTTATTTCAGCAAAAAGAACATAATAATTTCTAATAAATATTATTCTAGTTTATAATAAATCTACATATATAAAAATCACGTGTCTGTTTGTTTGTTTGTTCCTTATACAAATCCACACCGTTCGACCGATTTTGACCAAACTTGGCACACAGGTAGGTCTTGATACGAGAAATCTCCTAGGCTAGGTCAAAATTGTCAAATTTCATAATTCGGTCAAAAAGTCAAAAGTTTTGTTCAAGAAAAATTGGCTACACTGAATCGTTCAGATTGTGACGGCCATTTTGAATCGACAACTACTGGCCTCTGTCGGCTGTTAGATGAAGCTGGGTATCATTATGAACTAAAACAAATTCACATCGTTTGACCGATTTTCGTAACTGGGTATAGACAACTAGGTATCAAGTAGATCTGGATACGGGGAGAGTCATAGACAGAAAGTAGGTGTAGCATGGCTAGTATAATATAAAATGCATAGTAAATACTACAAAATTAGCAATATTCCTATCCATTTTTGCGCAGTTTATATACACATATTTTAACGAAAGTCTCTTCTCTCTTCTAGGATAATGAAATGTCTACATTTCATGTCATCACTTCTGGAATTGGGTTGTCTTCATAAGCGTGGGTTCCTGTCTATATGGAGGGTGAAAACACGCTAAAATTGTACAATTATTGGTTTTTGAGTTCCCTTATTATGAAGAAGAAGAAAGGACCACTGCGAGTAAATGCATTTGAAATCCTTGTCTAAATACAGTGTTAACTTGTTGAGAGTTTTGTATGAAAAGTGGAGCTTCTGTTCTGGGATTTGGCATGATGATCTCATTCATTCTGTCCAATAGACTGTCCGTTAAAGAATGACTGGTCGTTAATTCATTCATGGTCATTGGCCAATAGCCTCCGCATGACAGCTCCAACCTGTAGCTGTGTGGGGATGAACCAAGCCAAAAATAGCAGTGATGTTGAGGGCTCTTTTAGAATAAATACATTTCCATAAAATCATGTTTGCCATTTAAAGTGTAAATTTGTGTATAATAAAACACGCACGCAAAATAAAGAAAGTGGTATTTTCCAAAGATACTGTACATATATATATATATATATATATATATATATATATATATATATATATATATATATATATATATACCACCTTCTATCCCTCCAAGTTTTACCCAACACCTAGTCTATATTGAAGCTGTACGCTATATATTGATACTGATAGCATTTATAAGTTTTTAAGTTTATACGTAATATTCAAAATTATTCCTATGGGACTTCTGTCCCGGAATAAGAATAAAACTTTTCATTCATTCATTCATTCATATATTAATATGTATTTCGACACGCTGAATCTGAATCCGGGGTCCGTTTGACCCCAGCACATCAGGTTTAAGGGCATTTGAAGGTCAAATTATGTATGAAGTCGTTTAAGAAAAATAACTAGAGCTTCCATGGTTTTGAGGGGTGCTGAATACGAATCCAAAGTCTATTTCACCCCATCGCACACTGGGCAAAATGACTGTTTTACGGCGACAAAAGTCGAAAATGTGATGTCGTAGAAAGTCAATTCACGTGTCAAAACGTGCTCAAGTCTTCTATTCATTAAAAACCGAACAATTTTTTTGTCTATTTCAACCCAAACCTGTTTAAAACAATAAGGAATGCAACCATTGCTAGTCTCTTCCACTTCCTCGGTTTAGTCTTGTTCCAACTATGGTCCTTTTAAGTTGTGTTTTAAAAATTGTGTGCAAATTTTAAAAATTCTTTTCACAATGGATTTATTACCTAGTGGTATGTTCTTTATAAATATATAATATATACCTAATAACAGAAAGGCATATCGAAGAAAAAAAAATATTAATGAAATTATTACTAGATTGTTCATATTTTGTTGATTACTCAAGGTTGAGTAAGGTTTTAAAAAAAGTTCCACAAAGTTCCACTTCCAAATATTTTTTTTCGATAAGCCTTAAGCTTCTACTTTACTGTCTTGAGACTTTCAGCTCCCCCTTCTTCCGCCTTTCAATGCAAAATTAAATTTAGTTTAGGCAGTCAGATAGAAGCTGAAGAATCCGCGGCGCACAGTGGGCGAAAATCACATTTTAGGTGGACAAAATTCAAAAAAAAATTTTACAAATCACTTACTAAATACTGTCTAGTATTAGTAGGATTAAGGTAAAATGTAAATATTTACTTTCTTGGATCATGAACGGGCGCGGAAGGGAATATTAATCGGACTCTAAGAAAGGGAACATTTTTCCAGTGTTTATTGCAGTTTTGTTCTTGTAATTACTTTTCCATTTTTTGAACAGAAACTATACATGATTATTTAAATTTCATGTTACCGATGTATATGTAATTAGCCAATGTAAGTTAGTTTACCACATGATCTACTTCAAGAACTGTCATTAGAAAATGAGGCAGACGATACTGACTCGTCAAAAGAAAATGCTGAAGGATGTAGCAGTATAGAATCAGACGATGATTGATGGATAATTCGTTTTTAGTGCATAATATAATTGTATATATTTGTTATTATTAAGAAAAAAAAAGTCAGTACAATTACTTTTTTCTTCAAGTTGTTAGTCTATTTTTGTTATTTATTTTCGAATTATAGCGTATGTATTACTTTTTATGAATATATGTATTATGTTTATGTAAATAATAGATGTAAAAAGGTACTAGTTAAATGTTCCATAGATTTACAAAATGTTTTCCCAATTTTTATTTATTATGTCAAAGAATTTATGTGTCTAAAACGTTTGTTTGTTGGATATACTAAAAACTATGGGTCAACGATTTTTTTAAATATTTTTCCCTATCTCAGTAACCTCAAAAATATTGAAAAACACAAAAAAATAATTTTGTCGCCCTAAAAGTGGATTTTCGCTCAGTGTGCATCGGCGGAAAATCATGATCATTTCAAGGACAAATATGCCTATATCGCAAAAAATGAATTTTGACTGCAGATTCATTTTTTGCAAAATAAACATATTTGACCTTTAAACGCCCTTAAACCTGACTTACTGGGATCCATCGGACTCCGGATTCGGATTTAGCGTGTCGAAATACATAAGAATATGTATGGTGTCTTTGGAAAATATCACTTTTTTGTGTGTGTGCCTGTGTAATTTATAGTATTATTTAATTAGGTGTATATACTAGGCCGTTGAGTGATAAGAACCAATGATTGGTTTGGATTCGTGCAATGGTAAAACTGAAGTTAATAGAATAAGTTATACATGACATTTCAGCAGAAATATTAAGAAAAAGAATAAAAACTTATAATATTTAATGTTTAGGACTCTTCTGGTTTTGCCAGACATTCTGCCGGGTTGCTCAGGGTTCCTTCTGAGAATGAAGGCCCTAAATATTAAATAAAATGGACCGTGAATGTCTACGAGAAACAGAGTTTTTGGACGGAGTTTCTACAGGTTATCAACATTTTCTAGCCAGGATAGGGCTAAAGCCTTGTCTTTTTTCGAAAGAAAGCGTGCCCAAAAAGCTTTTTCTGGGAATCTATGATTTTTATTTAGTAGAATACGAGTTATGGAATGCTTCCTGTATTATTACTATAATGATCGTTTTAACCTCAATTGCTGTCACTTGTATGAGCTTATTTGTTCATTATTCCACCATTTGAAGATATGGTTAAATAAGAAGAACAGAGTTTGTTCAATGATCTTTCTGTTTGGTCGAAGAGTTGTTCTCTCCATGGTGACAAGAGTGCGAAACCTGTTGAGTTAAAATAAATATTTCGATAAATTATATTTAAACAAATAAAAAAAAAAAAAAAAAAAAAAAAAAAAAAAAAAAAAAAAAAAATGTGGTGAATACCTTGTATTGGGGTCTCCCTGATGTCTAGTGGCTCTAGTGTCTAGTGGCTCAAAACACCTTGAAGATGGTTCAGCCAAGGGTAGCGCACGCTCCTCTCATATAAAAGGTTCCGAGATCGTAGCTCCCACGATTACTTTATATTTATATTTAACTTTTTTAAATTTTTAAATTAAATATTTAACTTTTTATAATTAACAGAAAAGAAAAAAAAAAGTCCGAATCGCAGGAAGTGCATCATCTTACCGCTGTTCCGCATGTTATTATTTTGTATTGATTTATACAGCTCTGCTTTAGAATGAGAGCCGGATTGTGTACTTTCCGCTTCTGTGTAAGTTAGGAACTGTCGGTTTCCCTGATGCCTTATATAGCTTTTATTCGAGAAGTGTCGAGTGAATGATTCATTTCAGTATCATTCACCCGTATAGGCGCCATTCGCCCAAAATGCTTCGTAAGTGCTTTTTCCATAGGTTCATAATTCCAGAATGTGCAAATAAAACATTGTAGAATTTGTTGCAGACCACTAACAATATTGCTGAATCCTTGCAGATTTGCTGCGGCATGCAAATATTGTGATTATAGATTCATAGAGAAGAGTAAACTTGACGATCCATAGATTGACCATAGAGCAGAGGTCAGTGCTGTACTATTCTCATCTGCATACTGAATAGAAGCAGCTATTTATAACCTGTTTAAAACAATAAGGAATGCAACCATTGCTAGTCTCTTCCACTTCCTCGGTTTAGTCTTGTTCCAACTATGGTCCTTTTAAGTTGTGTTTTAAAAATTGTGTGCAAATTTTAAAAATTCTTTTCACAATGGATTTATTACCTAGTGGTATGTTCTTTATAAATATATAATATATACCTAATAACAGAAAGGCATATCGAAGAAAAAAAAATATTAATGAAATTATTACTAGATTGTTCATATTTTGTTGATTACTCAAGTTTGAGTAAGGTTTTAAAAAAAGTTCCACAAAGTTCCACTTCCAAATATTTTTTTTCGATAAGCCTTAAGCTTCTACTTTACTGTCTTGAGACTTTCAGCTCCCCCTTCTTCCGCCTTTCAATGCAAAATTAAATTTAGTTTAGGCAGTCTGATAGAAGCTGAAGAATCCGCGGCGCACAGTGGGCGAAAATCACATTTTAGGTGGACAAAATTAAAAAAAAAATTTTACAAATCACTTACTAAATACTGTCTAGTATTAGTAGGATTAAGGTAAAATGTAAATATTTACTTTCTTGGATCATGAACGGGCGCGGAAGGGAATATTAATCGGACTCTAAGAAAGGGAACATTTTTCCAGTGTTTATTGCAGTTTTGTTCTTGTAATTACTTTTCCATTTTTTGAACAGAAACTATACATGATTATTTAAATTTCATGTTACCGATGTATATGTAATTAGCCAATGTAAGTTAGTTTACCACATGATCTACTTCAAGAACTGTCATTAGAAAATGAGGCAGACGATACTGACTCGTCAAAAGAAAATGCTGAAGGATGTAGCAGTATAGAATCAGACGATGATTGATGGATAATTCGTTTTTAGTGCATAATATAATTGTATATATTTGTTATTATTAAGAAAAAAAAAGTCAGTACAATTACTTTTTTCTTCAAGTTGTTAGTCTATTTTTGTTATTTATTTTCGAATTATAGCGTATGTATTACTTTTTATGAATATATGTATTATGTTTATGTAAATAATAGATGTAAAAAGGTACTAGTTAAATGTTCCATAGATTTACAAAATGTTTTCCCAATTTTTATCTATTATGTCAAAGAATTTGTGTGTCTAAAACGTTTGTTTGTTGGATATACTAAAAACTATGGGTCAACGATTTTTTTAAATATTTTTCCCTATCTCAGTAACCTCAAAAATATTGAAAAACACAAAAAAATAATTTTGTCGCCCTAAAAGTGGATTTTCGCTCAGTGTGCATCGGCGGAAAATCATGATCATTTCAAGGACAAATATGCCTATATTGCAAAAAATGAATTTTGACTGCAGATTCATTTTTTGCAAAATAAACATATTTGACCTTTAAATGCCCTTAAACCTGACTTACTGGGATCCATCGGACTCCGGATTCGGATTTAGCGTGTCGAAATACATAAGAATATGTATGGTGTCTTTGGAAAATATCACTTTTTTGTGTGTGTGCCTGTGTAATTTATAGTATTATTTAATTAGGTGTATATACTAGGCCGTTGAGTGATAAGAACCAATGATTGGTTTGGATTCGTGCAATGGTAAAACTGAAGTTAATAGAATAAGTTATACATGACATTTCAGCAGAAATATTAAGAAAAAGAATAAAAACTTATAATATTTAATGTTTAGGACTCTTCTGGTTTTGCCAGACATTCTGCCGGGTTGCTCAGGGTTCCTTCTGAGAATGAAGGCCCTAAATATTAAATAAAATGGACCGTGAATGTCTACGAGAAACAGAGTTTTTGGACGGAGTTTCTACAGGTTATCAACATTTTCTAGCCAGGATAGGGCTAAAGCCTTGTCTTTTTTCGAAAGAAAGCGTGCCCAAAAAGCTTTTTCTGGGAATCTATGATTTTTATTTAGTAGAATACGAGTTATGGAATGCTTCCTGTATTATTACTATAATGATCGTTTTAACCTCAATTGCTGTCACTTGTATGAGCTTATTTGTTCATTATTCCACCATTTGAAGATATGGTTAAATAAGAAGAACAGAGTTTGTTCAATGATCTTTCTGTTTGGTCGAAGAGTTGTTCTCTCCATGGTGACAAGAGTGCGAAACCTGTTGAGTTAAAATAAATATTTCGATAAATTATATTTAAACAAATAAAAAAAAAAAAAAAAAAAAAAAAAAAAAAAAAAAAAAAAAATGTGGTGAACACCTTGTATTGGGGTCTCCCTGATGTCTAGTGGCTCTAGTGTCTAGTGGCTCAAAACACCTTGAAGATGGTTCAGCCAAGGGTAGCGCACGCTCCTCTCATATAAAAGGTTCCGAGATCGTAGCTCCCACGATTACTTTATATTTATATTTAACTTTTTTAAATTTTTAAATTAAATATTTAACTTTTTATAATTAACAGAAAAGAAAAAAAAAAGTCCGAATCGCAGGAAGTGCGTCATCTTACCGCTGTTCCGCATGTTATTATTTTGTATTGATTTATACAGCTCTGCTTTAGAATGAGAGCCGGATTGTGTACTTTCCGCTTCTGTGTAAGTTAGGAACTGTCGGTTTCCCTGATGCCTTATATAGCTTTTATTCGAGAAGTGTCGAGTGAATGATTCATTTCAGTATCATTCACCCGTATAGGCGCCATTCGCCCAAAATGCTTCGTAAGTGCTTTTTCCATAGGTTCATAATTCCAGAATGTGCAAATAAAACATTATAGAATTTGTTGCAGACCACTAACAATATTGCTGAATCCTTGCAGATTTGCTGCGGCATGCAAATATTGTGATTATAGATTCATAGAGAAGAGTAAACTTGACGATCCATAGATTGACCATAGAGCAGAGGTCAGTGCTGTACTATTCTCATCTGCATACTGAATAGAAGCAGCTATTTATATTTATGGGTTATGCAAGTGTTTCCGAGAAACAAACATTGTAGGAATGGAAGATGGAAATTAACTTTATATATATTTATAAAAATCACGTGTCCGTCTGTTTGGTCCTTATACAAATCCACACCGTTTGACCGATTACACCGCTAGGTATTATTACGGGAAATGTCATAAGGTAGGTCAAAAATTTCTACCAGTTATCTGTCTGTATTTTGTTCTTTATAAAAATCCACAACGTTTGACCGATTTAGACCAGATTTGGTCAAATGGACAGAGGTAAGTCTTAATCAGGGATGTGTTAAAGGCTAGGTCAAAGTCGTCTTGGACTCTAAGTTCGGAGGTCACGGGTTCCGCAAATGGGAGATTTGCGTTATTAGAGTTTAATATGACTTATTGAGTTCGGGTCCAGCATCCATCGAGTGAGGATCTCTTAAAGTGCTCTTCGCTCCGTACTATTGTGTTGCTGAGTCCAGGTGAGGATCTATTACTTTGTGTAAAACGTCGTCAGGTAAATGTTTGACCGATTTTGATCAAACTTGGCACACAGGTAGGTCTTGAAATGAGGAGTGTCATAGGCTAAGTCAAAATCGTCTACCAACTATGTGTCCGTATGTTTGTTCCTTATACAAATACGGACCATTTGACCGATTTTGAACAAACCTGGCAAACAGGTAGATCTTGATCGTTGTAGTGTTATAGGCTAAGTCAAAATCGACTAAAACTCACAGTTCGGAGGTGACGGGTTCGAAACCGTAAACCCGAACAGTTACAGATTTGCGTTACTAGATTTTAATATTACTTGGTTGGTTTCTAATTTATCTTTGCTTTTCTAGCTGCAGAAAGTAGGTAGTAGCGTGGCACTGCTACAGGTTAAATAAGGTGCAGTGAAGGTTAAATTGTCATCCTCTGGTTACCTACAGATGGAGAATGAACTTTATAAAGAAAGAGAAATATTATATTCTTTACTATTTTTTTAGAGCTAAGTTTACTTCCTTCTCTTGAAAGCAACGTTTTTCACATTTTTGGCAATTCCAATATGTATTTATTAAGATATTGTAATGTTTTTGAGTTTATCGTCGCAGGGACAGATGTCGACCCGATGAATGAATCCGAAGTGTCAACTAGAAATTTCTTGTTTCAGAACTCATAGATCACGAAAATGGGATTGGTTCAAATATACGAATATATTTGACTGTTAGATCTCTCACCGGCTCAAAAATGGCCCGATTTTATGAAATTTGGTGCAACTATACTAAAATAAAAAAGTTAAAAATGAATACTTTCATTGCTATAAAATCAAGCGAAAAGAGTTTTATAAGTTGTAAGTGCTGAACTCTTTATTTGGTGCAGAAACAAATAAGAGAAAATAGTATAGAATTTCAAAGTCTGCGATAGAGCTCTGAGGATTGAGGAAAATCAAAATAATGTTTTCGCTGCAGACTTCCAATCGACAAGAATTGAATAAAGAAGTATACGTTTTGAATGATCAATGAGATACCGAAATATATGCAGCCGAGGTCTTCTAGTTCTGAGGACCAAAGAAAATCTTTCTCGTCATATGTGGATAAAGTTCAATACATACCAACATACACCAAAGGAAAATGATTAAATACGAAATTAATTTAATCAGAGCTATGTCATATCCTTAATTCAAATCGAAAGAAGAAAACATTATTTTTAAAGCATATAATAGACGGTGTACATTTTTATTACTCAAAGGATCCCTCTGTAACATAACTTGTATAATAAGATGAATTAATTTTAGCAGAACCCGCGGAATAAATGAGTTTTAAAGTACTCAATCAACAAAGTCCTTCATAAATGAAGTTTTTATCCTTTGCATTCGAGATAAGGTTGTTGCTTAGACCTCGTTAAATTCATTCCATAAATAAAGAAGTGGTTATCATATTGGTTTTAGCCCGTTTCCCACATCGCCGGATATATATACATATATGTATATATATATATATATATATATATATATATACATATATATATATATATCCGGCGATGTGGGAAACGAGCTAAAACCAATATGATAACCACTTCTTTATTTATGGAATGAATTTAACGAGGTCTAAGTAAAAACCTTATCTCGAATGCAAAGGATAAAAACTTCATTTATGAAGGACTGTTGATTGAGTACTTTAAAACTATAGGTTCTATAGGGAATCGAATAAAACCATTTCCAAGGCTATATCTGCAGCCATTTTCGAGAGAGGTGGATAAAACTAGAACTGCACAACACAAACAAACTTCTAAAATCAATTACGAGCAATGTTACTGAGGAAAACAGACAGGTAGAACCGTTTGAAGGAACAAAACCACGATTTATCAACTGTTTTCGAGATATTCAAGAAAATATACTGAAATTCCAAAACTCCTCAATTCTGTAAATGAAATATGTTTTTTTTCTAATTTTCGTTAATTCCAAAAATTACTGATAATTAAATACCATATACCTGAGGGGAAACAGCTGATCTTTAATAACCCAAAGACAATTTACAAGTATTCACTAATTCATTGCTTCAATATTTTCCATGGTTTAATATTACAGAACACCGTATGCCAGCCGCAGACATGTCTAGTCGGGATGCTGAAATTCCTCTCTCTTCCCAGAAATGAAGTATTCCTAAAAATAGCTATATAGCCACCACAACACATTCTTTCCCATTCTAACGGCATGAATGTACCTATCGTATTTTTTCTAGCACCTCCAGTATTCTTTTACTAATTAATTATTTATAATACATTGAACAGATCCAATTTTAAACGTACCACAGACAAATAGTCTGTCGCGGAGGATCTGTACAAGTAATTCTTCAGGAAGGTGGTTGTAGTTTACACAGTATTTCCGAATAATTTGCAAAAAATATCCAATATAAATACCAAATAAATGTGAATGGTTTTGCATTTTTATGTTTGTAAGGGCTAATTTACCCAAATATTAGTTTTGTATATACTTTTTCTAAGGAGTAAACCTTAACTTCTGATAGACAGATTTGGCTCGATTTTACACACAGCACAAGTTCTTCATTAGGAGAGCATGATATATACAAAGTCTCTTTGCAAGAAAGTAAAAGTGGGTTTTGAGACATGAAATTTTTAGGTCGGCACTGCCGGATTGAGTCATGGAGGCGACCTCATATGGCAGTATTAGGCCTGTACCGGCTCGTCGACTGGTCGCTGGCGATCAAAACATAGGCAACCAGGACCAGGAGACCAAGCCGAGTGAATGAATGAATGAATGAAAAGTTTTATTCTTATTCCGGGACAGAAGTCCCATAGGAATAATTTTGAAATTACAAAATAATTTTGAATTTTACGTATAAACTTAAAAACTTATAAATGCTATCAGAATCAGTATATAGTGTACAGCTTCAATATAGACTAGGGGTTGAGTAAAACTTGGAGGGATAGAAGGTGGTGGAAGAGTCGGGATTTAAAGGTTTCAAGGTTGGTAGAATGGCGGACAGACAGAGGTAAGGAATTCCATAGCGAGGTGGCACGGGTGACGAATGATTTTTCGAATATTGCTGTTCGGTGGGAAGGAATATAAAGATCGGAAGGACGAGATCGGGTGTTACGGGAGTGAACCGAGGATTTAAATTTAAGAAGTTGAAAAATATAAGAAGGTCTACGGGATTGAATTACTTGGTAAAGGACTGAGCCGAGGAAGTACTGACGACGATAAAGAGGGAATAGCCAATTTAGCTCCTGGTAGAAATGTGATATGTGGGAGTCTCTGGGGATCCCGAGGATAAAACGAATGAAACAGTTCATGAGGCGTTTGAGTTTTGCCTCGAGATCGCCAGAAAGTCCACCGTACACCAAACAACCATAGTCAAACTGGGGGAATAATAGGGAAGTTACGAGGAGTTGACGGGTCTTTGTTGGCAGGAGATGGCGGGAGAGGTTGAGCTGTCTCAGGATAAATATGGACCGACGGGAAATTTGGGAAATATGATTTTTCCAGGAAAGGTTCTGATCAAATATGATCCCAAGATTTTTAACTGATTTACAATATTTTATAGGGATGCTGTTAAGGTAAAGGGCTGGAAAAGGGGAAGTAGAACTTATGAGGGATTGGGAGCCTATAACAATGGCTTTGGATTTGTCTGGATTCAGGGAAAGCTTATTAGCTGCAGCCCAAGCATTGATGTTGTTAAGATCTACTTGCAGCTTGTCTACAGCATCTCGTAGCAAAGAGGGCTTAAAGGATAGGTAGATTTGGGTATCGTCAGCGTAAAGATGAAACTTGGAATGAACTATGGAAAGAGGAAGATCATTGATGTAAACAGAAAATAGAGTTGGGGATAACGAGGAGCCCTGCGGTACACCACGGGAAAGAGGAAGAGGGCTAGAAGGATTGCTGACGGGGATGACCACGTATTGGGATCGTTTGGATAGAAAGGATTGGAACCAGCTAATGGCACTGTTGGAAAAGGAAAGAGATTGGAGTTTGGTGAGGAGGATTTGATGGTCTACGGTATCAAATGCTTTTGAAAAATCTAGGAGAACTAGAATAGTGAGCTGTTGGTTATCTATGGCAGTTTGAATGTCATGGGTGATTTTTATGAGCGCTGATTGAGTGGAGTATGACGGACGGAAGCCAGCATTCCAAGTACATAATTTTAAAACCGTTTCATTTTTAGGAACCATTCATACATTATGAGCTCTGTTTATTTTGTTTATTTAGGTACATGTGATAAAATAAGTGAACTTTAAAAGTAAGAAGATATTTTTTTAATTCTATGATTATTACTATTTTCGGAATTGTTGACATGAGCTATTTTTAAATTATCTCGATATTTCGAAACAATTGCATGTTCCATGGTCACAAGTAGACATTAAATACTGAAAGAATAATTTGAAAACATATATATTTTTTATGTCTTATGAAATTATTATTATTATCACAAAAATTGTAAAATCAGCAATAGTTAACTTTAAACACTAAAAATCACCAGATCCCAGTTTTCGCCCACAAACCGGCATCGAGAAAATATTATAGGAGATCTTAGACATAGGGATTTGGAGAAAGAGGGTTGTAAGGGTTTAAGGGCTTAAATCTGCTGTACCATGACCGTCATAAAAGTATTTTATAAACGTATAAAAATCGTTGTGTGGATCATGAAAATCCTCCTATTCGGGGATTGTTTGTTTAAAAAAAAAAAATGCTACTACCCCTAGTAAAAATATATTGTTAAACATGTATTTTTCTCCTTTTAATATATATAATACGGGGGCTCATAACGGCATGGGCGTATACAAATTTTGGTTTAATCGGTAAAAATATGTCATAAAAACCTTAAATTGAATGAGAATACTTCGGTCAGGAAAATGATTTTTTTGGTGTAACTGCGTTTTAGTTTTGGCTAACTATTCCAAGTTCAGGATTGTTAGAACCCCAAATTCCATAACCCCAAATTCTCCCAGCCCCTCTCGAAATTATTTCCTATACAGCCGCCCCCCCCCCATGCACCGTGTTAAAATGTTTATATTTCGCAGAAGTGACATTTTCCTTCATGAGACTTTTCTTGACAATCCTCCAAAAACAGTCCGATGAAACATAGTGTAACTCCTAAGAAATATAAACATTTAAAAAACAAGTACAAGAGAAAGAGAAAATTCACTTGTTCACTTTGTTTTCAAAGGAACAATAATCACAGAATAATATCAGATAAACTCTTTTATAAGTCTATGAATTAGAGATTTTCTCCCCAAATACAGCGTTTATTTAACATCTGTACAATAATATAGTACTTACATTGACTACATAGTACTTAATGAGTTTATTCGTGAACTTTATTCATGACCACACATAATGAAATTAAAAAATAAAGAGGTCGCGAATACATTAGGAATAACTATCTGTAAGATGGTTTTAGCTTGTGCACCTAGTCGCATACGGAGCTTTATCTTACACTCAGTGTCAAAATGATAGTCACACCCTTGAAATTTTGAAAACTGAATATAATTTTTTTCAAATTGTGGTTCAATCTTATTTTATAAGTTATTTCAAATCTAAATAATAGTAAAAAAATGTAATTTATAGTTTACCTCTGTGCTATATCAAGAGGTAAATAAATAACTGATAATTAATTTTGGTGCGTCAAAATGATAGACACACTTGTTATTATTCACCATCCTTTAATTTTCTAATGGTTGATATAGCATTTTTAGACCTTAACCCTTTAAAATCATTAAGAATTGGCATTTTCCATTTCTCCTGTGGTCATTCAATGACAACAGTTGTGAATTTCCCAGTTAAAGAATAAGAAAAAAAAAGTGGAGGTACCAAGTCACATAAAACTAAGTTTATCGAATCTAGCCCACCGAATTCCGTTAGGAGAGCTGTACGGAACCCATTGCTCAACTGGAAGACAATCAACTCTATCAATGAGGCAGAAACAATTGATCTAAGAATCGCATCCAACTCATGCAAAACAGCCAAAGTAATTGCATAGGAAGCCGGTGCTCACACCAAGTCTAGAAATGTGCATGGATTAATGGAAAGATCAAAAAAAGTCCGACTCGCAGAAACTGCATCATCTTAGCGCGGTTCCGTTCTAATCTCTAGACTCATTTAAAATGATTAAAATAGAAGCTGTTATTATTTTGGGTCCACATTTCTAGAAAGCATGAAGATTAGATAGTTAGCCGTCGAGGTGATAAGTAAAGATGGAATGGTTGGGATTCGGCTAAAGACACCTCAATACAATTTTTGTTAAAAAATATATATTTAGGACGTTTCAGCTACTCATTGGTAGCCTTCGTCAGCATTGAAAGTGCCGGGAGGCAGAGGAGGACCAAAGTTGACAGTTCCATCTTTACTTTCAAGAAAGGTCTTATTTACGATCTTACCTGGATAGGCCAACCCGCCCTAGGAAGGCCCCCGCTAGGCAGTTGAAAAGCTATATCTTGGAAATCCATATCTCTAAGATTAAATTGTTTTTATTATTATTCTTAACCTGATTTATTATCAAATACATTATCCAACTGTAAGCAGTTAAAAAATAACAAGGAATAAAAACAGACAAAAAGAACAGTTCGAATAAGCGAAATCAATTACATTAAAGTTTTAAGCACTTATTTCTCCGATTGACGTCGTCTAATCAAAACTTTCATCAGAACCTTTTTTGTAGAGCATTTAGTAAGCTTTCTAATGGTATTCTTCCGTTTCCAAAGATTCCTAACCTTTTTTGAGATATTAAGGAAGGTATACAAAGTTACCAAAATTTTTATGTCTGTTAATAAAATATTTTATTCTAACCCTTCCTAAACTCCAATCGTAACACAAATTTCAACATATTAGTTTTAATGAAAATAGAACATGCAGAAAATGTTTCAACTGAATCCCATGATTCTAAGTACCCAAACCAAAAACGATATTCAAAAACTATTTCTCCAATTTTCTCGAAAACGGTTAAAGCTATCGCCTTGAAAATGGTTTCATTCGTTTTCCTAGCCCAAGAAGCCTATAAAACGAGTGCTTACAAGCTTATGAACTCAAGAACGTAAGCGTTACGATTTTTTTTTTTGCATGAATTTCGCCCCAAACGCCATATTCCAGTGAACGGATTTTGCTGGTTAACAAACTTGACCTTTCAAAGTGGACGACGGATTTTTGTACCAAATTTCATCAAAATCGGACCATTCGTCTTCTACCTAGAGAGCGAACAGACAAATATATATATGTGCAAATTTGAACCACCATCATTTTCGGTCTCTAGGGGTTCTGAAACGCAAAATTTTCTAGTCGGCACTTCTGGATTGCGTCATGAGATCAACCTTATAAGCGGGGTTCCTCCCTATGGGAGAGGGAGGAACCGCGCTAAAAAATATAGATCCCATTCCAATAAATATAGCCTACGCCCGTCTATATTTCTAAACCCCATTCTTTTGACAAGCTCATAACCTACACATTTTTCCAATTAGCGAGGCCCGGGACAACCCTCACGGCGCCCGGGCCCGGGACAACTGTACCCGGCTGTCTCCCCCGTCCCCCCCTGTATGTGGCGGCCCTGTCTCAACGAGAACTATAACTTCACTCCTTTGAAAAATGTAGATATCCCCTACCGTTTAGTAGTTACTTCATTTGTGGCCCGCTTATCTGAGCCACCCTGTATACTGACTTACTGGTAAGTCGACCCACATCCTTCACGAGGTGATAGTTTAGGTGAGCACAAGCATCAAGATATTTACTATTTTAGGTTTTTTTTTTTAAAAAAAGTCCGACTCGCAGGAACTGCGTCATCTTAGCGCGGTTCCAGTTTTTTTTTTTTTTTTTTTTTTTTTTTTTTTTTTTTTTTTTTTTTTTTTTTACGGCACATATACATCTAGGTCATTAGCGCCGACATCCAGGGTGTAGCGAGGAATTTCACCAGCGAGCCGTGGGATGATAAAATTCCTGCCGGAGGTTGGGAATCGAACCCACCATCTCCCGCTTATGAATCCAAGGCGCTAGCCATTAGACCACGGGAGACCCCGGTTCCTGTTCATATCCCTATTCTCATTTGAAAAGCATAGAATAGAAACAGATAATATTCTCCTCGGCCTTTGTTCAAAGGGTTTTATGCCTGGCTATACCTGGGGTCAGGTCCGCAAGACCCTAGAATCCTCTTCTACCGATACTTCATTTCATACGTTTCAATGAATTGGAAAATATCAAATATTTTCACACATTCCTGTGTTCTTTTACTATAGTAATAATTCTACAGATAAAATCAATTAAAAAAAAAAAATAAAAAAACCAACAGCATAAAGGCAATTGAAAATATTCAAAAGACGTCAACGAATCTTTTTCTCTTGGCAAGCTATATTTCTAACAATGAATTGTTTTTCTTATTTTGCCTAACCTGTTTTATTGTAAAATACATTATCCAACTATAAGTAATTAAAAAATAACAAGGAATAAAAACAGACAAAAAGAACAGTTCGAATAAGCAAAATCAATTACTTTAATGTTTTAAGCACTTATTTCTCCGATTGACATCGCCTAATCAAAACTTTCATCAGAACCTTTTTTGTAGAGCATTTAGTAAGCTTTCTAATGGTATTCTTTCGTTTACCAAATTCTTAACCTTTTTCGAGATATTAAGGGAAATGTACAAAGTTACCAAAACTTTTTATGTCTGTTAATAAAATATTTTATTCTAACCCTTCCTTAACTCCAAACGTAACCAAAATTTCAACATATTAGTTTTAATGAAAGTAGAACATGCAGAAAATGTTTCAACTGAATCCCATGATTCTAAGTACCCAAATTAAAAACGGTATTCAAAAACTATTTTTCCAATTTTCTCGAAAACGGTTAAAGCTATCGCCTTGAAAATGGTTTCATTCGTTTTCCTAGCCCAAGAAGCCTATAGAAAGAGTACTTACAAGCTTATGAACTCAAAAACGTAAGCCTTACGATTTTTTCTGCGCGAATTTCGCCCCAAACTCCATCTTCCAGTGGGCGGATTTTGCTGGTTAACGAACTTGACCTTTCATATTGGACGACTGATTTTTGTACCAAATTTCATCAAAATCGGACCATTCGTCTTCGAGCTAGAGAGCGAACAGACAAATATATATATATATATATATATATATATATATATATATATATATATATATAAATATATACATATATATATATATATATACAAATTTGAACCACCGTTATTTTCGGTCTCTAGGGGTTCTGAAACGCGAAATTTTCTTGTCGGCACTTCCGGATTGTTTCATTGTATCAACCCTATAAGCGGGGTTCCTCCCTATGGGGGAGGGAGGAACCGCGCTAAAACAAATTGAGAAAAAAGTAACACGAAAACCTCTTTCATCATAAAATGGCTTTTTCAGAAAGCGTTATCTTGAGGACCGATTAATGGAGAATAGTTATGTTTTCTGATGAGAAAACATTTGATTTGGATGGATTTGATGGTTTTCCTTTTCATTTTCATTATTTATGAAAAGTAGAACTTATATTACCCCGGCGGCAATGGAGCGGAGGAAATGTTAAGGTTTGGGCAAATATTAGGTTCAAGAAGAAAGGCTACTTGGTGTTTCTTTCTAAGAGAATATGTTCACATGAGTATTAAAACTTATTAGAAGAACAAAAAAAAAAAAAACACTTTCAATGAGATGACAGAAGGTTCAATTGCATTTCAGCAAGCCAATGTTCCAATCCATTCGGTAAGAATTATTAAGGAATGGTTCATCTGAAAGAATATAGACAAACTAGATTGGTTACCTATTTTTCCAGACTTTAATATTATTAAAAATGCCTGGGGAATTCCCACAAGAGCAGTATATAGGGAGCCAAGACAATATTCCACAATCGATGAGCTAAAAAGTGAAAATCTAGCTTCCTGGGATGACAAACCGCAAGAAACATTAAAAAATTATTTTATTTAATTCCCAATGGGTCCAACATTTTGACGCACCTAGAATCCCATTTTTATTTTATATATATTTTGTAAAGGGTTATAATACTAAATGGCATTGCCAAATACGTTTAAAATAAGTTAAAAATAATTGAATACCTATTTGTTTGTTCATCTATTCAATTGAAAAGTCATAAAGAATATTTTGCGTAGTGTGTCTAACATTTTGACGCTGAGTGTAGATGTCAAGAAATGGTTGGGATTCCGCTAAGAGAAAACATTTTCTGAAAAATCAATACTTTGAACGTTTTAGCAAGCTCTTTGGCAGCCTTCTTCAGTTAAAAAAATATAGATAATTATAAACGTTCCTAATCAAAACAGTATGAAACATTTTTTTATGCATCATGGCAGATTAAGAAATAATTTTGTAAGTGCAAATTAGGTAAAGTTCTTTAATGACAAAATTTAACAATAGTTTTATACACAAATAATAAATTTGTTTTGATAGTAGTAGTTATATGAAATCATTTTTATCATACTAAAGAGTGTAACTGGGACTTTAATAAACATTTGATTTATTTATTAATTAATTTGTTTGAAATGTCAAACTCCTCAGTCAATCGGTTTTAATTAATAATTAAAAATAAAATAAAATGTATTTGTTGTTTAAAGGTTGATTTCGTTCGACTGACGACAAATTAATTAATAAAAAAAAACCTTTCCTAGAGGGTTGCTGAAATAGATTGGGGCTGGACGGAGAACCATTTATCGAAATAATTGATTGGGAATCCCAATATATGCTTGGCATCCAATGAATTCCAGGATTAAAACTATTTCTGCACTGCTCCGTGAATTTATATAAACATATATAAAAAACATACATTCTTTATGGAGCAGCTCGTTGGATTCAGTTATTTGTTCCTTCTATCATGAATCATTGAATACAGATGTTACAAATTGAAAACTTGAAACAAAGAATCAAATCCCATTTATTTTCTGCAACATCGGGGAAATGCAATATTGTCACAGAATCGTTTTCATCATTATTCAAATAATTAATATATAAAGCCGACAGGGATTCCAAGCTTGTATATCCCCCAAAGAAGTACGTTTTAATTAAATAATATGAAAATAGTGTAGGGTCATTCCATGTCAAATCAACGCCTTTTTACCTCACCCTTTCAGATATTAATGAAAATTGGTACACCCAAAGTAGGCGTTGGGACAAATAAAAATACCAAATTTCAAATTTTTATCTGAAACTTTTTTCAAAATACAGCCACGTAAAATTTTCAAAAAGCGGTCAAAATCTCGCTTTTTCAAAACAACATTTAAATAGTCATAACTCCTCTCCTGTTTACGTTACAAACATGGGGAAGGTGTCAAAATTTAGCTCTTTATATGCCCTTTCAAACATTATTTAGTTATGAGAACATAATTTTTTCAAAATCAAAAATAAATTTTTAAATCTAAATATTTTCAAAAACGCATCTTTAAAAATTTTGAAAAAAAATATATATAATAGGTCATATATTATTAATTTGTATAGCAAATTTGGTTATAATATGACCTATTTGGTTTGGATTGAAATGGGTTCTTAGTCAAAATAATTTAAAACCGAGGTTGGCTTTGGACTAATTTTACGTATTTTATATATAAAAGCTTTTTAATACATTATTGTAAAATTTAATCCAAACTTTACTGTTGTATATATTTTATACACACTTCAACTTTATTATCTTAAATACAAAGCTTATTTAAAGTGTCGTGGAGTCGCGTGAACAAAAATCAGAGCAATTATTGAGAGTAATATCGATGGATATTTTCTCTCCTCAGGATATCATATCAGGGGTGGGTTGTACTGTGACAGGTACATCTCAGGTCATCCGAAGAATCCTTCCTAAGGAGGAAGGTATTTCACTAACACCTTAGGCGTTGTCATACATAAATTATCAAATTACATAATACATTTGGATTGTAATATACCTGTAAATAAACAAATAAATGTAAAAAAATAACATAACTATACATTTAAATTTCCATCATCATTTCTACGTTAATGTGTCATATAAAGTACACCAACTCGACATATAATAATTATACAGACGTTTCCTAGGCTATCGTTATCGATTCCCACTCCCAAGAAATTAGATCCTTAAGCTTAAATTTATAACAATGTTAGTTTAAAATGTACTATTTAAAAGTCCGTCACGCAGGAGCTGCATCACTAAGCACTTTCCTCAGAATTTGGGTAGTGTAGACTGCTTTCCAGAACAATTTGCTTAAAATATCCTACATAAATAAAATAAAAACGTGAATAGTTCTCATTTTGTAATGAGTAACTGATCAATTATTAATTTGCATCCAGAGTTATGTTTACACATGGTACCTACTACACTACGTAATAAATACAAAAATCCTCATATTATCGTATTTTGATCTAACGCAGGAACAGGATACAGTCACTCTAGTGGTAGAAAGCGCTCCTTGCGGCGGCTTTGTGAACCTACGTCTGCCGGCTTTTCTATTCAAATATATTACAAATTAAACCCCCGCTTTCCGATTGACCGATTCAGCTCATTTTTACAACACTTCTTTCTCATGAGTTACACACGACGTATACAGCGTTTCGTTACAATACAGCAGAAATTACGACCGGTATGAGTATATTAGGAATTTGGGTCCGGAGTAAACCCCCCCTTCTAATGAACCGATTTAGTTTCTTTTTACAACACATATTTACCTGTAGATTACCACTACGAATACCGAGTTTCGTCGAAATATACCAAAAATCACGGCTGGTAGTGGCGAATTGGTATTGTGGGTCCAGAGTAAACCCCCCCTCCTAATGAACCGATTTCGTTTATTTTTACAACACATATTTACCTGTGGATTAGCACTACGAATACCGAGTTTCGTCGAAATATAACAAAAATCACGGCTGGTAGTGGCGAATTGGTATTGTGGGTCCGGAGTAAACCCCCCCTTCTAATAATCCGATTTAGTTCATTTTTATATCTCACTTTTCTCTCTATATTAACACTACGAATACCAAGTTTCGTTGAAATATAACAAATATTACGGCTGACATAGTCAAATAAGTGTTTTGGGTTCGGGGTAAACCCCCCCTTCCGGTGGACCGACTTTGGTGGTTAACGAACTCGTTCAATCGTTTGCTAATTGAATGCTATATACCAAGTTTCGTGACGAAAAAACAAAAACTCTGGCCGCTATCGTGTTAACAGACATATATATATATATATATATATATATATATATATATATATATATATATATGCATATATATATATATATATATATATATATATATATAGATATATATAAATTTTAACGGGGGTCATTTTCGGTGTCTACTAGGTAGGATCGATAAAGATTTGAAGAAATTTTTCAAAAATTCCGTCATGAGTCCAACCTCAATAGCTACTTTCCTTCGGAGGAAAGTGCTAAAAGGCCTGCCTGAGTCGGTAGTGAAGAAAAGTGCGCAGGACATACAGACAGACAGAAAGAAATTATTTTCCCAAGGTTGGGTTTTTAATAGAACAAAATATACAGGGAAGAAGAGACACAGCGCTAGATACCAGCCGACAGACAGGCTTAGCTTTGTTTAGAAAAGTATGTAAATACTTTCACTCAGCTGACACATCCTTAATATTTCTAGTCCTTGTTTGGAGATAAAAAATCAAATTATGGTTACCCGAGAATCTGGGAAAACGATGTGCTGGGTTGGCTAATAAAAGGTATTAAAAGCTGAAAACGACGTCATGTTGCCAAATATAAAGTTTCGTATCTGCATTTCAGAGTGCTCTGATCATTCAATAGCTGTTTTTAATTGAATACATGGTACAATATATTCAAGCGAAGTCTTGCTTTAGGTTCGTGAACGTCAATTTTCCAGTTGTGGCATTGCAAATGGTTAAAACTTGGCAATGAACATCAGAAGAGTTTACTCTATGTATAGCAGGTACAAATGAAGTGCATCGGATCTATTTATAGCATTGGTTATATATAGATAGACTGAGCTATCATTCCGAGTACAGAGGTAAATCCACCCAGGTCAATTATTGACCTCGTGTATATCAGCAGACCATTTCATTATGTGCGGAAATGAAAGGACTGATTTGAATAGAGTGGGAGAGAGGATGAAGCCATGAGGAAGAGAATCACGATATATCCCTACCAACCGTTTCATAACTCCATGATTGCCCGTTAGAATATCCTCAAAATTCAAGGTAAATGCACAAAACATTTTTATTTATTTATTGAGAGTTCAAAACGTGGTGAATTGCTCCTTAAAAATAAGGATTATATAGCATTTTTATTATATAATGTAATAAAAAGAAAAAAAAAGTCCGTCACGCAGGAGCTCCATAACTCAGCACTTTCCTCAGAATTGGGTAGGGTCGAGTGCATTCCTGAATAATTTGCTTAAAATAACCTAAATACATAAATAAAATAAAAACATAATTTGTTCTGCTCTTTTGCATTTGTTATGAGCACCTGTTTCAATTATTAATTTCCGAATTAATTCCCTTCATGTGTTTTGTGTATGAGGAGTATTACTACACTACGTAATAAATACACAAAGCTTAACATATTCATCTATTGATCTTGATAAGTTTTCTAAGCGAACCTTTTCGCGAAGAATTTTAGCGGAACAATGCCGAGAACACCCCCCCCCCTTCCAATAGACCGATTTAGTTCATTTTCACAACACTTCTTTCTTATTAGATAGCCAGGAAGTATACAGAGGTTCGTAACAATACAACAGAAATTACGACCGGTCTAAAGAAATTAGTAATTTCTGTCCGGAGTAAACCCCCCCCCCCTTTTAGTCAACCGATTTAGTTTATTTTTACAACAATTTTTTCTCTTCGGTTGACAAATACCGAGTTTCGTTGAAATATAACAAAAAATATGACTGGTATTGACAAATAACTACTTTGGCTCCGGATTAAACCCCCCTCCGGATGGACCGATTTTGCTGGTTAACGAACTCGTTCAATCGTTTGATAGGGGAATACTACATACTAAGTTTCGTGGCGAAAAAACAATAACTCTGGCCTGTTTTCAAAAATTCCGTCATGAGTGCAACCTCAATAGCTACTTTGCTTCGGAGGAAAGTGCTAAAATAGTGTAAAATAAAAATAGATAGTAGATTAATAAATGAAATGAACAATAAAAAATATACTAACAACATAATAATTTCCATAAAATTATTATAAAAACTAAAGTGGAAATCGTTCTTGGATGTAGTTATTGTAAAAAGGAGTGAAATGTCCTTAATTATGTAATAATTGGCTCTAGGATGGGTCTCCCGTGGTCTAGTGGCTAGCGCGCTAGATTCATAAGCGGGAGATGGTGGGTTCGATCCCCACCGGCGCCAGGCACCCTGGACGTCGGCGCTAATGGCCAAGATTTATGTCGATGCGCCGTAAAAAAAAAGAAAAAAAAAAAAAAAAAAAAAAAAGAAAAAAAAAAGAAAAAAAAAAAAAGAAAGAAAATTGGCTCTAGGCCCTTGGTGACGTCTATATTTTATCGAAAATAGGTATATAGCTCTGAGAATAATTTATGAAAGTAATAAAGATATTTATAAGTGAAAAAAGTCCGACTCGCAGGAACTGAGTCATCTTAGCGCGGAAATGATTTCTCCCCGAATTCTCAACGTTCGCTCAAGAAAAGCACTATTACCAATATATTTCTAGATTTCTTACCTTGTTTTGCTAGAATACTCGTTTTACTGTTAAATACAATTGGAAACCAATTAAAAAGTAAACAGAGACAGAAACCGTGCAAAACAAGACGACTGACACTTTCAAATTTTTGAGCACTCATTTCTCCGATTGATATCGGCGCATCGAAAATTGCTTCAGAACCTTTTCTTTGCAGAATTTTGTCAACTTTCGAATGGCTACCTTCCACTTACCACGATTTACTACCTGTTTTTGAGAGATTTTAGAAAATATACCAAGATCCGAAAACGTTTCATGTCTATTAATAATTTTTTTCCTCGAATGCTTCCTTAACTCCAAATATAACCAAAATTAAAATATCTTAGTTTAGATGATTTTCAAAAACGTAACGATTATAAGTACCCCAAACCGAAAATTAGTTTGAAAAGCTATTTCTATCCACTTTTCTTATTTTATTCGTTTTCCTACGTTAGGGTGCCTATAAAAAGATCACCTGCAAGCATATTAATGCGAAACCGCAGACGCTACGATTTTTTTCGCGTGAATTTCGTCCCAAAAACCATGACGGATACTACTGGTTAACGAGCTTGTCCTTCGAAATAGACAAAAGATTTTTGTTCCAAATTTCATTAAAATCTTGCCTTGGTATGATCAACCTGTGAGAGAGTGTAAAGGCAAGCAGAATCCGATCATGGTTTGGGGAAAATAATTTTCGGTTTGGGTATTGACATTTTTCCAAACTGTGATATTTAATTGTGGTTAGGTTTGAAGTAAAGGAAGTACATACAAGAAAAAAATATTTCATTAACTGACATGAAAAGTTTTGGGATCTTCTAAAATATCTTGGGTATATTTTCTTAAATATCTCGAAAACGGTTGAGAAATCGTGAGAAGTGGAAAGTAACTCAATAAATTCTCTACTGAAAAGGTCATAAGGTACATTTTAATTTGATTATCTCAATCGGAGAAATAAGTCATTATATATTCTAAGTTTAGTTATTTTCGTTGCTTTGAACGATTCATTCTGTTTTATTTCCTTAAAATTCATTCTGTTATATTTCCTTTCGTTTTTACATGACAAAATAAGAAGAGTTTTTACCTGATAGTAAGAAGAGTTTAGGGAAAAAGATATAGTTTTATCACCAAATGGTAAAAAAACTAAAATAAATAAAATAAAATAATATTTCCTTAATTCTATATAGCTTGCACTTTTTTTGGTTAATTTTAGCAGTAATATTAATTCTCCTGAGAAGAGATGCGTAAAATTAGAAACAATTTTGATTGCTTTTCATAAATATTTCCGAGCGAAAGTCCAAGTGACCAAGAGAGCAATTACTGCTGCTATAAGCTAATGGTGCCTAAAATCTAACTTTTATTCAAGATTTCAATGGAGAAGATGTTTGAATTCTTTACAAAAAAATAACTATATTTATTCCAAGGTTTCTAAATGACTCTAGGGTTACGAATAGAAATGCGCTTAGATGTCGCAGTTTTTGCGTGTTGTGCATTGGTTAAATATTATTATTTTGGCAAAATACATACTTCTAATGCAACGGAATGATAGAGGCTTCTTTATTTAAATGTCCAGTTCACTGTCTGAACCCGTGTGTTGTAGCTTAACGAGTCTTCCTAGCCCGCTAGGAGTGGGGATTCCCTTCGCGATTCTGGTTTTTCATGGATTGTTGAGGTTGTATATTTTTAGGCATTGCGCATAGCCCTGAGATAACCAAGCTTTTACAATCCTAAAATACTCAGCACATTACATTAACATGTCTCCTGTCTTTTAAAAGAAACAGTACATATTATTTATCTTGCAATGTTGTCAGATAAAGAAAATTTCAATTTTAACTTGACACGGTAAATAGCACTACTGAGCGAATTTGTTCCCATCATAAAGTGATAATATATAGAGAAAGGAGTTGCAAAAGATTTATCATTTCATATATGAAAAAAAAATAGATAAAAAATAATTTGAATAGTATTTTCCTTATGTCTAATTTGAATGGGGAACCTAATATTTTGATTTCTAAGCCAAAACCAAATATTAGATTTTCGTTTTTATTGTTTTTTTGTTTGTTTTTTTACCGCAGCTATGGTGATTCAACAGCGGTAGTATGAACATAGTAGATACATGCCATATTAGATACAAATAATCTTGTGATCAAGATAATTAGTTCTTGGTCGTCTAGTACTTGAATCTTTCACTCAACTGTATTTATACTTCTTACAAGTAGGTAGGAAAAAATGAGGCCAGTTATATATTTTTGAGATATTTAACTAGGTTAATAATGTAATGACAGTCATCTGTTAAAGGTGTCTTCATGTATTGTGGTAAGATTGCATTTTGGCATAGTGTATTTTGACAATCTGTCAGGATGTGTTCAACATTAGGGCATGTATTACAGTACAGACGAGTTGCACTGTTTTGTCGCGTTACCAATCATAGGCATATATAAGGGAGGGGGGCTGAGGGCGCTTCAGCAAAGGCTGCACCTACATTGGACCCGTATTTCTCCCGATCCGATTTCGTTTCGCCGACTACGGCCGACGTGAGTGTCTACATTGGACCCGACCCGATCCGATTCGATTTACTCACAGATCCTCAGTAATGACCTCGTAGTAAAGTGAAAATGAGTGATTCATTTAAGAAATACTACCTAATAAGCATAGGATCCTTCGATTAGGTTGAATGTTGGAGGTATGAAGGAGGAGTTTCGAGGCCTATAAAGTACATCAGTGCCGAAAAAATAAATCTTAGTGTAAGAGTTAATTTTTAACTGTTACACTACGATAAGAGAACCATTAGTATTCATATTTTAAAATTATTTATGAGAACGGTAGCTAGAAGGTTATAAGCATTGGAATGTTATGGACATTGGGTGGTTATAAATATCTTTCAACGTAATTTAATAAACAAGGGAAACAGAAAACAAAAATGTGAATTGACAAAGTTGTCAAAAAAAAAAAAAAAAAAAAAAAAAAATCCATTGAAATCGGTTAAGATGTAGAGGCTGTAGACCTTTTTGAAACACAATATGTGGTTTGGCGCCATTTTGCTTCGTCGGTCCGAAATCGGTCTACAAATAAACAAGTTTGAATGGCCAAAAATCGGAAGCCATCGGATCTGATCGGGTCGGGATCAATGTAGGAACCTCGGGCGAGATACATGTGTTTGTTTTTCTTCCGACAGTCGGTGGCTATCGGATCTGGACCTCTGTAGGTGTCCCTTAATCCCTAGCTAAGTCTATTACATTTTCTGCCGTTCAAGAATTGTTCCTTAAATTTCTCTTAAATATGTCGTGTTTTGTACCATATTTTCTGCCCTCTTTGCATAATTATTGTCTTAGCCTCTGTCCGTGAGTCTAGCCAAGCCATCAATGTCTCGTGAGTCTTTTCGTGCCCCACTTGAGTGTACTTGAGATTAAAATAAAAAAGATTCTAGATTTTAGAAACAAAATGGTTGTAATGTTTCTAAACACTAACATTCTATTAAACTTTGCTGGTAGTACGCCAATTTATGCGATTCTTTCTGTTACTTGCTTAATTTTCGTATTATATACAAGGTGTAATAAAAAAATCTTTTTTCTCAGTTTTTATAAATAGTCATAATAAAATAATTTTAATGCTAAGATAAATAAACCCTAATGAAACAAAAAAAGTCTCCATGGAAAGAAATCAAAACTTTAAGCAGTATTTTCTTGGCCTGAGGTCAGCATATCGGAATTCCTACATTACTCTTTTGTGCAAAACATTTTGTAGTGTTTCAAATATTCTTTGTTAATTTAAATCGACTTTCAGATTTCTTTCAAAGTATAAGGAAAGTCAGAGCTCTATTAATGAGAGGAATTTTGGGATCATTAGGTGTTATTGGGATATTATATCCATAAAAATCCAGATTTAAAAAATTAAATTATTCCCGACAATTCAACCATTAACCACTCTCTGAAAAGCCATCAAAAGATGTTTTGAAACATTGCTGCTGAAAATCACTTTAAAATAGCTTTCTCTATATAGTAATAAGAAAAAAAGAAAGAAAGAAAATGAAACTAGACATCCTGGAACCATAGATTATTCATTCTAATAGTTTACGACCCAGAAGAACTGTTATGATTCCCACAAGCCATGAGGAAACAATGGGAACTTATTTATCTCTCTGTTAGACACGTTATTATTTGATAAATATGATTAAATTACTCATTATCACTCAAACGCTCGTAAAAAGATAAGCCTGTAAGTGTGCTTAAATTTAAGAAATTAGGATACAGGACTCAACCTTGATATTTATAGTAGGTACCACTAAAAACAAATATAATTTGCCAATAAAAAATTGTCTTTTCGCTCTCTAGCTGCTCCAAAAATTATCCAATTTTGATGGAATTTGGTACAAGAATACTTTGATTTAAAATTTCAACGGAGTTAACGAGCAGAATTCGCCTACCGAAACACTGTTTTTGGGTTAAATTCGCAGGAAGCCAAATCTTAGAACTTACGTCTTTGTGTTTATAACATTCCAGGTGCAATTTTTATCAGATTTGTAACGTAGGAAATCGAAAAAAAAAAGCCTTAAATACGATATCTGTAACCGCTTTCAATAAGAGTGGATAAAACATGGTTTTCTATCTAATTTTTGGTTTGGATACTTAGAAACGATGGTTCGGGTTGAAACGTTTTCGTCCAAACTATAATATTTAAATTTGTAATGATTTTGATTTCATTTGGAGTTAGGGAAGTTATAGAAAAAAAAAGTATTAACAGAATTGAGCAGCTTCGCGTCGTAAACTACTATAGTGAAGCCTGGGCGTAAAACTCGAAATATTTTAAGACAAAGCAGGCAAGAAACTAAGGTTATAACATAATGATATGATTTATTATGTATTTATTGATTAGCATCCGCTAAAGAGGCCATTCCCTTCATATATGATGTTTACATACCTATATATCCAATCATAAACACTAGTATACAATTGAAAATATACATACACGTCCAATTTTTAATATGTTTTATACCTACTTTTATTTATATATATCAATAAAAAAAAAAATCAGTCCCGTTACAGGCCACGAGGGCCCTAAGGGGCAGATACTGTTGAGGTATCTGAATCATAACCATACGTCACACTAGGGAGATAGTGTGGTCAGTACTATGCTCCGGCCGCCTGATTTTCCCCTTGGCCGCTTCGACTGCTGGAGTCATTAGCACCCAAGGTACCCATTATTAAATTAATTAAAGGATGGGTTGGCCTAGGGACGGTCAGGGAGGCCGAATTCAACCCATGAGCGAAGACACTAGAAGAAAAAATCTTTAGTGCTTGCTCGGGATTTGAACTCAGGCCTCCAGCTTATTAGTCTAGTGCTCTACCACTGAGCTAACCTCGCCCCTATATATACGATATACAGGGTGTCCCGTAAATGTCTAGTCATATTATGAGAGGTAATAGAGGACACTTATAGGAACAAAAAATGTTCTATGACGATTTTCCGAATTCTCGCCCATAAGGGAGAAAACGTCGTTTTATTGTTTTATCGAGACAAACGTGGTTTTTAGAAGAACAGTCATTGTAGCTCCGTCCCAGGTAGTTCTACTAGAAAGGAGGCGACACCAATCGAAAGCTGAGTAAATTTACTATAAGACTAGTTGGGAGTAAATGTAAAAATAAATGAATGTAGGTATTTATATCGTACCAGAAGAAAGCTATTCTAAATTTACTGACATTGTCTTGATATTTCTTTCCAGCATTACTCCTCAATGGGCAGGATCTGAGATTTCCGGGTTTCAGAAAAACTTCTACATTTAACCAGCTTTCCATTCATGTATCACAACTCTGTGTTATTGAAGTATGTGAACGATTTAAGAACTAAAGTGTAAAAAAAAACATGGATCTGTAAAAAGAAAATTATACGAAGACAGGTATAGTTGGGATTCGGCTAGGAGAAAAACGTCAGACTTTCAAAAAGAAATCTGTATTTTGGACGTTTCGACTGCAACAATGGCAGCCTTCTTCAGCACTAGAGAATGCCTAGGGGGGAGGGAGGAAGACCTCGAGGACAACTTAGGTAACCATGGTAGAAGTATCCATACTTCTACCATGGTTACCTAAGTCGTCCTCGAGGTCTTCCTCCCTCCTCCCTAGGCATTCTCTAGTGCTGAAGAAGGCTGCCATTGTTGCAGTCGAAACGTCCAAAATACAGATTTCTTTTTGAAAGTCTGACGTTTTTCTCCTAGCCGAATCCCAACTATACCTGTCTTCGTATCTCTACAGCGGCTAACTATCTCCATCTACACTAAGAAAATTATATTTTTTTCTTCAGTTTATTCAAGAAGCTGAAGAAAAATATTTATTTTTATAAATGTTTACATAAATATTAAGTAAATATTTACTTAAAAAAATAAAAAAATTACTTCCACGAATATAAAAAAAATCCTAAAACAGTACCTAAATAAATAAAATACACATTTATTTTGAATTTATTAATTCAGGTAACTAACACTGGGTCGAGGATGCGGCCATTAAGGAACCCCAACCATACATTAACCTCAAAAATTATTATTTTTACCTAGATAACGCATTTGAAAACATTTTTACAGGACTATGTACATCTTATTTATGAGGGATGGGATATTTTATTACCACAACAAACACACATGGGCTCACGAGAATCCCAGTGAGTTTCAGAGGCGTAACCATCAGTATCAATTCAAGGTAAAGCATTTGTTTTCTAAATATAAATACCTGTAAAAATGTGTTCAAATGTGTTATCTAGGTAAAAATAATAATGTTTTTTTTTTTAAACTTTTGTTCTTAAATCGTTCACATACTTCAATAACACAGGGTTGTGATACATGAATGGAAAGCTGGTTAAATGTAGGAGTTTTTCTGAAACCTGGAAATCTCAGATCCTGCCCATTGAGGAGTAACGCTCGAAAGAAATATCAAGAAAATGTCAGGAAATTTAGAATAGCTTTCTTTTGGTACGATATGCATACTTACATTCATTAATTTTTACGTTTACTCTCAACTAGTCTTATAGTAAATTTACTCAGCTTTCGATTGGTTTCACTTCCTTTCTAGTAGAACTACCGGGGCCGGAGCTACAACGATTATTCTTCTAAAAACACGTTTGTCTCGAAAAAAAAAATAAAACGACGTTTTCTCCCTTATGTGTGAGAATTCGGAAAATCGTCATAGAACATTTTTTGTTCCCCTAAGGGTCCTCTATCACCCCTCACAATATGACCAGACATTTACGGGACACCCTGTATATACGAAGTTCTGAACTTCTGTCAGTTTTGAAAGATTTAGTTGAGATCAAGAGTCACAATTGTATAATATGATGAATTCCAGGGCTAATAAGTGGAGGAACGAGAGAAATCATCTCGAAATTATAGAAATGAATGTGGGAACGACGCAAAGAAAAAGTGCATCGAATTGAAAAAATGATGCCAATTTTGAAAGATATATATATATATATATATATATATATATATATATATATATATATATATATATATATATATATATGTACAGGGTGATTCAGGTCTAAGCAGCCAAACTCTAGGAGGTGATTGACATGCTTTCCAACAAAAAAAGTACATCTGAAGTATGGTCCGATTGCGAAAGGAAAAGGAGCTATGTCCAATTTTATGTTTTTTTAACGTAGTCATGTTTTTTAATGAATAAGAAAGAATTGCTCAAAACTATTCAAGGAAATTAAATTTGAATTATGCCATCATAAAATAGATAAAATTTCCTTTAAAAAACAGGAATTTAATTCACTAGACCCATTATTAAAAGATACTTTCTGGACGTCCAATAATGCACTTCTGTTTTTATTAATGAATCAGAGTTTTTTCGCGAATGTTTTTCTCAGCCCCCTAACGGACTACAGATTGAATGCTTACACAAAAACTTCTACGTTTAGTAAGCATTAAATCCATGCAAATGAAGTGGAGGTTTATTGAGGGATAAATTCAATGATTGGCTCCCTTTGGTCAAAAAAATGTGGAATGTAGATTTGTTACTTTCAAATACCTTGTGTGAAGAAATTAAAAATTATTCATTATTTATTGGCCAAACTGTGGGAATACATTGTCCAGCCCGGAAGCTATAAAAGTAACTGAAAGAAATTATTAGAAAAGATTTTCGTTTAAGAGATACTTCACATTTCGTGTGTGGTAAAGTGAAAACCAACAAATTCCTACACGGCAAGGGCAGGCTCAGCCATGAAGCTGAACTTGTCATAAGCTCTGAAGATGGTAGGAGGAGCTGCTGAAAGGGTTCAGCGCGAAAAATAAAATTTATTGTGAAAGAATCTGATGTTTTTCATTATACCGATTTTTCTTAACCCTTGATAAATTATCTTGCTTAAATTTAACCTACAGATTTTAAAAGAAACTTTTAATATAACAGCATAGCTTATTGAATGTATCGATTACACCATTAAGTTGAATCTTACATGGAAAGCAGAAGTGAAGCTCAAGTTGGCAAGCCTGCGGATATAGAATCGGAGGAATGTAATTAGCGTTCTAATTGGCTGTTTGCCCTGGTTGTTGGTCCAATCAGGAAAATAGAATAACTTCATGAGTCAACCATGAGGTTAACAAACATTAAACTCCGGGAATCTGTAGGAGTAGAGTTAATTGAACGAGGCACTTATATAAATGTATTTTAGAAAATGTTCTACTATTTACAATCTCTTCCAAAATAACTTATTACACAGGTCCGAGAGAAAAAAAAAATCAAATCGTAGGAACTGCGTCATCTTAGCACGTTTCCTTTATTATCCATAGTGGAATTTGTAAGGAACAGAAACTGTTATTAGTTTGTTTTGATCTTTAGTGAAAATGTACTAACATTTTCTAATTTCTTATCTTGTTTTACTAAAATACTCATTTTATTGGTAAATCAAATTTAAAAACCTCTCAACATCCCCATCAGATGCACCCACTTAATGGACCTCTCACGATTGAGGAATCAGCACTCATTCTATCAGGAATAAAGTACAGAGCGATGGAATTTGTTATAGGATGTTGAAAAATAAAAAAAACAGCGGCTTTGTCTGTCCTGTTGAACTTGATCAACAAAGCTTATATTACGGAAATGTATCCAGATAACTGGAATGAAGCAATAATTGTGCTCATCCCAAAACCTAATAAGGATCAAATGCTGAGCAGCAATTGTCGGCCGATGGCACTCACCAACTGTATCTGTAAGCTATTTGAAAGAATTCGCAATAAATGGCTACTTTTGGTCTCTTGAAAAGAATCAACTTCTGCCCAACTATCACTGTGGATTGAGGAAAAATCACTCAACCATGGACCACATCGTGAGGTTGGAAAGCGAAATAATAAACGCTTTTGTTCAAAAATAATCAATACTAGCCGTATCCTTTGATATTGAAACCCCGTATGATACAGTTTGGCGTAGGACTATTGTCCCAACATTATCTGATTCGAATACTCATGGAAACTTCTTGAATTTCGTAATCTCTTTTCTATCGAATAGAGTATTCAGAGTGAAAATCGGTAACAATTTGTCTAATGAATTCCTGCAAGAAAATGGTCTACCATAATAAAAAGCAACAAATACATGAAAAACAAACAATTAAACAGTGCGTTTTACAGGAAAAAATATTGTTCAATTGAGCGAAACCGACAACAGTACACTAGTATAAATTGGATCGAGAGCAAAAAAGTTTATTTACTTTACGTCTTTCAGAAGAAAAACACTAAGGGCAAGGTTATTTTCTATTTCAGGAGAAGAGGGGCCAACTTTAATGAACATTTGATGATTAATTAGTGCTTTGTTTATTTTTAATTATCCTTTGATTTTTCCCTCAATGAAGCTACAAGTTATATTAAACTGTTGCCTTCGGAGCAGAGGAAACAAGATCCCATTTTATGTTCAACTTGGGTATTTATTTAATGGGAAAAGATTTGCTTTGATAAGAGTAATTGCTACGATTTATCTTTAACCCTTTAGCTCCTAAGAGGGGGGTCTAGATTGGAAGGTCTGAAGAAGACATTGCCACCAGCTGATGCTAATAATCTGGCGGCCATCGCACCTTCCTAACCATTCATGTTTTTAGCGCGATTCCTACCTCCCTACATAGTAAGGTTGACCTCGTGACGCAATCCGGAAGTGCCGACTGAAAAGGTCACGTTTCAGATCCCAGAGATCATCTACATAACGATGGTTCAATATTGTAGGCGTATATGTGTGTGAGTAGGAATCTCACACTGTAGTGGCTCCACTTCGTCTCATGAAAGATTTTCCCCCTACCCTATCAAATTTGTATATATATATATATATATATATATATATATATATATATATATATATACATTAAATTAATTTAAATTTGCCCCCCCCCCTCAAGAGCCAACTCAAAACAAATGCCGCATGAGCTAACGGTCGAATTCTTCGGCATGTAGACAATCCAGTTAAATGTACATTGTATACAGATGACGTGGTCCTATATTATGCTGAAAAATGCGTTAATGTGTTATAAGATTTAACAATCATTAGACGAAACTGTTTGGAAATCATGGTTTTCGAATATATACAACGAAAAATATCACTGTTCTGTTCTACGGACCAATAGCTCTCATAGAGAAAACAAGTAGAGCACTCTCTTTTTATGGCTTATTTTCTACAAATCGCTGAATTGGAGCAAACATATTAAATATTTAATAAATAACTGCATGAAATCACTAAATCTATAATGTTTAACCAACTTAGCCTGGGGTGGAGAACTGTGATGACCGCAGCTATATTAGATCTAAATTGAACTAGGGGTGTAATGCTTATGGAACACCGTCCCCCTGAATATTGAACATACTCAGTAGTATCCAGCTTGAGAATAGTTACAGGTGTTTTCAAATCCAATCCTGGGCTCAGCTTATGTGCTGAAGAATGGGAACTATCCCTACATCTCTGAAGAAATCATTTCTTACTATGATTCTGTTATGCAGTAATTGTATCAAAAAACCATCTAAAATTAATATTTGTCGTCCAAATATGTTGATACAAGTCCTAATCAACGAAGAAATAGAACATAATTTCCCAGAAGAATCAAAATCATGTTAGCCGAAGTTAATGAACTCTGGTTCAATGCACTGCTGTACTTCATCCTTGTTAAGGCTGTGAATAGGACTTATAAAATTGATTCAAGGGCACTTACTGTAGAGGAAGACACACACTGGCTGTTAATAATTGTGGCTGCTTGTATCGTGAACCCTGGGATCTGGAGGGCCCAGCCCGACCGCACAGACTCCCAACCGGAAGTATCAGGAAGTGCCAATACATCCAGTTTCCGGGGACAACGGAGATTACCGCTCGGGCCCATGAGTTTGAGAAGGGTCTTTGGTCCCACGAGACTCTGTCAATGCATCGGCTGGCGTCTCTGGTCGGCTCGTACCTATGGTGGGTTCATCTTACATGTCTCTATTCCAGGCATTAATAAACTAATTGTTGGCATGCCTCAAAATATGGAAAAACTACTTATAAGGAACAACGAATGTCAGTGAAAGCGGCCATTGCTTGCCTGTTTTGTTCCATGGAAGGTGAACTTTCGAGTATCCATTCTTCTTTAAATAAGCCTTGAAAGAAAACATATTCTTGCGTGTCGGACTTTCTATTCCTTTCTTGATTATTTCAAATTTCTTTTAAGTGACAAACAAAATATATATTGCGTTTAAAGTCTACTTCTTCATATTCTGATCGCGCGATAAGGTTCAATTAATAGAAATGTCTTAGTTTACAACGAGCCTGAAGGGATATTTAATGGTTCATTTTTAGTAAATGCACTTTATATGTATAACTCGAGGTTTGCTGGTATTTTAGTATACTTGCTGTATGATGAATCATTAGAAGATAAGAAAAAATGACATTGTGGTTATAGATGTGGCAACTAATCTGAATTTGAACTAATGAATCACAGTCTAAATATTGACATGTTGAAATAGACATTTCCAGGATGTTGATCATGTAATTAGTTTTAGTTTATCTTATGGGAATGAGTTTTCTTGGAAAGTAACTAGAAAACTAGCAGAAACACTATCCCACATCGATCGCTGTTCACGATGATCGCTAACAGAATTCAGAAAATCGCTCGATCTTCACTGGCGACTTTAATCAGATGTTAGTATTCGAGCAGCAACTGTATAGACAAGCAAGCAATACTAGCATACTAACAATTATGCAAGTATTTTTGCAGCTGAGCTCCAAGGTTTATGTATCGGCCTGGAAAACTATCAGTGAATGATAACAGATAAAAGTGACGTTATATTTTATATGGGCTCAATCTGCGCACTTAAAGCTTTAAAGAACATATGCTCACATTATTCACTAATAACACCTAATTTTATTGCAAGTCAACGGACACGCTAGCTTGTACTGGCAACCTGTACGCGAAGTCTTCGGTAAATCTACATGTTCATTGGTCGACTCTCGGGCTAAAACAGCTATTAAACTATCACGCGTTAAAATATCGAGCTTATGTCATCAAAAGTGGACTAACAGAACATGAGTCCTTCTTACAGTATTCTGGCAAAATCCTTGGACACTATTGTCAGAAGATATACTCAGTGGCGGCTAAAGGGAGGGGTTGAGACCCCAACATGAAAATTCCCGAAATTTTTCGGTTAAGTTAGAAAAATAATTTTTGTAGTCGAATTAATAGTAATAAGTTCTAATTAATGTATGCTCTTAGTTTGTCAAATATTTCCTTAATGATTTCAAATTGCCTGGTTATAAAAATTTGATTTTCAGGCACGCCAGTAAGCCCATACTAAATTAGCACCCCTAGAAATGTTTGTCTAGAACCGCTTACGAATATAATTTGTTCAATAGCACATAGAATAATTGTCATCCCGTTCCATGGGCGTATATAGAAAATAATTTCGGGAGGGGCTGGGAAAATTTCGGGGGGGGGGAGGCTGAGACCATTTCCGGGGTATGGAATACTAAAAATTTAGAGCTTGGATTATATTTTATTTATTAGCTTGGAATTTATTTTTAAGGGTTTTACGACAAGTTTTCACCATCAAATCAAAATTTCGGGGAGGGGCTGCAGCCCCCTTTATATACGCCCATGTCCCGTTCACGCGGCAATCGATGGACGAAATTGTTTTGATCCGCTTGAGGACTGACAATTTTTGACTTACAAAGAAATTGTCTGGTGTAGTAACAAGAAAAGCCTGAGTATGAAATATGTAATATACCTACCTCGCAAGATAAAATATCTACTTACAAACCGCATGAGACAAAGTCACTTGAACATACCATACAAATGAAAGGAATTACAAGTGCAGTTAGCCAATACACATATCCAATGCTACATTACAATATTCGATAATGCGACCTTATTTGAATGCAAATAATGTCATTATTCTACAATAGGGTCCTTTCGAGACTCAAATATTCTATTGGGGAAAGAACATATTCCATTTACTCATTCACTTGATAACATAAAATATACCAGTTCTGAAAGATTCAAGGCGGAACACACACAAATTAAAAAAAGTCCGTCACGCAGGAGCTGCATAAGTAAGCACTTTCCTCAGAATTTGGGTATTGTAGACTGCATTACTAAATAATTTGCTAAAAAGGGCCTATATAAATAAAATAAAAACATGAATAGTTATCTTTTACTTTTGTAATGAGCAACTGTTCAATTATTAAGTTTGTAATTAATTTGCTTCCAGAGCTATGTTTATACATGGTACTACACTACTTAATAAATACAAAAAAACTTCATATTTTCGCCTTTTGAACTGACGCAGGAACAGGATACAGTCCCTCTAGTGGTAGATTGCGCTCCTCGTGGCGGCATTGTGAACGTACGTCTGGCGGGCCATTCTATTGAACCATAGTATGAAGTAAACCCCCCTTTCCGATAAACAGATTTAGTTCATTTTTACAACTCTTCTTTCTCATAAGATACCCACGACGTATACCGCGTTTTGTTACAATACAGCAGAAATTACGACCGGTATGAGTATATATGTAATTTGGGTAAGGAGTAACCCCCCCCCCCCCCCATTCAAATAAACTGATTTAGTTTTAAACACATTTTTATCTGTACATTACCATTACGAATACTGATTTTCGTAGAAATATAAAAAAAATTACGGCTGGAAGAGGCGAATTGATATTGTGGGTCCGGAGTAACCCCCCCCCCCCCATCTAATGAACCGATTTAGTTTATTTTGACAACCCATTTTCCCTGTAGAATACCACTAAGAATACTAAATAAAGTTGAAATATAACAACAATTACGGCTGGCAATGTCAAATTAGTGTTTTGGGTCCGGACCCACACTAATTTTTTTACCCCGGGGTAAACCCCCCCCCTTCCGGTGGACCGATTTTAATGGTTAGCGAACTCGTTCAATCGTTTGCTAATTGAATGCTATATACCAAGTTTCGTGACGAAAAAACAAAAACTCTGGCCGCTATCGTGTTAACAGACACATTTATATAGATATATATAAATTTTGACGGGGGTCATTTTCGGTCTCTACTAGGTAGGATCGATAGAGATTTGAATTTTTTTAAAAAATTCCGTCATGAGTGCAACCTCAATAGCTACTTTTCTTCGGAGGAAAGTGCTAAAAGGAGTTCTAAGACTGAAAAAACGAAAAAAGGTTCTAAGACCTCTCTCGAAAATTAAACATTCTCAGGATTCGGGAGAATACCGTCGGAACTTTTAAAGATTGCTGGGCCAAGATTAGAATGCTACACTGAGGGAAGAATGGAGAGATGACAATTTAGACCACCAGAAGGGGAAAGTCTATAGACGAAAATTATCGAAGGAAATGAGTGACAAACAGGCTCTATAAAGCCCAACAAAGGAGAGGAAATCATGAATGGCTGGCCAAAGAAAAATAATTTTTCCTTGACACTGCGAGGAAACGACATCGCTCGCTTCAGGCCAGATCGTTTTTTTTTTATATATAAAACATTTATACTCTGACGACAGTGCGCGCAAAAATAAACATGCAGAACACAGAAAGCCAGTCCCCTTTGTTTTCACTTAAGGGTTATCCTTGCGTCTAAATTGTGGGAGCAAGCATGGGCGTATATAAGGGACTGAGCCCTTCAATTCAAAGAAAAAGTTGGAAACTGATGTAAAACTAACCCGCGGAAGAAATTGGTCTGTTGTACAGCAGCTTGAAGTACAACTTCTTTCTCCGCGATGGTTCTCCCCTCCAACCTCGACTGCAGAGAAAGAACCCGTTTCATCAAAAAAATATGATTCCTAGCGAAGAATATTTTATATACGTATATATATATATATATATATATATATATATATATATATATATATATATATATATATATATTTCAATTCTTTAGAGGCATGGGGTCAGTATAAAGAAGTAATATCTTGTTTTTAACTGCTTTATATATAGTTGTCATACCTGACATCGGCGAGAGTACTGTGGGCAAGCGCTTTCCACGTAAGTACGTCATTCTTAAGCCACTGTTAAGTTAGTACTGAATTGGGTTTGTACGTCGGTGAAGGGTCGTCCAGGTAATTTTCGTGCCTGTACTCAGTGCAGGTGTACTCTCACCGACGCCAGTGACTACGGTCTCCACCAACAGGTATGACAACAGTATATTTACGTGTGGACCTAACTATATTTACTTTATGTATATTTACTGCCTATATGTTTCGTGCTTTTTCCGCGCCATTTCAAGAGTGCGTCTTGAAAGGAAGACGCCTCCTCACCATGTACTCTGTACGGAAGCAGTCTTAACACTATGGATCTTTTTTACTTTACCCACGCCAGTTACTTTTTAGAATAACGTCATAATAGTTTGTTACAATATTGTAACAGGTGTCGCTAGGCTACATAAAGTTTATACGTGAAAGAGGTTATAGATTATAAGACACGTTGAAGTTGTGTTTATTGTGCTGTGTTGATGTTGTCAAATAATGAATTTGATTAAACTGAGTCGTGTCTTGAAATCGGAAGAAGTAGCATATAGAGCATTACAAAAGTATGGAGTTCTGCCTAAAACGCGGAAGTGTAGAAGAGGGCATTTCATGAAGCTTGTATTTCCAAAGAAAAGAGCCCCATTATTTGGATGCCACTTGAGAAGCTGTCGACAGGAAATAGGGGGTTATAAAGGAACATGGTTTAGTCATTGTAAGTTATCCTTAAGAAAGTGCATTTTGTTTATTTATGCCTGGGAGAATGGCTATACAACGACATTTGTTGAATAAATAATTTTTTTAAACTAATTATTAGTTTAATCTGTTCTTCATAACTATTAACTTAATGATACGATAAATAACTGTTTTAGTAATAAAAGTAACTGGTGTGGGTAAAGTAAAAAAGACCCAACACTATTACTATTAAAGAAGTGCAAAAAAGGCAAGACACATGTAGAACATAAATAATAATAAATAACGTAGTTAATAGTAAATACTTACTGTTTTACCGATCTCAAACCTATCAAGACTTGAAAATAATTTAGAAATATTTCGGGTATGTGGGTCAGTCTCAAGAATGAGTAGTATGTGTATATATATATATATATATATATATATATATATATATATATATATATATATATATATATATTACTCATTCTTATCTGTAATTAATCCGTATGTTTGTTAGATTATTGTCAACTAACAGACAATAACTTAGGTACAATCAAAACCGCTACTCAGGAGTGGACATCCAGCTACCGTGATAACAGACGAAAAGAAATTGTACACAGAAGACTAACACACGAATATTTCATAGACCGTAAAATACGTACTTCACGGGATGCAGACGACACAAATTCAGTATTCCACATGACATGAAGGATTGAACAGCAGCCAGTACATAAACACAATACTTTCTTACAGAAACTATGCAATCTCATTGGAAGACATTTCGAAACCTCTGTTTATGGTAATAAGTGAATCGACATTTTTGTCACGATGCTGGTTCATTACGCCATACATGCATCCTCTTGAAAGAGTGAAATCGCCATAGCAGCAAACCACTTATTAAATAAAAATAATAATAATGATGATAACGATTTAGAGAATCATATTTTAGCACTTTCCTCCGAAGGAAAGTAGCTATTGACGTTGCACTCATCCCGGAATTTTTGAAAAATTTCTTCGAATCTTTATTGCCCAGTAGACACTGAAAATGACCCCAGTTAAAATTTATATATATATATATATATATATATATATATATATATATATATATATAGTTATATATGTGTCCGTTAACACGATACCACGAAACTTGGTATGTAGTATTCCCCAATTAAACGATTGAACGAGTTCGTTAACCAACAAAATCGGTCCATCCGGAGAGGGGGTTTCACTCCGGAGCCAAAGTAGTTATTTGCCAATACCAGCCATAATTTGTGTTATATTTCAACGAAGCTCGGTATTCGTTCTGGTCAACTAAAGAGAAAAATGTGTTGTAAAAATAAACTAAACCGGTTCATTAGAAGGGGGGTTTACTCCGGACCCAAATTACTAATGTGCTCATACCGGTCGTAATTTCTGCTGTATTGTAACGAAACGCGGTATACGTCCTGGGTATCTAATGAGGAAGAAGTTTTGTAAAAAAGAACTAAATCGGTCTATCGGAAGGAGGGATTTACTTTGTAC
Source organism: Gonocerus acuteangulatus (assembly GCA_946811695.1). Classification (NCBI taxonomy): domain Eukaryota; kingdom Metazoa; phylum Arthropoda; class Insecta; order Hemiptera; family Coreidae; genus Gonocerus; species Gonocerus acuteangulatus. The sequence continues at coordinate 129,673,176 of OX328123.1, read as the reverse complement.
TATGTTCGAATTGAATTGAAACAGGTGTTATTTATGTTTTTATTTTATTTATCTATATAGATTATTTTAAGCAAATTATTCAGGAATGCACTCGACACTACCCAATTCTGATTTTTTTAATTTTAATTTTAACGTCCATTTATTATTAACTAAGAATTTTAGGACGGGTTATCTATAGGTTACCACCCTTTTCTAGCCAGGATAAGGGTGATGCCTTTTCTTTTTTTTAAAGAAAAGCCACCACCCCTAGTGGGAATCGAACCCACGACCTTTAGCACGGAGTGTTAAGTGCTCACGCCTTAAACCTCACGGCTACCGGGTCTCCGAACTCAATTTTGAGGAAAGTGCTTAGTTATGCAGCTCCTGCGTGACGGACTTTTTTTATTTATAGTATGTAAATAGCAGTGTAAACAAATGTGGGCAACTGTGTAATTAAATAAGTGTGTCGCAGTAATTGTGTTTATTAAAGTTGTGTACTAATAATTTAATTCCCGTTTTTTTTCGACAAACAAGCCAAGTCTATATCTTAAAATATGCGAAGCTTAAAGATTTTTCTTTCAAAACACCGTTGTGAAGATCTGTAGGCAAGGTTTTATCTCAAGGCACGGTAGATCATAAATAATAGAATATAAAACGAGAATTCTCGTAGCCTTGACCACGAACCATCACGGCAGTCTGAAAATAGACAGCAAGCGCGTGCCACGAATATCTTCCTATATAAACGTCTATGAACTTACATTGTTTACGTGCTGAAATGTAGCCCAAGGAGAAACCACAAACAATACATTCACTATCCAAGTCACAAGCACCAACTGAGCGTTCGGGGGTTTGTGTATAGGAGTGGGGCGGATGGCCCTCACTGCATTCCCGGGTCTACAAACGAGTCTCAATTAGTCATTAGTGATGATCTTTAATCTTTACATTATTCGTTGGGGCTTTCCCAAAATCCAACAATTCATGACTCAGGATCCTTGGCATAAAACAATTTTACAACACAAAAATAATAACAATGTTTGCATTTTTTCAATTTATCATTCTGTTATTTAAATTTTAATATCCACTTACATGTAACATAGACTTCTGGGGCGAGTTTTCGCCCTTTTCTAGGATAGATAGGGCGAATTAGAACGCACTAATAATTATAAAGGCATTAGCTAATTATTTAGAGATTTCTGTTATATAATACTTTTCATGAACGAAACAATAAATGTGAAGTGTTTCATTATTTTTAAAAAAATGGTTGTGAATAAATAACTGCTGTTGAATTTAAATTATTGATGGTAAATTTCAATTAAACTTCTTTATTACGAACTTTTCCCGAAGGCCGTGACGGTTAAGGCGTGAGCACTTAACACTCTGAACCAAAGGTCGTGGGTTCGATTCCCACTAGGGGTGATGGCTTTTCTTTAGAAAAAAGAAAAGCCATCATCCCTATCCTGGCTAGAAAAGGGTGGTAACCTATGGATAACCCGTCCTAAAATTCCTAGTTAATAATAAATGGACGTTAAAATTTAAATTAATCCATAAGCGCGCATGCGCATGTTGATAAATTTAGTTGTTTACATTAGCTCTCATAACCCTCATAACAGTGAACTTTAGTGCTTAATAACTTCTTTCCTAGTTGAATGCGAACTTTTTTTTTCAGCGGATTCGTGTTTAGTGCATCAAAATACGTTATTGTACAAAATTTGAAAGAAATCGGTTTGGAGGACGCAAAACTTCAGATTTACCTAAAGTTATATGCGGTGCATGTCCCCGGGCTCAGATCAGACCGGAAGTGAACGTTGAGATGACAAAATGTTGTAACTATAGCTAAAGCTATTAGCTATCACGACATTTAAACATTTCATGAATAAATTAGCGATTAGCGCTCGATAATTTTTGCCCAACTATGATTTAGACCCTACAAAAGTCTCCATATTAAATTAAAAGACTATAAAACCCCTATAATTAAATTCAACTTCCAAACCTTAAGCGTTCGCCGAATTACAAAAACATATAAATATTACCGTTTAAATCCTCACTCTTATTCATGTGATGTTGACACTTTTGTGTGCGTGGGAATCTTAAAAAATGACAATTCCGTCTTCATATTCAATAAAAACTACATTTCATAGTTAAATTGAGTTTATTTATGCCAAAGTTTCGGCTTGACATGTAAGCCTTCTTCAGGGCTATGGAGGAGAGGGAGAACTATCCCGTTTCATGGTGACTACATTTCTCGGCAGAATGTACGACTTGTACGACGGGGCTCTAAATAGTAGGAAATATTTCATATTAATTTTTGGGTCAAATACTTAGCCTGAGGCTAATAAATATACATACGAAAATTCGCTAAAACTCAAAACTCGACCTGTAGTGAGGTACTGACAGGCATTTATTTATTTATATTGCATTTTGAATTGAATTTTTCAGTGAATCCAAATGGATTCGTATTCATAGATGTGAATCCGAATGGATTCGGATTCATATGTGTGAATACGAATAGATTCGGATTCGGATTCATTTGTGTGAATCCAAATTTCGGATTCGGATTCACACTTGCAAATATGAATCTATTCGGATTCACACTTTTGAATACGAATGTATTCTTATTCGGATTTACACGTCAAGGTGCTGTGAATCAAATTCGGATTCGGATTTACGAATACGAATCTGCCCATCTCTGATCCGGAGGGGGGTTTTTCTCCGGAGCCAAAGTTGTTATTTGTCAATACCAGCCATAATTTTTGTTATATTTCAACGAAACTCGGTATTTGTTGTGTTCAACTGAAGAGAAAAATTTATTGTAAAAATAAACTAAATCGGTTGACTAGAAGGGGTGGGGGGTTTACTCCGGACAGAAATTACTAATTTCCTTATACCGGTCGTAATTTCTGTTGTATTGTTACGAAACTCAGAATACGTTCTGGCTATCTAATATAAAAGAAGTGATATGAAAATGAACTAAATCGGTCTATTGGAAGGGGAGGGGGGTTGTTACTTTGTACTATGTGTGAATTGAATTCTCCCGCCAAACTTAGGTTCGCGAAAGATCAATAGATGAATATGTTAAGCTTTGTGTATTTATTACGTAGTGTAGTACCCTGCATACACAAAACTCTGGAAGGAAATTAATTACAAAATTAATGGAGACCCGATGGCCGTGAGGGTTAAGGTGTGAGCACTTAACGCTCCCTGCCAAAGGTCGTGGGTTCGATTCCCACTAGGGGTGGTGGCTTTTCTTTCGAAAAAAAGAAAAGGCATCACCCCTATCCTGGCTAGAAAAGGGTGGTAACCTATAGATAACCCGTCCTAAAATTCGTAGTTAATAATAAATGGACGTTAAAATTTAAATAATTACAAAATTAATAATTGAAACTGCTGCTCATAAATGCAAACGAGCAGAACAATTTATGTTTTTATTATATTTATCTATATAGGTTATTTTAAGCAAATTATTCAGGAATGCACTCGTCCCTGCCCAATTCTGAGGAAAGTGCTTATTTATGCAGCTTCTGCGTGACGGACTTTTATTTATTTACGGTGCATCAACAACTGGGCTATTAACGCCGGGCTATCTACAGGTTGCCACCCTTTTTCAATGCCAACAGCACCTGGTCTGTCCCCATTCAGGTACTGGCTACGCCCGCCGTTGCTTAACTTCGGTGAACACCGGGTTCACGTACCTGCGGCCGTTAGCGTTGTTATTATTACGAGAAACTCAAACGATGATATAATGAGGAATTTATTAAGTCTTACCGGAGACCCGGTAGCCATGAGGGTTAAGGCGTGAGCTCTTAACACTCCGTTCCAAAGGACTTGGGTACGATTCCCACTAGAGGCGGTGGCTTTTCTTTCGAAAAAAGAAAAGGTATCACCCCTATCCTGGCTATAAAAGGGTGGTAACCTATAGATAACCCGTCCTAAAATTCGTAGTTAATAATAAATGGACGTTAAAATTTAAATTATATTAAGCCAATCGACAACATAAAAAAAGTCTGACTCGCAAGAACTGCGCCATCTTCATATCAGCGTTTCAGTTCATATCTCTAGGGCTATTAGTAAAGGAATAGTAGCAGTTATTTATTAGTTTACAACCTGAAAATTAGTTTGGAAATTATTAGTATCACTTTTTCTCTACGAGAACTTTCTCTGGGTCATTTGTTATACAGTATTGTTTGGTTATCAAATAAAGCAGTACATAGCTTAAGCTAGTCTAAAGTCAGGAGTTGTTAACCGTCCGTTTGTCGTTCTGAATTAGCTCATTCATTCTCCTATTTAAGAAATATTGAAGTTTGAGGTTTCAAATCTTGCAAAACTGGGCTTCAAGCATTTATTTCCAGGTTTTCCAAAGAGGCTCGAGGTATCAAAAAATCTCAAAAAAAAATACTTGCTCTTTTGTGGGATTTTAAAGAAAATTTAGTTTTTAAATTTTCTGGTAAATACAGAATACGTTGGTCATTGTAAATTATAATAGAAAAAGCGTTTAAATTTTGTCGGTAAGAGTGTACACATTTTCTGCCAAAACAATACATCTGTCAATGACATACTGGCTAGTTTTTGTTTTATTACTGCACTTCTTCATCTAGGTCATGCCTAGTGCAGGGTTATCTACCTCCATGGTGGAGTAGGAAATGTTTTCAACGGGCCCTGAAATGAAAAAAAAAAAAAAGTCTCAACCTGCTGCAAGCGGTCGTCGAACCCTCATTTCCCGTATGAGAGTCCTCGACGTTAGGGGGACATGACCAGTAGGGAAGGCCGAAAAAACTCATTTTTTTTATTTCGAAGTTGTAATAGTGCGGGAAAGTTGCGAATTATATAGAGAAATAAAAGGAAACAAAAATGATCAAAATCAGTTGACATCTTCCGTTCGCGCATTGGCTTTGAAATTTGACAAAATAAGAAAAATCTTCCTTTTTGCGACTATTTTTTAAATTTTTGAATTCGATGATTTCGTAATAAAATAGTTTTTAACGTCTTCGAATAGAACCTAAAAACATTGTGTTTTAATTTGGTTAGATCAGTTGATGTCTTTCTGTCGTGCATTGGGCTCAAAATTTACCCAAATAATGAAAATTTCACATTTTTAAGAGTTATTTTATGTATCCGGTGTTTCTATTTTTTAACATAAAAACATTGTGTTTTATTATGGTGCGAATAAATTAACAAATTTCGTCCGCAGAATGACTCCAATGCTACAGAAAAACTGGACCTCAAGAAATTAGGTAGACCTAAGACCTGATGGGCAATAACAGTTATAACGGGCATGGCATTTTTCCAATTGCTGTATATTTAATAATCTTAAATGTTTAAGTTACAGAATTCTAGCTATTCGAAGACGTTAAAAACTATTTTATTACGAAACATCAAATTCAAAAATTAAAAAAAAAAAATAGTCGCAAAAAGGAAGATTTTTCATATTTTGTCAAATTTCAAAGCCAACGCGCGAACGGAAGATGTCAACCGATTTTGATCATTTTTGTTTCCTTTTATTTCTCTGTGTAATTCGCAACTTTCCCGCACTATTACAACTTGGGGGTCTCCCGTGGTCTAGTGGCTAGCGCGCTAGATTCATAAGCGGGAGATGGTGGGTTTGATCCCCACCGGCGACAGGAATTTTCTCATCTCAGGGCTCGCTGAGAAAATTCCTGGCTGCACCCTGGACGTCGGCGCTAATGGCCACGATTTGTCGATGCGCCGTGAAAAAAAAAAAAAAAAAAAAAAAAAAAAAAAAAAAAACTATTACAACTTCGAAATAAAAAAATTAGTTTTTTCGGCCCACCCTAATGACCAGAGGGAGTTTCACTGGCCAGTTCCTCTACATATTTCTGCTTCGTGACATTTTAATCTACTCCTCCAGCATAAAACAACTTTTCCTCGATCCTAGCTACAGACATTTTCTTTCGGAGTACCAATTATCTATTACGCTTGTTAGACTTTCATATTATTCGCAATTTTTCTCTCTCTATTGGAGGATATTTGTGAGATTTTTTCAATTTTCTTTGAAGTCTGTCTATCTATTTTTCCTTTGCCCATCCGTCCGTAGTTTGATCTTTAATTGGACGGTTTCATAGCCCAGACTCTCTATTCGTTATATTTTCGTTCCTCTGTTCGCAGTTTCTTGTAAATTTACTTTTTAATTAATGTTTCCTTTGAACTATTCCAATAAATATTTATAGCCTCCTCGCCCTGGTTTAAAGCTCTTCGATTTATCTTTGCCTTGTTCATGAACATTTTCCTTCACATTGAAACAAAACCGACTTATGACGTAAACCCCATGACGCGAATCGGACGTGTTGATGAGAAATATCGACGTTTTAACCAAACGGTCGGAAATATTTATTCACTTTCAAGAAGAAGTATTTCGTCATGAAAATTTCGATAGGAAGAAATCAACCGGATAAAACTTTGTTTAAAGTTTTAATTTTGTTTTGTTCCATTGAACAGGTCACTTTTATGCGGTTTGTAAAATATTTTATGCGGTTTGTAAAATATTTTATGCGGTTTGTAAAATATTTTATGCGGTTTGTAAAATATTTTATGCGGTTTGTAAAATATTTTATGCGGTTTGTAAAATATTTTATGCGGTTTGTAAAATATTTTATGCGGTTTGTAAAATATTTTATGCGGTTTGTAAAATATTTTATGCGGTTTTTAAAATATTTTATGCGGTTTGTAAAATATTTTTGGCAGTACAAGGAGTTTGATGACGTTGGTCAACAATGACTTTGGTCTTAGAGCGTTTCTTCCATACAGAGAAGTACCGCTTGATCACATGTGCCCGATGACGCAATCCGTATCGACTAAACAACTTTACGTTTCACAACGCTCAGATCACGAAAAATGTTTCACGGGATGGTAACAAGTTTAAAATTAATTTTATAGGAAAAGAGACCTGAAGCCAACTTTAATCGAAGGCAACTACTTAATGTTTCAAATATGTTTCTTTTATTGGAGCGAGTAATTTTTGTTTAGAATTTGCTAGAATGGGCGTATATAGAAAATAATATCGGAGGGGGCTGGGAAAATTTCGGGGGGGGGCTGAGACCATTTGCGGGGTATGGAATACTAACAATTTAGATCTTGGAAGAGTTTTAGCCAACTTAAACGCTATTACACCCAAAATAGAATATGTTTTATGAACTAAATGATCTTATTTAATTTATTTTTAAGGGTTTTATGAAATTTTTATTGAAATGTTTTTTTATGAAAAGGTTTGAGATTTTCGTATATTTAAATATCTCGACGTGAGTGTTAAGGCTTGAGCGCTTAACACTCCGTGCGAAGGGTCCAGGGTTCCATTCCCACTAGGGGTGCTGGCTTTTCTTTAGAAAAAGTCCGTCACGCAGGACCTGCATAACTAAGCACTTTCCTCCAAATTTGGGTAGTGTAGACTGCTTTCCAGAATAATTTGCTTAAAATATCCTGTATAAATAAAATAAAAACATTAATAGTTCTCTTTTACTTTTGTAATGAGTAACTGTTCAACTATTAATTTTGTAATTAATTTGCTTCCAGAATTATGTTTACACATGGAACCTACTACACTACTTAATAAATAAATAAAAACTTCATATTTTCGTCTTTTCATCTGACGCAGGAACAGGATACAGTTCCCCTAGTGGTAGACAGCGCTCCTTGCGGCGACCTAGCGAACCTACGTCTGGCGGGTTATTCTATTGAAATATATTACAAAGTAAACTCCCCTTTCCGATTGACCGATTTAGCTAATTTTTACAACACTTCTTTTTCATGATTTACCCACGAATTATACCGCGTTTCGGTACAATACAGCAGAAATTATGACCGGTATGAGTATATTAGTACTTTACGTCAGGAGTAAACCCCCCTCCAAATAACCCGATTTAGTTTATTTTTACAACCCATTTTTCTCTGTTTATTACCACCACGAATACCGAGTTTCGTTGAAATGTAACAAAAATTACGGCTGGTAGTGGCAAATTCGTAATGTGCGTCCGGAGTAACCCCCCCCCCCTCCTAATAAACCGATTTAGTTTATTTTTACAACGTATTTCTCTCTTTAGATCAACATAACGAAAACCGAGTTTCGTTGAAATATAACAAAAACTACGGCTGGCATGGTCAAATTAGTGTTTTGGGTCCGGGGTAACCCCCCCCCCCCCCTCCCGGTGGACCGATTTTGGTGGTTAACGAACTCGTTTCATAAAGATTTGAAGAAATTTTTCAAAAATTCCGTCATGAGTGCAACCTGAATAGCTACTTTCCTTCGAAGGAAAGTGCTAAAAAGACAAGGCATCATCCCTATCCTGTCTAGAAAAGGGAGGTAACCTATAGATAATCCTTCTTAAAATTCTTAGTTAATAATAATGGTAAGTTGAAGGTGACCATTCGCAAGCTTACTAAATTCCCTACCAAAAAGGTTTAAATGTAATTTTCGATGGGGCGATGTCAATCGGAGAAATAAGGACTTGAAACTTCGAAATTGTTAGTTTAGCCCTTTTCACTTAACGTTTTAATTGGTTTTTGCTTATTTTAATTGCACTTAACAGTAAAATGAGAATTTTACTAAAACAAGGTAAGAAAATGTAAAACAGTGTTATCGTATGGTCTATTTTCTCGGCTAGAGTTTATTTTATACTTTACACGAAAGATCAAACCCCACCAATAATTACTACTATTTCTTTACTAATAGCACTAGAGATATGAACGGAAACGCGCTAAGATGACGCAGTTCCTGCGAATTGGACTTTTAAATAATCAGACACAACACACATTTCGCAAAACATTGTATTCCCAGAGACAGTACTGAGATAAACTGAATACATAAAATAGACCGGGCCGAAGAGTTTGCCAGTGCATTACTATACCTCTTCAGTGAAGGGTTGGAGCAGAAAGTTAGACGTTGCTTGTTAGAGTTCTAGAGGACAGGCGTGAGTCTATAGTTTGCATTCACCAAAACTAGGTCAAATATCTTCAATTTAATGTAGTTTGTACCTGTTCTGTGATTGTGGAATTCATTAAATATGCATTCCTTTCTTTAAATTTATGTTGCCGATGAGGTTACACTCATGAAACAATTCTTGAAAGTGTTTTTCGACCTCGATCAATTCGCTATAGGTCTTGTTTTTTGTGAGAACTTATTTTTTTTTTTTTTTTTTTTTACCTCAATGGAGAACTTCATTATTTCAATTAAATGTAAGCCAGTATTATTACTCTTGGCCGTGGGCTTGTTTTCTGCTGAGGATGGTGGCCCTTCTCAAAAAATCTGAGTTATTGATAAAGAGACTTTAGACAATTAAAATTCATTTTAAAAATTCTTATTTTGTAATTTCAGCTGAACTGATGAATATGGTGGTATGCAGGTTCTACGAGAAACACTTTTTTTTATTATCCTGAAGGTTGTGTCAAATGAATATGTTTCTGGTATTTACTTAGCTCCCTCTTATTATGAACAAGCATGACTTGAGTTGGTCCTGCTTTGACAGATGTATGGACTGGCTCTACAGGAGGAATTGCCTAGAATGCCAGGCAGACGAGAATAGCACAGCAATTTCTGGATTCCGAAATTGAAATTCAATTTACTAAATTCCTTGTCCGGAACTATTCCCTCCTTTATCGCTATCCGAACTCGTAGAATGTCTTAATTCCGACAAGAGTAAATATCGAAAAACTCTAAAATGCGATCAAGTTTTTCTTTGATTTTTTTTTTTTTTTTATACAGAGTAAAAATTGTTTTGTCAGTTGGAAAATGAACACAATAAGTCCGAATAGCAGGTAACTGCGACATCTAAGCGTGTTTCCATGTAAGTCTTGTTTCTGGTGTGATTTGGAAATCGTATAATAGAGGCTCCAAATATTAATGGAGGAAATCGTATAATGGAGGCTCCTAATACTCTCACGGAGAAGATTCGGTCTTTGAAATAGAACTGCAAAATGTTAGTGTTTGAGGGCAGCCTTGTCCCCGCTGGTTATTAACCCCTTGGCATACAATGATATCAGGGAGACATCGTTGAGTTCATGAGCAATTGTTGATTTGACGTCTCTGAAACATCAAGCACATTCTTCTGCAAACATCGCACGATCATACAGGCGCGACGACTGCACTTTAATCTTGTTTAGATATTTTTGTGAAGGGTTTTAACTATTTGGAGACTTACTCGCAACTAATATAAGAAAGAAAATCTGCCAGCTCTCTGGTGCCATTATTTTACGAGGCACTAAAGGGCTGAGATAAGGCACCTGTGCGTGAAGGGGGTAAGTAGTAAAGTTTGGGAAGGTTGTCTAGCTAGAATTCGATGCCTTTGTGAAAGGGCGATGATATAGCAAAGACGGATTTGATGGCTCTTCAGTCGTATGATGAATGGGGCTAGTTTACCGAACACAAGCACTATAGAACAACGGAGTCGGGTGTGTCCTGGCCGTTTCCTAGGTAGCACGTGGGAGCAGCTGAGGTAGCAAGAACCAGTCACAAACTGACTAATATGTCGTTAGATCAGGCTGCAGTGTTGTAAAGCAGCCTAAAAGAGCCACTCCAGGGTTTCCTTTGGGATTAGCACCAATAAAACTAAGCTGTAATTACAGCTCTAATTAGCGCCGTTGACGCTGCGTGGTGGTGTCATCTATCTCTTAGCACCTGGATATCTATAGGTTGCCACTTTTTCTAAACATCTCTGCTAAAGCAAAGACTTCAGTGAGCCTTCGCACAACTTCAGTATGGTCACTCTCTTTGGCTTTCCGATACAATAATCATTCTATCACAACGATCACCTATCGCTACCCCTTTTCACATCAAACTTCACAAATATAACCTTTCTTAAATCACTATTTCAAGTGCGCTTAGGAATATAACTAAACTTTTAGCAATGGCCTTGAGTAAAATATGATTATGAGGATGTATAAATGTTTTTGTTTCAGGTTTGCAATGCGGTCGGACGATGAAGATCAGGGTGCGTGGGACGCTGACCCGAGTACGGCCCAAGATACGGATCAACTCTGCAGGCCACGGCTCACGGTGTATCAGGTTCCTGCCACTCCTCTCTGTCTTCATTATAGTTACAGCTTTGGGCATACTCGCACTATCAGAGGTAATCTACAAGCATATCAGCAGTGTAGTGTTCACTGTTTATTAATCAGCTGTTTAAAACGCAGCGTAGAGTATGATTTAGGTGAAAATTTCCATATCTTTAAACAGAAAAACATAGTCCGTAATAAGGACCTAGAGGAGCAGATACGGTAGAGGTACCTAATTCTTGACCATACGGCACACTAGGGAGATAATGTGGCCAAAACGATGCTCGGACTGCCTGATTTTCCCCTTTGTAGGTACCGATTTAAGGCTGGGTGAACCTAGGGGCGGTCTGGACCCCAATCTCCGACCACACCTGAAGATAATATCTTTAAGTCGCATCCGAGTTTCTAATTCGTGTCCTCCAGAACATGCTCTCCAAAGTACAATGAATCCCGATAGCGTAATTAACAAAACACTATTTTGTTTAATGATTCAACTAAGTAATTTAAATCTTGGTATCGGTGACGCCAAACGACATTTCGTGTTTCAAAAAAAGTTAGAGCCTCTAAGTCTCAACCGACTTTAAAGCATTTTTTTAAAATGAAAGCTAATAAAATTTAGAAAAACTTTGTCCAGCCCGATTTTTAGCGCGGTTCCTCCCTCCCCCATAGGGAGGAACCCCGCTTATAAGGTTGATACAATAAAACGATCCGGATGTGCCGACTAGAAAATTTCGCGTTTCAGAACCCCTAGAGACCGAAAATAACGGTGGTTCAAATTTGTATATATATATATATATATATATATATATATATATATATATATGTCTGTTCGCGGATTTCTGGCCTCCCTAATGGTCCGATTTTGATGAAATTTGGTACAAAAATCTGTCGTCCAATTTGAAAAGTCAAGTTCGTTAACCAGCAAAATCCGCCCACTGGAAGATGGCGTTTGGGGCGAAATTCGCACAAAAAAAATCGTAACGCTTACGTTTTTGAGTTCATAAGCTTGTAAGTACTCGTTTTATAGGCTTCTTGAGCTAGGAAAACGAATGGAACCATTTTCAAGGCGATAGCTTTAACCGTTTTCGAGAAAACTGAAACAATAATAATTGAATGCCGTTTTTGGTTTGGGTACTTAGAATCATGGGATTCAGTTGAAACATTTACTGCATGTTCTACTTTCATTAAAACTAGTATGTTGAAATTTTGGTTGCGTTTGGAGTTAAGGAAGGGTTAGAATAAAATATTTTATTAACAGACATAAAAAAGTTTTGGTAACTTTGTATACTTTCCTTAATATCTCGAAAAAGGTTGAAAATCTTGGGAAACGGAAGAATACCATTAGAAAGCTTACTAAATGCTCTACAAAAAAGGTTCTAATAAAAGTTTTGATTAGGCGATGTCAATCGGAGAAATAAGTGCATAAAACTTTAAAGTAATTGATTTCGCTTATTCGAACTGTTCTTTTTGTCTTTGATTTTGATACTTAAAATTATGGGATTCAGTTGAAACATTTTCTGCATGTTTCAATTTCATCAACACTAATATGTTAAAATTTTGGTTGCGTTTGGAGTTAAGGAAGGATTAGAATAAAATATTTTATTAACAGACATGAAATGTTTTGGGAACTTCGTATACATTCCCTAATATCTCGAAGACGGTTAGGAATATTGGCAAACGGAGGGTTACCATGCGAAAGCTTACTAAATGTTCTACAAAAAAGATTCTGAAACAATTTTTGGTTAGGCTACGTTAATCGGAGAAATAAGTGCTTAAACTTTGAAGTAATTGATTTCGTTTATTCGAACGGTTCTTTTTGTTTGTTTTTATTTCTTGTTGTTTTTTCATTGGTTATAGTTGGATAGTGTATTTGGCAATAAAACAGATTAATTAAAATAAGAAAAGCAATTCATTGTTAAAAATATATCAGGCTGTACCGTACGAAATGTCAGTTTTGGAATTGTCGATTTCCTTCAAATGTCTTGAAACTGTCGAGGCTCCTACTCCGAGTTCTTTGGCATATTCCCTAGTGTTTTTAATTGCTTATAGTAGTCAAATGTATTTGTCAATAAAACAGGATACGTATAATTAGAATCAATATTTTGTTTGTTAGAATTCGAAAATGCCATATGAATATCTAGATTACAGTACTGGTTTCGTTCTTTAGAATTATTCTTGGTATTCCCTATTTTCATCTGTTATCCATAGTTTTTTATTGTTAGTAGTTTTTTCTTATTGATTATAGAATATAAATCTATTTGGCTATAAAACAGGGTACGTAAAATTAGTGACAATATTTCGGAGATTTCTGAGCGAAATACTTTTAAGATTTTCTACCACCACGAACGGCTTTTTTCCTCTATTTTTATCCACTAGATAGGCTTTATTTTGCATATTATTCTATATAAGTTTTATTCAGCAGGGGATTCTGATGAAATGTCGTGTTTTTGCTGTGGATTTTAAATACGATGTGTCTAAGATTGGATAACATTAGCGAGTCTACATAGTTAAGAACCGACGACGGAGGTAGACTTCTTCCTATGATTTAGTCTACATATGTATATTAAGTCCTAAATCCAAAAAATAAACTTCACAACGGTTAGATACTCTAAGCGAATATGGCGGTTCAATGCCCGTAGAAACAAGGGGGCCGCAGGAAATTTACCTGCTAAGAGTTAATCCTCAAGAGCTGTAAATATACCCCAGGTATCTGCCGACACAAATACAAAGCCTAGGCGGAGAGCACCCCAAAAACTCAGATCCAAACATAGGTTATATACTAAATATTCATAAAGACTACTTAGTTGTAAACCGATTCATCAATTAGCAATCGATAGTTTTCAACAAAGGTTATATACTAAATATTGATAAAAAGTATTTAATTAGAAAAAAACAATATTCCACAAGACTTGTTTTTGGTCCACTTGTATCTACTCCATAGACTTAATTAGGTATATTATTCTATTGTAGTTGGGCAACTAAACTTTGTTTTATTTTGTTAAATAAAGTTTTTTTTCTTGACTTGTTATTCGTCAAGGCTTTTATTTGTCCTTGTGTATTTACTAGATAGGCTTCATTCGGCATATTATTCTATATAGGCTATATTAAGCAGGGTATTCTACTCAATCCTGTGTACTTCTTCTTGATCCTTCTGTACATGGGCGAATATAAAAACAATTTCGGGGGGGGGGCTGAGACCATTTCCAGGGTATGGAATACTAAATATTTAGAGCTTAGAATAGTTTTAGGCAATTAAAACGCTATTTTTTTTTTTTTTTTTATTTTTTATTTATTTATTTTTTTTTTTACGGCGCATCTACACCTAGGTCATTAGCGCCGACGTCCAGGGTGCAGCGAGGAATTTTACCAGCGAGCCGTGGGATGATAAAATTCCTGCCGGAGGTTGGGAATCCAACCCACCATCTCCCGCTTATGAATCCAAGGCGCTAGCCATTAGACCACGGGAGACCCCTAAAACGCTATTACACGTAAAATAAAATGTGTTTTATGAACTAAGTGATCTTATTTAATTTATTTTTAAGGGTTTTACGAGAAGTTTTTATCATCAATTCAAAATTTCGGGAGGGGCTACAGCCCCCTCAGCCCCCCTCCCTCCTATACGCCCATGCTTCTGTATCCTCTAGAAAGGCTTTATTAGGCATATTTTGTATTGATTTATAGAGCTTTGCTTTAGAATGAGAGCCGGATTTTGTAATTTCCGCTTCTGTGTATAAGTTAACTACTGTCGGTGTCCCTGACGCCTTAATATCACTTTTATTCGAGATGTTCGAGAGGATTTTGACAATTTTCACGAGAAATATAAAAAAAATAAGTTTATTTCTTTTCTAAGCTTATCAAATGGCACTAGGGACATGAACGGAACCGCGCTAAGATGCTGCAGTTCCTGCGAGTCGGGCTTTTGTTTTTTGTTTCCCCTTTTTATTAAATTACGTTTAATTTTTATTAAATTACATGAAAATAGTTCACGAACTTTTACAGTTGAACATAAAATAATATTTCATTTTTCATCTAACTTAATATCTGCGGAATTAAATATTCAAATCCTGATTAGACTTGGAAAAAATCAAAATCTATTTTCAAATCATTCAAAAATCACATTATTTAAATTAATCTCATTGTTGAATGATGATAAATTTACGTTTTGAAGATGTCAGTCTGATTTTTATCCAAATCTATTCAGGATTTGAATGTTTAATTTCAACTATATCAGTGCTGATATTAAGTTAGATGAAAAATAAAATATTATTTTATGTTTAATTGTAAAAGTTCGTGAATTATTTACACGTAGTTTTATAAACAAGACAAAAAAAAATCTGCGCGCTATTCTGTTTCCAATTTACAGTTATAACTACAGTGGTATCTCAGCTGATCAATTTTGAAGTTGGACACGCGTATTCATAGTTGATTTTAACTCCTCTAAATGTTGCTAAAAGGTAGATTGTTTGAAATAAGCAACAGCAATATCAGCCCGAAATTTCTTGCAAGCAATCTTACTTTCTTAAGTAAAGTAAACTATTAAATAAAACGAACGTAATATGGAAGCTACATAGCACCATGGGCAAACGAGAGACAGGACGCTACACATAACATAAGACTGGAGCCATGTCTCCAAGTGTTGCCAGCAACAATATTACAAGGGGAACAATAAAAAACATAATTATGTTTAAATAATTAATCGGCGATAATGGCCCAGAAGTCGGTGTGCCGTAAAAAAAGGAAGAAAAAAAAATGTTAACAAGTAATTCGTTTACTTAAAAATATTTAAAATGGGAGCCTCGTTTTTATTCGAGACACGTGCATTCCTCTCTCACAATAAGTTGGCATTTCTGCAATATTTTCACACAGGATGCTCTATAAATGTTTGACATGCGAATTTCAGTGGAGTTGATATTCGAAAGCAATACGGAATGAGCAGGGATACCACGCTGGTAGGAGTTATTCCATGCCAAGCAAAGGCAAAGTCTGTCATTTTGGAATAGAATAGCTGTCAGAATCAGTTAATTAGGGACGTTTTATCAGTTCCTTCTGGCGTATCTACGAGGAAGACTTCTCTAACCTCCTTATTGTCGGAGTAAATTGCTCGAAAATACCTTTTTCTACAAATTTCTTGACTTAGGTACAGTTGATTATAGATACTACAAAAGATCATCCGTCTAATTTCACGTAATTTTGTTCACGTCACAATCGTACATCGAATAGACGAAACAATTAAACCATGTTGGAGACATAAATTTGACTGATTTGGATTATTTTCGAGAATGCACAACTTGCATTTGCTCTTGGTGGTAGAGCGAGTTTGATTGCCATATAACAAAAGTCCGACTCGCAGGAACTGCGTCATCTTCGCGCGGTTACGTACATCTCGAAGAAATGGAATAGATTAGCATCACAAATCACAGGAAACTGACAGTAGCCACCTTACACAGAAGCGGATAATTCTTAATCTGTATAAGTCAATACAATTATGTACTGAAAACGTACTTACTCTTCGACTACTGCTGAGAAGGCTCTTTTCTAAACAACCAAAAATTCGTTGTCATTTTAAGTATCTTGTTTTACTAACAAATTCGTCTTACTGTTATAATCAACTGTAAATATGTGCTTCATGGCGAATAAAATTCCATTCTACCGTGGGTTAAATCTTTCTATAAAATAAGAAATAACGATAACTTCAGTTGGAGGCTATGAGGAAGGTTATATAGACAGCAGAATTCAAAACAAACTACGTAATGATGATTAGCCACAGCCATCTTGATTACCACAGCCACTCCAAACCTATTATTCCCAATACCTTTCACCGTTTTTTAGCTTATTTTACTACTATACTAATTTTACTGATAAATGCAATTTAAAACAAGAAAATACCAATTAAAAAGTGAGATAAACAAAGAGAAACCCCCTTTTTAAACAACAAAACAAACATTTTTTAAGTTTTAAGCGCTTATATCTCTGATTAACGTTGCCCAATCGAATATTGCTTCAGAACCTTTTTTTATAGAGAATTTAGTAAGCATTCGAATGGTCACTTTCCACTTAGCACGATTTCCCAACCGTTATCAAGATATTTACGAAAAATGTATGAAGATCCGAAAACTTTTCATATCTATTAATTAATTTATTTTTTTCCGCATACTTCCTTAACTCCAAATATAACCAAAATTTAAACATCTTAGTTAGGATTAATTTCCAAGTTGTAGAAAATATTTCAGTTGAAACCCGCGATTCTAAGTATTCACAAAAATATAATGACTTACAAAAACATTAACAAGTTACCTGCAAGCATATTAACTCAAAAACGTAAGCGTTACGATTTTTTTGCGCGAATTTCACCCCAAACACTATCTTCTAGTGGGCGGATTCTGCTGGTTAACGAACTTGACCTTTCAAATTAGATGATAGATTTTTGTCCCAAATTTTGTTAAAATCGGACCATTCTTGAGCTTGCTAGAGCGCGAACAGACAAGCATATATATATATATATATATATATATATATATATATATATATATATATATATATATATATCTTTCAAATTAGATGATAGATTTTTGTCCCAAATTTTGTTAAAATCGGACCATTCTTGAGCTTGCTAGAGCGCGAACAGACAAGCATATATATATATATATATATATATATATATATATATATATATATATATGCTTGTCTGTTCGCGCTCTAGCAAGCTCAAGAATGGTCCGATTTTAACAAAATTTGGGACAAAAATCTATCATCTAATTTGAAAGATATATATATATATATATATATATATATATATATATATATATATTTACAAATTTGGGCCACCTATATTTTCGTGATCTATAGGGTCTGAAACGTGAAAGTTTCTAGTCGGCACTTCCGGATTGCGTCATGAGGTCAACCTCATAAGCGGGTTCTCCCTATAGAGATAGGGATATATATATATATATTTATTTATATTAAGTTATATATATATATATTTATATATATATATATTTATATATATATATATATATAAATATATATATATATATATAAATATATATTTATATTTATATATATATATAAATATATTTATATATATATTTATATATATATATATATATATATATAAATATATATATATATAAATATATATATATATAAATATATATATATATATATATATATTTATATATATGCTTGTCTGTTCGCTCTCTAGCAAGCTCAAAAATGGTCCGATTTTGATGAAATTTGGTACAAAAATCTGTCGTCTAATTTGAAAGGTCAAGTTCGTTAACCTGCAGAATCCACCCACTGGAAGATAGTTTTTGGGGCGAAATTCGCGCAAAAAAATCGTAACGCTTACGTTTTTGAGTTAATATGCTTGCAGGTACTTGTTTTATAGGTTTCTTAACCTCGGAAAACGAATGAAACCATTTTTAAGGCGATATCTGTAACCGTTTCTGAGAAAAGTGGAATCAATGTTTTTGTTAGTCATTATTTTTTTGTGGGTACTTAGAATCGCGGGATTCAATTGCAATTTTTTCATTTTTTTCTACATCTTGGAAATAAATCCTAACTAAGATGTGTAAAATTTTGGTTATATTTGGGGTTAAGGAAGTATGCGAAAAAATTATTTTATTAATAGACATGAAAAGTTTTCCGATCTTCTTACATTTTTCGTAAATATCTCGATAACGGTTGGGAAACCGTGGTAAGTGGAAGGTGACCATTCGAATGCTTACTAAATTCTCTATAAAAAAAGGTTCTGAAGCAATATTCGATTGGGCAACGTTAATCAGAGATATAAGCGCTTAAAACTTAAAAAATGTTTGTTTTGTTGTTTAAAAAGGGGGTTTCTCTTTGTTTATCTCACTTTTTAATTGTTTGATTTTTGTTTTAAATTGCATTTATCAGTAAAATTAGTATTGTAGTAAAATAAGCTAAGAAACGGTGAAAGGTCTTGGTAATAAGTTTGGAGTGGCTGTGGTAATCAAGATGGCTGTGGCTAATCATGATGACGTATTCATAGTTTGTTTTGAATTCTCCCATCTATATAACCTTCCTCATAGCCTCCGACTGAAGTTATCTCTTATTTTATGGAAAGATTTAACCCACGACAGAATGAAATTTTATTCGCCATGAAGCACATATTTATAGTTGATTATAACAGTAAAACGAATTTGCTAGTAAAACAAGATACTTAAAATGACAATGAATTTTTGGTTGTTTAGAATAGAGCCTTCTCAGCAGTAATCGAAGAGTAAGTATGTTTTCAGTACATAATTGTGTTGACTTATACAGATCAAGAATTATCCGCTTCTGTGTAAGTTGGCTAATGTCAGTTTCCTGTGATTTGTGATGCTAATCTATTCCATTTCTTCGAGATGCACGTAACCGTGTTAAGATGACACAGTTCCTGCGAGTCGGACTTTTTATTTTTGAGTTTTGCAAACACCAACATTCACTGGTTGCATTTTTATGGTTGAAGATTATTATTATTCTTTGGGGGTAACGGTGACGTCCTTAAGAAAGACGCTATAGGGACAAACTTGTACTCATCTTAATAATATGATTTACTAAGATCAATAGTAAAACGCATACTGAATACAATTTGGCAAGCCACCAATAAATAATAATCATCTAATATAACATTAGATGTACTCTAACTTACTAAGCTATAGTCTAACTTATTCTTTATTTATCTACCTATTCAATTTCTTTACTTAGTTATGTAATTTCTTTTGTTAATGTTCTGAAATAAATCATTATGTTGAGAAATAAATTTTTATTTATCCATTTACAAATTAAAAATACCATATTTGGGTAAATCTGAAGGAGAGCGTCCTCAGCTACGATTTTCTTCAAAGTTTGCACTATAACGTATTTTGATGCACTAAACACGAATCCGTTGGAAAAAAATCCCGCTATGAACTAGGAAAGAAGTTATTAAAAAAAAAAAGTTCACTGTTATGAAGGTTAGGGAAGATTGCCTAGGACGACTTTTGGGCATAGAATTCTTTTCATTTCTGCGAGTTGGATTGACTAGGGGTTTTGATGTTTTCTTGAGCGAGCGGAAACGCATAGCACGTATGCCCAAAAGCGACAGTTTACAACCAAGTCAGCTACCACAGGTGAGTCTGAATTTCAATTACACTTCGTGATTAAGGACTATTGCGCATGCGCGTGTTTACATATAAGCTGTTTACCCCGTCTTTTATAACCGCCATAACAGTGAACTTTTTTTTTTTAATAACTTCTTTCCTAGTTGAGAGCGGGATTTTTTTTTCAACGGATTCGTGTTTAGTGCATCAAAATACGTTATAGTCCAAACTTTGAAGAAAATCGTAGCTGAGGACGCTCTCCTTCAGTTTTACCCCATATTTGTTTTCATTCACCCTCGATTCGTTTCAATAGGAAAAAACATGCAATAGAAGTACTGTTTCTGTTCACCCCCATTTGCGGGGTGAAGAGAAACACCATGTTTTAATTTTTTTTTCTTTAAAATGAAATATAATTAAAAAATTTACATACTATAAACAAATAGGTCTAACAGAGACCTGTGTTTGAGCAAAAAATTGTGTATCTAGAACAACTACAAATATGCAAAATTTCAAACCAAATTTGAAAATTGTTTCTATTCACCCCGTTTTACGGTATATATATATATATATATATATATATATATATATATATATATATATATATATATATATATATATATATAGGAGACCTACACATTTTTAGCATTGGAATCCAAAAGTTAATGTTTTAAACAATGTTGTAGAGAAACTCCTGCCAGTTACTTGAAGAATTCATTGATCTTTCCCCTTCAACTTACAAAAACAGTCTGTTTGCCAAAGAGATAGCATCCTTAGGCCAGTT
The DNA here is from genome assembly GCA_946811695.1 of Gonocerus acuteangulatus. NCBI lineage: Eukaryota > Metazoa > Arthropoda > Insecta > Hemiptera > Coreidae > Gonocerus > Gonocerus acuteangulatus. The sequence goes on along the minus strand of OX328123.1, from coordinate 129,652,335 downwards.
ATTATCCTATGATGGACCACCACAAAGATGTAAACAAAATATTCCTATTTCCTCTTTGTAGTAAGGCACATATAACAGCTGAAATAATCAGGAATGATTATTGGCTTTCATGAAATTTTGAATGTTTTATTGTAAAATATATTATTTTATTCTATTAGCAATATTTATATGCTGTTTTACCGTTGTTTTTCATAATGTAAATATTCTGTTTATTTTATTTTTGTATTTCATTCTTAATCATATCACATGTCATGAAAATCAATTTGTCTCTTTCTAGAATTCCCTGGGTCAATTAGTCTGTGATGTTTTTCATTGTGTTTTATGAGATTACTGTCATTATAAAAGTTTAATATCTTTGGATATTAAACAAATATCATGATAAAAAATAACCAGAAGATAAGGCCAGAGGACTATCCTCTACAATCATGAAATATGTAGTTCCTAAGTCAATAAGATAATAGAAAAGTTAATTTGTTATGTCTTAATTGGTCATGAGCGAATCTAGAAGATAATATACTTAGTCAGATGTAAGACTTATTCTTATTCATTCTATTCTCCGAAAGTACTTCAAATTGTTTAATTCATAATGTAATGAATCTGATTTAAGATGTCCATGGTGGGGAAGGATTCAATTCCTGGTGTAATAGGAGCAGGTGGTGCAGCATCAAGGATAATGCCAGGAAGAACGCATACTCACAAACAGCAAAAAACTGTTCATCAGGTTGTATGATATTTTATTTTATATAATTGGCTTTTAAAATATTAAATCATAGTTTGTCACAATTTAAAGAGGTACAAATAAAAACAATTGTAACTTTGATTTTTTATTAAAAACATCATTTATTCAATCAGCTTCTTTTTACTTTCTGGACTTCTTTTACAAATATTTTGGCTCTAGTCAGTATCATCTAGAAGAAAAATAACAGTACTGCATTATCATTTAATTTTTTCTTTAGACTTTTCCTAAAAACCCTTTTGTCCAAAATAAAATTACCTTAATGTTTTGCTGTTAACCCTTAGTTACTAACCTTTACTTTATACCACTCACACTAACCTCGGATCATATTGACCTGTTACTTGAAAAATAAGGAATAATTAAAAGAATACAATAAAAAATAGATGACATAAGTCTTAGGATAATCAAATTTATCATATAAATATAATATATAGACTTTAAGGAAGCCTCGGGACACTTTGACCCGAGGTAAGTAACCAAGGGTTAAGTAAATTAACCTTAACCTTACACATACATAGCTCTGAAGTTAGTCTGAAATTAGAACCAAAAATTATGCAATCTTCAAATAAATGTCTCTTTATTTTTTAGTCCTGACCATCAGACTTCTTTAATTTCTAAGTATTGTTCTTGGTCTTCCATCTAGAATTATAACTTTTTCTCCAGGAAACTAACTGTAATGAAATGAAATAGCCTTTATTATACAAGCAAAGAAAACATCTTTGATATTTACCTGCATAATCATACTCTTAAATAATTATTCATATTTTTTTAACTTTTTTAATAACTGTTTGACAACTTTTGCTTGTAAAAGCTTTCCTCATTGGAGGAGTAATGGTCTACCTTTCCCCAGCCTTAACAGGAAGCGGAGTTCGTGCGTTCCTTCCATGTTTCCCACCAGAGTTTCTTGTCCCGTGCTTTTCTCCACCATGTCGGGCCTGCTTTCTTATTGAAAGAATCACTGCATCTCTTGACTTGTCTGTCTCTACCTCGAGTACAATCGTATGGAGTCCATTCCGTCACATAATATGACCATCTGTCATCTGTGCATCTCAAGAGGTGTCCTGCCCATTTCCATTTTGATTTTTAATTAACTTGGTTGAGTCCTTCAACCCAGTTTTCTTCCTAATGTCAGTACACTTAACTCTATCTCTTCTTCTGATATTAACAATGCTTCTTTCTAATGAATTTTGCCAAACCCTGATTTTGTTCTGGTAGTTTGTGAGAGACCATATTTGGCTTCCATAGGAAATTACAGGAAAGATGCAAGATTCAATTACTTGTTTTTCTTTTTTTTTTTAATTCTATTCCTATATTCCCCTTCTAAATGTGTCGTATAGACCAGTATTTTCTGCAGCTCTGTGACATTCTTCTTTGAATTTCTTTGTTGGTTCTGTCAGTAAATGAGATTAGTTGTCCCAGGTAATTATGCTCATTTGAGTACTCTATGGATTAGTTGTTAATTTCTAATTTTATTTCTTTGCTATTGGTCATTAATTTTGTTTTATTATAGTTGGGATTAAGACCTATTTTTTGACTTTGTAATAAGTTCTTTTAACATAGCGGTCATTTCCTCAATATTTTTTGCAACTATAACTATATCATCGGCAAAACGAAGGTTATTAAGCCATCTTTCAATCACACTAATTCCTTCACCTTCCCATTCCAGAAAATAAGCTCTAGAACCAGAATAAACAACACTGGAGAAAGTGGATCTCCTTGTCTCACTCCTTTTTTCACAGGGAACTCTTTTCCTTTCCTTTCGGTTGCTATAAATGCTGTCATTTCCTTGTATAATTATTTTATAATCCTGACATATTTCCTTTGGATTCCTATTTTTCTAAGAGCCCTAAATATGCTTGAATAAGAGATTGAGTCAAATCCAAATTCCTGAAATCAAGAAAACACAGGTATATTGGAAATTGGTATTCTTCTGCCTTTTCTATTAATTGGTTTATAGTTTGAATGTGGTCCATTACTGAGAATCATTTTCTAAAGCCTGCTTGTTCTACACTGACATTCCCCATTAGCACTTTTGTTAACCACTCCTTGATGATTGATGAAAATAGTTTAGCCATTACTGAACAAAATGAGATTGGTCGATAGTTATCCATCGATTTCCTATTCCCATTTTTGCCAATTTCCACTGTTGAGGTATTTGTTCCCTGTCTATTATGAGGTTGAATACTGCTGTTATTTCCCTGGCTAGTGGCTCTCCACCTGCTAGCAGAAATTCATTTCTCATACCATCAAGACCAGGACTCTTTTCATATTTTAAATTATGAGGAAACTAACTACTAGAGAGTAAAACATCAAATATATCGGTATTAAAACTCTTGCTCCTTGTTGACTTCAAACCTTTTTTTTTTCACTTCTTAATGGTTATATGAAAATATTAACAAGCGGGAGATGGTGGGTTCGATCCCCACCGGCGCCAGAAATTTTCTCATCTCAGGGCTCGCTGAGAAAATTCCTGGTTGCACCCTGGATGTCGGCGCTACTAGCTACGATTTGTTGATGCGCCGTAAAAAAAAAAAAAAAAAAAAAAAAAAAAAAAAAAAAAAAAAAAAAAAATTAACAACTATTTTTACTGATCAGTTTACTACTGATCAGTAGCAAGTCTAAATAATAAATTAAGCCCAAATCGATTAGTTGATGCTATGTTAAAAATCAGTGATTTATTTAATTCTTCTTGTAACACCTAATGATAATTATTAATTACAGTCAGAGAGAGGCATGACCTTCAAAATGGAGCCTCTATTGCGCAGAGATGCCCTATCCATCGAACTCACAGCTCAAATGATTGTAAACAGGTTCAGAGAAGTTGTTATAAAGAAAATAATAGAGAAAGAATCTCAAGATCACACTTCATTTCAATGTGTGCAAACATCTCCTGATTGCACCACAACTCCCTCCTCTTTCTGTAAGTATTTGTTGAAATATTCTGGTATTGTTATTACTAACCTTCTCAATCCTTCTTCTCCTACCACTAAGCAGTGTGAGAATTCTGCCTACTCCGGAAGTCTCTATTGTGTACCAGATGTCTTCTACTTGATTACATTCATCTTTAGTCAAAGGCCCTTAAGGGGACCATACGTAAGGTTCGGCCTGAACAGCCCAAACCTTGAGGAAATCCTGAACGTGTGTGGCAGTGTCCTTGAGGCCGTGCTAGGTGCGGGAGATCCGGAAATCCCAAACAAAATTCAATTCTTTTCTGCCTTGAGGCCAATAAGGCCAGACCTTCCCAGTCTCTCCGGCTGCGTGTAGGCATTGCGCCTTGACGAAATCATCTCTTTGTGTGGAGGAAAACCCGTAGGCTTTTTTCTTGAGGATTTCCTGTATGTGTATGGCAGCCTTTATACCACATTCCCATATCTGGGTTGTCTGCCTTCCAATTCTGCCCGATTGGTAACCGTTACCATTCTGTCTGCTGGAATTTGATAAACATGCCTGAACTATCTTAGCTGAGTGAGATGCAGATAGTTAGCTGTCAAGTTTATAAGAGATCAGTTAAGACTTGGCCAAAAAAACAATGACATTTTTGTAAAATTCTGCATTTAGAACGTTTTGGTTTGCTCTTTGGCAGCCTTCATCAGGAATGAATGCCTAGGGAGAAGGAGGAAGACCAACTAAATTCCAATAAAAATTCATAACATGGTAATACCCTTCGGACCATTATTTCTAAAATAGATTTGCCCTCATCCAAATATAGCAAATTTCTTCTCTCCGCGTTACAAACATTTATCTACAATAACCCTTATGGTATCAAAAATTCTTTCGAACTTATTTCCAAACTATGAAACATAATCTGACCATATCTCCCGGCCATATTTTTGTATCATTTGATGCCACCTCCCTTTTTATTAATGACCTGCTAGCAAAAACTTTAAATTCCAATAGTACACCTCAACCCAAAGATTAAGCCACTTTGAACCCATACTATTTATTCTTTAGCTTAAGAATAGCGATTCTGTAATTCTAATAAATTGTAGGCACTGATCTACAATCCCTGTTTTTGTTTTAAGTAGCAACAAATTTTCTACTGATAATTAGTTTGATATTTCACAATAATATTTATTTATTTAAATTTTAACATCCATTATTATTAACTACGAATTTTGGGATGGGTTTTCTATAGGTTACCACCCTTTCAAAATAATCAATTGTAAAAGTAATTCATTTTTAGACGGCAGAATAGATGTCGAAAAATGGCTCAACGAAACAAACTTAGAGAAAGTAACAAATCTGACTGGTTTGCGTAAAGACTGCTCTCCCAGACATGCAGTTGCCATCATCATTCCATATAGAGACAGAGAAAAACAATTAGCAGCTCTTTTGAACTACCTGCCACCCATACTTCAGAGGCAACAACTAACCTATCATATTTTTGTTGTAGAACAGGTAAAGTTTCTTCATGTAATTTAAATGCTTTATTCACAGGATTGAAATAGGTAATTAAAGGTTTGGGATTGTACGAGATTGACTGTGGGAGTTCATCATAAGAAAGTCTCGACATGCGGGTACTGTTTCATTTTAGTGAATTTACATATCATTCTTTTCCCTGGTGACATTTGGGTATAGAAACTTCATATTTTTGTCAAACTTCTTTCTATTTTTGACATGAAAGAATTTTTGGAAAATTTCTTCAAATATTCATGGTTTGTAGCATCCCACTAGCATACAATTGCACGAGTTCATTAACTAGCAAAATCAGTCTATCTGTGGGGAGGGTTTACTCCAGAACCAAATGACTAATTGGCCAATACCGGCCATAAGTTTTGTTATATTGCAAAAAAAAACAAAAAAAAAACTCAATAAATGTTGTGGGCATCTAATGAGAAGGATGCCTTGCATAGGAACTAAATCGGTCCTAAAGGGGGGGGGGGGTTACTCTGGATCGAAATTACTAATTTGCTCATTCCGGTCATAATTTATGTTTTATTTTAAGGAAACTTAGTATACATCGTGAGTATCTATAGAAAAAGATATGTTTTAAAAATAAACTATATCGGTTGATTAGAACTTGGGTTTTACTCTGTATTACGTTCAAATTGAATTAAGCTGCCAAACCGGCATTAGTTGTTAATTCTACCACTATGGGCGCTGTATCCAGTTTCTGCTGTTCGTTACAAATATAAAAGAGCAAAACTATAATTTTTCTTTATTTATGTCGGTTATTTAAATCAAATTATTCAGGACTTCATTGTGCACTTGTACCTTCTGAGGAATGTGCTTTGTAATGGAGTTCCTGTGAAACATACTTTTTTTTTAGAAAGTTACATTGAAAAACTAATTTTAAATATCTACTCTAATAAAATCTCCAAGAAATGCAACATTTTCAGTGCTTAAATGGTTACATCGCACAGAAATCTGACAGAAGCCAATTGGTAGCGCAATGACTCAATCCCCCTCCAAGTAGACTTCCGCTTCTTTATGACAAATACCAAACAGCTTAAATGAAATGACTAATAAGTAAAAATGTTTTTATATTATTGATTGACCTGCCTATTTTGTGAAAAAAAAAAACCCGCTAAATTATACAAACTTCTTTCTCATTTTACCATCCATAAAATTAATTAAAAAAAAAAACAAAAACACACACACAAAAACAAAACAACTACCAATAAATAATCAACTGAAATAGAGGCCTTTACAGAATAAAAACCTGCACATTCGAAATTTCAAGCACTCTTTCCCCGAATTTGTCCTATCAAAATTGCATGAGATTTTGTTTTGTAGGAAATGCATTTAGCATTCAAATGGTCATGCTTACCATGAATTAGCAACAGTTTTCTAGATATCCAAAAACTGCTGTCTATTACTAATGTCATGTCAGTTAATAATTTTTTTTTTCTTTTAGTTTGATTTTTGTCCTTGCAAAAGTAACCAAAAAAACAGTTTATAGAATAGATTCTGCTTGCTAACAAACAACCATTCATTTTAGACAAAGCTCTTCATATCTTCATTACATTTGGTGCAAATGGCCTAAGGATCACATGCACCATGAAAATAAAAAATGAAAATTGAGGATTTCTTCTTAGTAATTGTGTCCTAATTATTTTTTGTAGGTTGGCAATGATACATTTAACAAAGGAATTTTGATGAATGCTGGAGCACTTGCAGCCCTTGAGTATCAAATTCTCCCAGGAGTGATGTTCCATTGCTTAATTTTCCATGATGTTGACATGTTACCCGAAGATGATAGAGTTTTATACACTTGCCCTCAACAGCCCAGACACCTTTCTGTAGCAGTTAATGAACTTGACTATAAGTAAGTATTGGGGTAATTTCGCTTTAAGTAATATTATTTAATAAGTTTATTAATTTTTAGTATAGTAAAGAGCAGGGCAACACTGTAGAAGACTGTGTGATCTGTTCTATCTGTAATCGTAGAATTATGTTGTATGAGTTTTATCCTATTTCTACTGCACCATTTAAGAGTAAGCACTATAATTTATTTCTTCAATCATCAAATAAACCAGAGTTGCGTATAATCATAATCTTAATTATGATTACGATTATAATTATAGGCTCCCGAGATATGATTACGATTATGATTATAATCGTAATTGCAAGAGGGATTACAATTACACTTGTAATTACATCTGAGGTTATAATTAAACTCTGATCACATATTTTTCTGTGAATACAACTGCAAACACAAACGTTTTCAGTAATTAAGAGCTGTTTCTGTGATTACACTTGCAATTACAACTAATTTTTCTGCGATTACAACTGTAATCACAATTTTTTTCTATGATTACGGCTGTAATCACAGATGTTCCTGTGATTACGAACATAATCAGGAATCGTAATATTATCTTGAGAGCCTATGATTATAATTGTAATTGTAATTATGATAATGATTATGCCCAACTCTGAAATAAACATAGTGAAATGTAGGATATTATAAAAGAAGCTGGTCCTTTGGCATTGGTTTGGCTGGATATTGGGGATACGGCATATTATAGATAAAAAGAAACTTCAGACCTCCACCAAAATGATTTGTTGACTTCTTGAATCAAGTCTTCTAGTCGCAAAGCTCCATCATCAGTGACAAACGTGGTTCACGGATTATGGAGCTCTGCCTTTGAAAGCATTGATTTGGAAGGTTCATAATATTATTGTGGTGGTGAGAAAGTTATGGAACTACAACCAAATACTGTTATTCTTCATTGCAAGAATAACATAAATTACATTTGAATCGATCTATGCAAAAAGTCCATTTTTTCTCAATATGAGTTCCGATAATATTTTCGCTAGTATGAGTAGTGAATTCTTTGTATCTAAAGGTAACTTCACATTTCTATGTTAAAAGGACTTCAATCCAATTCATAGTTGCCATAGAAACATACCGTCATTTGGGGTGAATTCGGACAGGTGACCTTGAGCAAACCTTCTCATTAGGATCATAATTGGCTTGACAAATACAATCGATATTACATTTTTCTCATATAGTTAAGCCGAAATAGCCGTGAGAACACTAACGAAGTGACTAACGAATATTTTAAGGTGAGTTGTAATTTCCATGATTTTCGAAATGATAGAAACAAACATCTGTGTAGAGGCCGTGTAAGTAGTTAAACCCTAATTTTTCATATTTCATAGTAACTTTACGTTTTCTAATGATACATAAATAAATATATTTATTTTTTTGGTTCAAAAGCTTTGTTTTCTCGTTTAAGTAAAAATCTCGCATACCATGGGGTGAGTTCGGACCTACATCAATTATACCCGCGTCCTCTTGGCTTAAAGTAAAACATTATTTATTCGAAAGAGGCTTTGAAAAATGTGATTGACGATGTCAAAACCAAGAAGAAGACTCTGAGAGAGGCAGGGGATCGATTTAGGTATTTTGTTTTACAACAAAACACCTAAATCGACTTTAAATGATAAAGTAGTTAGAGGAACGCACAAAAAAAAGTCCGTCACGCAGGAGCTGCATAACTAAGCACTTTCCTCAGAATTTGGGTAGTGTAGATTGCTTTCCAGAACAATTTGCTTAAAATATCCTACATAAATAAAATAAAAACATGAATAATTCTCTTTTAAATTTGTAATGAGTAACTGATCAATTAATAATTTGCTTCCAGAGTTATGTTTACACATTGTACCTATTACACTTCGTAATAAATACAAAAAACCTCATATTATCGTATTTTGATCTAACGCAGGAACAGGATACAGTCACTCTAGTGGTAGAAAGCGCTCCTTGCGGCGGCTTTGTGAACCTACGTCTGACGGGCTTTTCTATTGAAATATATTACAAATTAAACCCCCGCTTTCCGATTGACCGATTCAGCTCATTTCTACAACACTTCTTTCTCAAGAGTTACCCACGACGTATACCGCGTTTCGTTACAACACAGCAGAAATTACGACCGGAATGAGTATATTAAGAATTTGGGTCAGGAGTAAACCCCCCCTTCTAATGAACCGATTTAGTTTATTTTTACAACACATATTTACCTGTAGATTACCACTACGAATACCGAGTTTCGTCGAAATATACCAAAAATCACGGCTGGTAGTGGCGAATTGGTATTGTGGGTCCAGAGTAAACCCCCCCCTCCTAATGAACCGATTTAGTTTATTTTTACAACAGTTATTTACCTGTGGATTACCACAACGAATACCGAGTTCCGTTGAAATATACCAAAAATCACGGCTGGTAGTGGCGAATTGGTATTGTGGGTCCGGAGTAAACCCCCCCTTCTAATGAACCGATTTAGTTCATTTTTATATCTCACTTTCCTCTCTATATTACCACTACGAATACCAAGTTTCGTTGAAATATAACAAATATTACGGCTGACATAGTCAAATTAGTGTTTTGGGTTCGGGGTAAACCCCCCCTTCCGGTGGACCGACTTTGGTGGTTAACGAACTCGTTCAATCGTTTGCTAATTGAATGCTATATACCAAGTTTCGTGCCGAAAAACAAAAACTCTGGCCGCTATCGTGTTAACAGACACATATATATATATATATATATATATATATATATATATATATATATATATATAGAGATATATATAAATTTTAACGGGGGTCATTTTCGGTGTCTACTAGGTAGGATCGATAAAGATTTGAAGAAATTTTTCAAAAATTCCGTCATGAGTCCAACCTCAATAGCTACTTTCCTTCGGAGGAAAGTGCTAAAAAAGTGGTGGCTAAGCTAAATTTAGTAAAGAAGAAGAAAAAAAAAATCAAAGGGAATTTTAACTGCAGCTGATTGGGACTTTCCATTAACTCGATTAAGATATTCGCCAAATCATAAAAAAATATTTGGATGGTCAGGAAAAAATTCGCAGGATTTTAAGGCAATCCCAGACTGGAATGGTTTGACGGCTTTATGTAAAGGAATCAGCCATTAACGGAACACCTTGCACAAAACATGCAAAGGTGTAGAGCAGAAGTTGATAAGGAAAATGTAAAAGAGTATTTTGTAAATCTAAAAAATATTATAGAAAACATTCCTCTTGAGAATATCGTCCGACCGAGCTCACTCCAACTATAGTTTAAGTTTAGATTTTTACAGAGATTAAAGGCTGTCCGAACTCACCCCACGCATAGGGGTGAGTTAGAACACATTTTAGCAATAATAAGGATTATATTTTTGAAATATTCAAAAAACAAAATACACTATTCGATAGAGGAATGTTAAGGGTTCATGCATTAATTTTTCCAGATTTTTGCAAAAATTCTGTCTTTTGTAATTACAATAAAACCTCGAAAATGTGTCCGAACTCACCCCAAATGACGGTAGTCATCACTTTATTATTCCATGTAGAAAGGGCTTCTGTCTAGTTTTCTCAAAACTACTGATTTTGGACTGAAGCACTTTTTGCATGGATCGATTCTTTTGTATAAGTTACTTATGAAATTATGTTTAACTTGACAAAGACAAACTTCACCCGAATCTAGGCAATAGGACTCTCACACAAATTTACCCATCTCTCAGAAGTTTGTGGCTGGCATGTTTATCAAATATCTACATTTTAATAATTATTCAAAATGATTAGACATTTTATTTATTTAACATTTTTAGGCTTCCATACAGGCAACTGGTTGGAGGAGTCTTTGCCATTAGAACAGACCACTTCCTGAGAGTGAATGGTTACTCAAATTTATACTGGGGCTGGGGAGGAGAAGATGATGACATGGGATACAGGTAAAAACAAACTATATTGATGCCACTGTATAATATAGACATACAAAGTTAAAACTATAAGGGCAACAAAACTTTGTGAGCCCTATCAAAAATTAAATATGAGATTTACCTATTCCTTATAGATGGTAGAGATATACGCACTCATGAATCAGAATTTATAGATTTTTGGATATTATTTGAAATAATATATATACATTCTAAAATAAAAAAAAATAAATAGGGAGAATGAAGAAAGCAACTTTTGAAACATTTTTATATTAAGAGTGAGTTATCATGCACCTCTAATGTTATATAAAAAAATTCATGATTATTAACTAAAAATAATTTACTAAGCTAAAAACACCTTTATAATTATAAATTATTATTCATAATTTATTTATTATTGATAATATATTCAATTATTTTAACTTAATTATTACATTTTAATTAATCATTAAATGACCCTTTGCTCAAATTTATAGAATTAGCGAATAAAGCGGAAGGTCAATAAAGCTACGATTTAGCGAACAAGGGGCCCTGAAGAGGCACCGAAATGGTGCGAAAAATGTAGGGAAGAGAAATAAAAAGAGCGAAAGTGTGTGGCGTAGTTTTATTGACCTTTCGCCTTATTCGCTAATATTACATTTTATATTGGCGATTGTATATTGAAAAGTGAGCTATCAAACTTTTAATTCTTTAAATTAATTCAAAAATTAGTCACTAATGCTTTCTGCAGCCCAGTGTGCCATTTTAATGTTTTCCAGAAAAAAACTAAAAAGTGTATATACAATCAAGTAAAAATAGTAAAACAATTTAGCGCACCAAAACCGCTTTTGTTTCATGTCCAAAAAACTTACCAAAAAAAAAAAAAATTAATGAAGTCGAATCTGCCCGAACCTATGTGGCACTTCAAACATGACAAGCCTAACTGTTGGCCAGTTGAAGTAACCTTTCCTCGGTTACCGAAGTCGCGGAAGTGAAAATTATCGCATCGGACCTGGCAGTCTGTGTAGAAGGCTTTCACACTTCAGCCTTTAGGCATTCTCTGTTACTCCTATAGTACTCTTCTTCTTCTTGTTCTTTGTTCTCTTGTATGGAACCAAATTAATATTAAAAAAGTTCAGACTATTTCCTACTTATTAAGGACATTTGAGCCCTTGAACCAAAGATTAAGAGCCACTCTATGAGAAAACCATTTTAATTATGAATAGATAAGTTGCATTTCTGATAATAAATAAACTCATTGGCTAAAATAATCCATTTTTTGCTTAAATAGTCCATTATTAATATCCATTATAAATATTCTGAAAGCAGTTATCAAGCTGGCATTTTTTGTGAGATCAACTGTTTGTCCACAAAACAAGTTTGTGTGGTATATATGTTACATTTTTAATACTGTTAACATGTACATTAAATGCAATTTTTTCCAGAGTTGAACATGTTCTTTCATGGATATCGAGGCCACCAGAATGGATAGCTCGGTATACTATGATAAAACATGAGAAGAGGCGGCCATTGGCTAAAAAGGTGAGAACAAAGCTAATCCGTACTTCATGGAGGCGCTATAGATTGGATGGCTTGAATACAGTAGCATATGGCCTCATTGGAGTAAAAACAGAAAAGCCTGGCTATACGCATATTCTAATCGACGTAGGCCATCCACCAAGCAGTATAAGGCAGTTGCAGCAAGAAGAAGAGAATCAAGAATAGTTCTTTGAAGAATTCTCTTTAATTTTAGGTTATTTAAAATAAAAATAATTCCTTGAATATTTTGCAAGTCTTGATATAAAATTGTCATTTTTTTCAATCAAGTAAATTTAAGTAGGATACTTCTCATGTCTACAATTTTTGTTTGATTTTGAGAAGTGACAATTTTTTTATTAAGGATTTATTTTATCTACCTTCTTTCTTTGGATCTAAATTTTGGGATGTTGGAGGTTCTGGTTCTATGTCTAGGATCTACGTCAAATGAAAGGTCTTTTTCATTTATTCTCTATCTCAACTTTTTCTAAAGCTTCCAACTCAATATCAGAATTCAAGCAGTTAGTTTTATTTGGTGAAAATAAAGTTGTATGGAAACAGGAATTCTAATAGCTCAAAAAAAAAGGCTTACTGTTAATTATGTTTAAAACAATTATTTTAATTATTAATGTTATTTTAATAGTAGAAAGATCAGAAATGTATAAACTAAAAGTGCTGTATGTATAGAAGTTTAATTACATTTGAAAGTATTTTCTGAAAACTGAATTCTTTATTAGAACAAGATTTGACTAGGGATTATTATTTATTATTATTATTATTTTTTTACTCTAAATGATTATATTTTATGAAGGACAAAAAAAAGTAATTTTTTGCCTCAAATAATGTTATTTATTTTATTCAAAGACGCACGTACAACATTAAACAAGAAATGTAGAGATTGGAATAACATTCACGGGTTGAACTCTCCAAAAATTAATGATCCTCAAGTTACATCTTAATGTTAAAAGTCAATGTTTCAGGAAAATAAACCATTCTCATGACTGCAGTAAAAGCGCCTTCAATTTGAGGAGGACTCCTCACCCGGTGATTTTTTTTTTTTTTTTTTTTTTCAACCTCTCCATCTACAATGCGGTTTTTCTGTATATCTTAAATAGTATAATGAATGTATTTTTTTTGTAGTCATAAATGATTTCATTTTATAAAAAATATTTTAATTGTATACTGCTATTTTGAATACATGTATACAGGATAAATTTTCTTCGTATATTACAGGAAATATTTGACAAATTCCCAAATTATCCCTTAAAAAATTCAGTTAACAATATTTTGATTTGTCCTTATACTTGTTCAACAAATGCAGCAATGGTTATTTTCTGAACCATTTCAATAGTCCTCTAATGAGAGAAATTAACCGTAGCCCTATCAGATTGACGGAAAAGTTCAATTGTGTATGAATAATCTGAGGGGTGGGAAATTTTTCCTTCTGTTTGGCCTTTTGAAAAGGCAAAAAATGGACAACAACTTTACATCAAACGCTATAAAAACTGAACGATACAGGAGAAGGGAAGGCTTTGCAAAGTCAGGCAAGGGTCATAGCGGAAATTGCTTATCAATACTTAGCCAAAGCTAACGCAGAGAACAATAGAAACTTTAGCCTGTTAAAATAGTAGCTAGAGGGAAATGTACAAATAAAATTTTCCGTCTTTCTGAATGGGCTGTAATATACTGCTCTATAAACAAAAATGTTATTGGTGAGCAATAAATTCCTCTAAAGCAGGTAGTTCATGCTTTCAGCTTTAATATTTATTTTTTATTCTACTACCTGTGGTCATATAGAATTATTAATAAATATACATTGCCATATGCTCATGTAAAACTATATTTGATAAATTTAAATATTCCAGCATTAGAAATTAGTACAGTGGCTTTATATGTATTAATAAGATTATTGCAATTATATGGCTTCCAGTAAAGTTAAAATTTCAATCTTTTAATATTTTTAAATACTTAAGTAATAATATAAATACATTTTTAGAATGCTTTTTAGTGTTCTGCTTTGTATGTTGATGTTATCTGAAGTTTTGCTTGACATTCTACAAGATTTCTCAAACTCATAAATAAAAAATCAGAACAGAAATTATAATATTTGGTCTTATCCAATGCCAATGTACCTTTTTAATTGATTTTTGTTCCAAGATGTGACAGAGCGTATGTCTACAGAACATTTACAGCAGTACCAGAATACTGATGGAACACTGTTCCATTGTGCTTTAATGTTTTTTTGTCGTTTTTTTTTTTCATGTTACATATATTGTATTTATTGAGTTGAAATGCTAGTTTAGACCTTAATTGTTTAATGTACGGGTGTTGGCTAGTAACGTTATAATTTATTTAAAAAAGAATGGTACGTTGGTTACTAATTGTTACTACTTTACGGCCCTCAGATACTTTTCAGTGGTTCAATAAGGTACTTGAGAATTAGTTCACTACTTATAACTAGGCATTCCTGATTTTTAATTTTTAAAACTGACCAGTATGAAGATCTCTCCTGTCTGGGCCCCTATTACGACCCTATTCTCGGCCTCCTCATTACCTCCATGATCCCCTTCATATAATTTCCTCTGTTACTATTTCAAATTGTAGGAAAGCATTATTCCATTATTTATTTACTTTTTTTTTTTTTTTTAGCTCTGAATATTTAGGTTTAAATTTGTAATTATAAGCTCCAACAAATATTTTATAGACTATATTTTTTAATAGGAAGAATAATTTTTTTATGATATAGGTACTAATCAATGTAGCTAAATAATCTCTTTTTTATTTAAAAAAAACTCCTTTTTGATTTAGGGATTTGGTCCTAACACTGGCGGAGTTAATTTTTTTTTATATTTACATTTTAAAAATATTTACAAAGTTAATATTTCAATTCCCCCAACAACTAGTGATGAAAGAAATAGCTAAACTTCCCTCAGTTCTGCCTTAATAGCTCTAAGGTCGAAATCCTGAAAAAGTCAGCCTTAGGGAGCCGGTAAACGAGAGAGGAGGGTCGGACTGCTGTACAAGTCCACCGTACCTGGCTCCTCTCGACTGCTAGTAAAGTACTTTGTTCCCGGGGCACAGCCTGCCTCTACTTCTACAGCAGTAAGGAAAGGGTTAAGAGAAAAAAAAAAAACAGTAAAAATATGTAATTTTTAGCCGGCTGGTTAGAACTATTTGCTTAAAAGAGTTCTCCATATTTGCATTGCTTTTCTTTGTCAAGCCCAACCATTCCCTGTTTCATAATTATTTAAAAGTAAACATCTTACATCAATATTATCTGAAAATTATATTGTCAGTGATTTAGAAACTTTTGGTTAGTGATTACTTAGGTAGCACTCCTTTTAGTTTTCAATTACCTCATTCTTTGTTATGGACAAATGAATATTATGTTTGTGCAATACACATGAATTAAATTATAGATGCTGGAGGCAAATATTTTGGGAATTTTGTTTCTCTTATTTATTTTTGTTATGCATCCAAATATTTGAAATAGCTCTGTTAGTTATATGATAAGGGTTATTTAGATTGTAAATAACTCATTTGATTTTTTTCATTGTATATTTATTTATTCTTTTGTACTAGACTTCCCGAGGGATTTACATCCCATGTTGCATTACAATTGTAAGAATGTGATGTCAAAAGTGCCTTGAAATGTATGTAGTTTATTAAAAAGTGGTAACTGTTTGTTATGTAAATATTCTAGTCTTGTACAAATAATGATCGAGCAGAATTAAGACCTTATGAGTGTTATCTTAAAATAGTATATAGGTATGAAAGTAATAGATAGTAGGTTGACTTTGGTTAAAATCGTAGAATGCATAAAGGTATTTTCAGAATCAATTTAATTTTCTAAATCTACTTTGATTCTACAATTTCTTGAAATGTTAAATTAAACTAAATACACGTTTGTACTTAATATTTTATCTTAATATTAATTAGTTTCAGGAAACCTTAATTTTTCAGATGGACCTATTTCATGACCCATGGCTCACTAGAGATAGAATGAGTATTATATTCCGGTAGCCTGATTTACCCTGTTATTAGTAATCCATGAACAAGAACACTAGACAATAAAATATTTAGGATCACCTCACAACCTGCAGAATTTTTGAACGGAGTTGCAACCGTCCCATGCTACCCCCTAAAATCAGTCCTGCTGAGTGTCATAAGGATCTGGAGGTACAAATATTGTATTGATATCTGATTGTAGATTGTAGGCCACACTATAATAATAGAGTATTACCAATGATTCGCCCCTGAACAACGACAATACCAGAGCTTCCTTGTAAACTCTTAAGAACCGCACATTACACTCATTATTAATTATAGTTTAATTATATTACTTCAAAGTTACTTAAGTTTAATTATAAATCTTCAAACACAGAATTAAATTATTCATTTTCAATCAATTGAAGAATTTTACTTGATAATTTAATATTTTAAAATTATTTTTGATATATAATGAAGCCGTAACATAGAACCTATACTCTGGTTTAAGTGTATCTCCTCTGTTGTGGAAGCTTAAGTTAAAATAAATGAATAAATAATCCATTGTTAGGAGATCATTGACCGTTGGTGATGAGAAGGTAAAAGTTGCCAGGGTTTGGTCATTGTGTCTTAATAAAACTGCATTTTTTATAGGAAAATGAGTTTTATTGTTAGCCGAAGTTTGGGCTTGAAATTCAAGCCTTCATCAGGGCTAAAACAAGTAGGACAGAGTTAATACTAACATATATATGTACAGAAGAGATTCAAAAAATAGAAAAACATTATACAGTAAGTGTGTGCCGTAGTTAGAACTTAAATTAGAGGTAGATCAATACTTTTTTAAGAAATAGATGTATCCATGTTACCCATCTATGTCTTAAAGCAGTATTGATCTATCTCTAATTTAAGCTCTAGCTATAGCACATACTTACTGTATAATTTTTTTCTGTTTTTTTAATCTTTTTTGTGTTTATATGTGTTAGTATTAACTCTGTCCTACTTATTTTACAGCCTTGATGAAGGCTTGAATTTCAAGCCGAAACGTCGGCTAAAAATAAAACTCATTTTCCTATTAAAAAAAAAAGTAGTTTTATTAAGACACAACAGCCAAACCCTGAATAATTTTTTTTTGCTCAATATACACAGAATCTTGATAATACAATATTTTACTGATTGATTCTAACGAAACAAGTCCCGAATACATAGATATAGTCAGTGAGTAAAGTCCTGTGGGCTATGGTATTTTGGTTCGGCTTCTTTCAGCATTTGTTTATTTGCTTCAATGTGATATTTAGCAAAAAAGTCTGAGTACGATAGATTATACCCTATATTTCTTTAAGTGTTATGCTAATTGTCCACAACTGTGTGATTTCCTCAAACATTTCTTTATTCTACGATTTGTTTTACAATCAACAAAAACTTGAGTTTCTCATAGAGATGGATTTACACTATAATCTTCTTATTGCTCATTAAAAAAAAATAAATAATCAAAACACAAATAAAAATTGAATAAAAACTCACATTTCTGAAATAAAAATGAAAAATAAACACAAGAATAAAATTAAGTCTTTGCGAGATAAGAAAGACAGATTGATATAAGAATGTTTATTAAAATTACTTTATAAGAAAGAAGTCTTTTTAGTTACATCTATGTAGCTATCAATTTTTATCACCATCTGCTAGTAACTAATAAAAGTCCCTTTTCAATGAAAATGGCATAAATTTTTATTACATGGTTTTGGCAGGAGGTGGATGTATGTACAATTATGTAAATTTTTAAATAACAAGATACTACATAAATGTATTTATTTGAAAACAATTAAATTATTAACCAGAAAGTGTCTATTTGATTTTTAAAATTTTGACTATGTTTAAGAAGAAAAAAGATCACGAAAAATTTAGGGAAATTTTAATTAAGTGCAGACACAAGTAAGATTATTTTGTATTACAACATGTACAAAATGTTTTCTTTTCTTTTTTCCTTTGCATATAAATAATTTTTATAAAACTAACTAAGGAGTGAATGATTTTGTTTTATCACTGAGTAATGAATGGTTATGTGCTCAATTGTTAACTTGTAGTATTTAAAGTGCCAAGGAGTATATAATGTGCCATCTATAGAATTTTATTTAGATTTGAAGGAACACTTTATAAAAATTTAAGCAACAGAACCATTTAGATTAGTTTCATTTACTTAATTGTAAAATGATTGATCATGTCAGACAAAAATATAAGACAATTTTTAATTAGTCAACAATAGGGAAAAAATTCAGATTTAGAGTTTGAAGCACTTAACAGTTTTATAAATGACTAGTTGATTTTTTAAAACATCTTATTCACTTAGCTTTAATTAAATTATAATGTTATTCTGTAAATAATGCCAAAAGTTTTAATAAAATAATAAATAAATAACTATTATAGTCTATTTAAGTTAAACCCCATTTTGTTTTTCTATGTAATAAATTGATTTCATTTGTTTTGGGTGATATATAGCAAGAGAACAAAAATTACATCAACAGAAAGGACACATTAATAAATTATTCTTATATGGCTGTGGAGGTATTGTACATCAGCAGAAGTAATACAATTTTGTGTGAATCGCCTTTGTTGTGGGGTGATCACAAACAAATTTAAAAAAAAGTTTTTTTTTTAATTTTTTGTTTACGGTGCAACAACTGGGCCATTAGCGCAGCAATTAATCTTCTCAACAGGCAGAAAAAGTTCTGCCGCCGGCGGGATTCAAAACCCCATCTCCCGCATGAGAATCTAAGGTATTATCCACTAGACCACAAGGAAACAGTAGAAGTAATAAGAACAACCTTCATAAGTGACTTTTCCCCTAGTGAGAATTGAGGAAACGAGCAAGTGTTTACACTAGAGTCTAACTAATCCGAACTAATTTACACTAAGCCCTGTTCTGATTAGCGAAAATTCGGATTAGGTGAAGTTTGTGTCAGATCTGTCAAGAATTAAAGAATATATATTTATTTATATATTGTTGTGATATCATCAAATATAAATTAAACATTTGGTATATAAATAAAAAAGTCCTTTTTATTAGGACTCACTGTTTTGTAGGAATATGTGATGTAAAGACAACAAATTTTTTATATATTGCATAGAAAATTCATCTAGATGGTGACCATCTGATGGTCTTGGCAAGATTGCTGAGGTTTTTAGCGCCAGCTCGTCACTTCTGGATGGGATGGCCTAGCGGTAAGAGCTCAGTGTATGTATCTCATAGTAATGTAGATGAGTGTTGAATTTGTTGTAATTGTGAAAGTTAAAGTAAATCAAAAGTCATTCCGGAATGTTCATCATATTTTGAATGAGATTAAATTTATTTATCTTAAGTTTAAGTTTAAATATCTTAGATGGATGTCAAATACCTGGTACAAGTTTCAAGTGAACCAATCACCGTTTCTGAATACCCAAACAAAAAATTAGTTTGGAAAAGTATTTCTATCAATTTTTCTTATAAACGGTTACAGAAATTTCTTTAAAAATGGTTTCATTTGTTTTCCTACTTTAAGGAACCTATATAACGAGTACCTGCAAGCATATGGACTCGAAAATGTAAGCGTTCCGAATTTGTCGCGCAAATTTTGCTCCAAAAACCATGTTCCAGTAAATGGATTTAGCTGGTTAATGAACTTGACCTTTCAAAGGAGAAGAGAGATTTTTGTACTAAATATCATCAAAATTGGACCATATTTGAGCCGATGAGGAACTATTATTATCACAAGATATTATTACCTCTGATGGACCATCACCAGGGCTCTATGAGGGACAAATCACCGTTTATTTCTAGTAATTCAAGGACTGCCATCATAGTTGAAATTAACCTTAATTAAAAATAATAATATGAAATAGATACAGTACGGTAACAGCTGTTATGTTATCGTCCTAGCAACGCATGCTGCCTAGGCTTGTCTGCTCTAACCAACTAAAACTTTAAACCCCTCTAAAAATATTTAAAAATTTGAATATCAAAAAATCCTTTCTTAGCGAGTGTCTACTTTCTATAGGGAGTGTCCATGCAAAATTTCAATTTTTTCTGTCGAGTGGTTTGGGCTGGGCGATGATAGGTCAGTGAGTGGTATTGACAAATATATAGTAGACTAGCTGAATACCCGTGCTTCGTCACGGCAGATAAGTAGTTATTTTATTGCGTTAAATAATGTTTCATTAAAATTACGTTACTATACAATTCTGTGCAGTTTATTACAGCACGGTTCCCGTCATACTATATTTTATTCAATGGGCGTTAAAATTTAAAAGTTTATGTTTCCAAGAAGTCATATGGTAACACCCAATATATTTACGAGTATTACCAAGGTTATAGGCGAGGAGGCTGTGCAAGGGTTCCGGATATTATTACCTCGCCTGGAAAACCTAAGGATATGTCATACATCACGGTTTGACCGGGACTGTCCCGGTATTTTGCAATTGTTTCGGTGTCCCGCCCAGTTTTATCAATGTCCCGGAAAAGGCTGTAAGATGTAAAAAGTAATGAATTCATGTTTATAAGAATCTTTTTTTAATCGGTTACTTTTCTACAATTAATTTTTTACTACTGCTCACAGTGTCAAAGAAATGAGAAGTAATCTAACTGTAAAACGCTGGAACTACCCGCTCAGCGCTGCCAGCTGCCAGACACTACTATTTGGCTGAGAGATTGTTTTAAGAAAATCAAGTAGCAAAAAAAGTTCCGTTCTTATTTTTAAGGTTTGGGTAGACTAACAGTTTAGGATTCCCCCTTCCCGTTAGTTGCTAGGCTTAAAACTCACCAACCATTTTGCTTATAATTTGTACTCTTTTTATCCCCCCCCCCCTGGTATGCCCATCCCATATTAATGTGTCCCGGTTTAACTCCAAAAATATGGCAAGCCTATCTGACGGGAACAGGCAGAAAAGAAACGCAATTAAAACTCTCTGAGGGACAGTTAATTTCTAGTAATTCAAGGTCTGCCATCATAGTTGAAATTAACCTCAATTAGAAATAAAACTATGAGATAGATAATGTACGGTAACAGCTGTTCTTTATCGTCCTAGCAACGCAGGCTGCCTAGGCTTGCCTTATCTAACCAACTCAAACTTTAAACCCCCCTAAAAATGCTTAAAAATACGAATATCAAAAAATCCTTTCTTAGCGAGCACCTACGTTATATAGGGAGTGTCCATGCAAAATTTCAAAATTTTCTGTCGAGCGGTTTGGGCTGGGCGTTGATAGATGAGTGATTGAGTGAGTGGTATTTGACAAATATATAGTAGATTTGGATGAATTATTATTAATTCCAACAGAGGGACAGTTTAATTGTTAAATATAATGCACCTCACACAACTCAAAACTCTCCATGTGAAAAGAGGAGATCAATATCTTATGCAAATGAAGGGAAAAAGAATTAGGACAGTATAAATTATTTTTTAAAGCAATAAAAATTTATTATAAAACAATAAAAATTTACAAAAATATAACTTATAAATTACAGTATTATTATTTCAGTGTAAATGCAAATAATAGAAGCTATGACTGCTTATTAAGCATTTCTTCTAATTCTTAATCTACCGTAAGGATAGTTATCCTTCATTTTATTTTTGGCTATCTCATCATTTCTATAGGGTTAACATTTCTGTAGTGTGTTACAATTTCATTGAAGCATAATTTGTATTAGTTACAATATTTAGTTAAGTTCTTAAATTATTATCAGCAGTATTTAAGCTCTCGTACATAGCCTACAAAATCTCTTTAACATTATGTATGAATAGAATTAGTAACAAAACTGTCTTCAGCTATTTTGGAAAGATGACTAAGAGAAAACCTAAATTCAATATACCTTTAATTGCTGTTTTATCATACTGGTTTAACATCCATATAAAAAATAAAGGCCTTCTTCACTAATCAAAGTGTTTTGAAATCATATAAGACATGCAAAGCAATAATGGAAACTTAACATTGCTTCTCTCCAAATCCATCTTTGTTGCGATGCAATAAATAGCAAAACAATTTTGAATGTAAAGAATGAGATCCACTTTCAATTCCTTGAAGCACTTCACTTATATTTTTCACGTGCAAGACTAATTTTTTAACAATTAAATATAACTAACTTATACAAACCAAATAAAAAAAATACCTCAATCTAAACATACTCCCTAATCATAATTTACACAGCCAGATTAAGTCTAGAGACTTCAATAGCCTTAAAAATAAATCTATTTATATACATTTTGTTAAATTGTTTATTATAGATACTTGTTTTAACACAGAACAACTTGAATACTCCAGATATTTTATTTTTATTTTTTTAAAAAAAGGAAAGAAGACAATTACTGAAGAAAGAAAACCATGTGAGCAATTAGTTGTGGCTCAATAAAAAGCCTTAACAATCTAAATGGCTTAGGGTTTCTGGTCAGCCTTTCTTAAAGCTAAATCAGCAACACTAGAATAGTCAAAACACAATTTTAATTTATTATTCATTGCTTAACCCTAAACACTGCTGAAACAACCCCTTCAGAGTTTCCTCTATTGTGAATCCCATACATTACATTTCCATCATATCTTTCTCTTGGTCTTTCTCTTCTCGGTGGTTGGTTTTCTTCAAAAAAAACCCTTGAAAGATCAGGTGGTGGAATATCATAAGATTTTGCGGGTACAGCCCCTTCAGGTGCGTTGATTGGAATCCATTCAGATCCAAAACTTGCACCTCCATTTTCATCATCTGCGTTTTTATCTAATTGCTCTGGATGATTGAATCCAAATTCAAAATTTGAATTCGCATGTCCATTATGTTGTTTCTTTGGGGGCCCTTGGGGAAATTCAAAATCAAAATTTTCATTAGAATGTTCCTTCTCATTATTTTTGAATGATTCTTGAGGAAAGTCAAAATCAAAATTAAAATCCCCCAATGGTGGTTGTTTATTAAGTTTCCCAAATGCATTTAATGGGAAATCTGAGTGTCCTCTACTGTTTGCTTGTTTTTTATCTTGATTTTTGAAAGTTGTATCTTGAAAATCAAACTCAGAAGAAAAATCTTCATCAGAGAAATCACTTGAAAGCTCAATTGATTTTATAGAATCAAAATTAAGTGGAAATTTCGTTAGTGTTTTTTTATCCTTATTTATATTTTGGATAGATCCTCGTGGCGGTGGAAAAACTGATTTTACCTCTCCCCTTTTATATTCTGAATTTTCCTGAGCTGGAAAATGCCTGTTATAGGTTTTAGTTTGATACGAAGAAGATTCTGGAAACTTTTCTTGTTTGTTTGGAGGTTTATAAAAACTACTTGAATGTTGCCTTATTGGTTTCTGATCTTCACCAAAATTAGATGAAAATTCTTGAAAATTACTATAAGATTGTCTATTTCCATTTGAATTTTTTTTTACGTTCCCTTGGGGTCGATAATTACTGGTAGTGAGTTTATTTTCTTTTGAGTTCTTTACGGTCTCCTGGGATAGAAAATTATTCATTTGTTGCCTGCTACCCTTTTTGTTTTTATCGAAAAATAAATCGGACTCAGGATGAGGATCTTCAAAGTTTCCTTTGACTTGCCAGTCAGGTATTCCTTGATCAAAATCGAAAAAATCTTCATCAGAAGCGTCTTCTGATTCTTTGATTGGTTTCGGCTTCTGGATATTTGACGCTTGCTCCTTTGTCTTGTAATGAGGACTCTGTGGATGTATTGAAGAGTATTGCTGTCCTTTCATAGAATGCTGACTATTTGTGGAATATTGATTACTTTTCACCGAATAGGGCTTTGCTGAATGGGGATTGGGACCTTTAAAACTAGCAAAATCAGGTACACCATGTATAATCTCCATTTCAAATTCATCAGGCCTAGAATCCTTTGGAGGGCCGTGATTTGTCACAATTGAATACCTGTATGAAGCTATATCAGGATGCTCCTGCCCATCCTTGATGAAATGCATTCCAGTTGCATGGATTTGCTGTTGGGCATGTTGTGTAGGATGTAACTGCTTCAGTTGATTGTATGAAAGACGCTGAGGACTAAACCTATGTCTGAAAAAAATAAGTGATTTTGATTAACTAATTTTTTACGAAAATGAATGTATACACACACAGGTAAATTTGTATAAAAATATAAATCTTATAATAAGCAATTAGGGAATAGTTGGGATTCGGCTAGGAAAATGGGCTGGGATTTTTCTAGCCGAATCCCAACTATTCCCTGATTGCTTATCACCTCGACGGCTAACTATCTAATCTTCATGATAAATCTTATAATATTTGAAAAATTTGTAGACGTATCTGTTAGAGAGGCATTGATTGGAATAATGAAGAACAGATAACATACATTCGTCAATATTGTTTACATATATATATATGGCCAAAGGATGGTTTGGGTCTCTGACTAAGACCCTCGAACAATGACACTAGAAGATAAAATTCACTTTCAAGTTTCGATCTTGGATCCTCCAAAACATAGTCGGGTGCTCTACCACAAAGTAGTATGTGCTATTCCCGTTTTATAAGGTTTCTAAATTACATTCCAAGTGTTTAATGAATATAGTGTAATTTTTATTCATTTAAATCCCTTATCCTGAACAAATGATTATCTCCTCCTTCTGATCTGGAAGAATTTTCTTTTGTGAATTAGAATTAATGAAGTAATTGTTTTCATACCTTTCTGGTTGTTGAGAATTAGGCCTGTTCTGTTGGCGTGTCGGTTGAGTAGGCTTATTGTTTTGTTGTTGAGGCTGAGGAGATTGTTGGCCTGGAGATTGTTGTCTGTGGTACAAGAAACTCTGCGCAGACCCGAAATAAGGTGACTGTTGAGGAGGAGGTACCGTTTGATGGAAATCCTGATGGCGTTTTGTTGTATGGTCATAAGGAATGATTATACCTTCTGCATATCCCTTGCTACCAATCTGACCAAATGGATGTGTTAATGAAGGCACCTGTAAGATGAATATTTCATTCTTATTGAACTAGATTTATATTATTACCCACATTTAAGTAGGTAGAAGTTAAACAAATATTAATGTAAGACATCTATATTGCTCTACTAGTTTCATGCACTCTTGATGCCTCTGCAGGAGATAAAACTGTTCTACGTTTATAGCCTATCTGTAGAAAAGGATACAATATGACTGCAGTGGAGCCAATGACCATAGCAGTTGATGCAGCCAAATGAAAAAAAAGTCCGACTCGCAGGAACTGCATCATCTTAGCGCGGTTCCGTTCTTATCTCTAGACTCATTTGAAATGATTAAAATAGAAGCTGTTATTATTTTGGGTCCACATTTCTAGAAAGCATGAAGATTAGATAGTTAGCCGTTGAGGTAATAAGTAAAGATGGAATGGTTGGGCTTCGGCTAAAGAAACCTCAATACGATTTTTGTTAAAAAATCTATATTTAGGACGTTTTGGCTACTCATTGGTAGCCTTCGTCAGCAATGAAAGTGCCGGGAGGCAGAGGAGGACCAAAGTTGACAGTTCCATCTTTACTTTCAAGAAAGGTCTTATTTACGATCTTACCTGGATGGGTCCCCGCCCTAGGAAAGACCCCGCTAGGCTTTTGAAAAGCAATATCTTGGAAATCCATATCTCTAAGATTAAATTGTTTTTCTTATTTTTCTTAACCTGATTTATTATCAAATACATTATCCAACTATAAGCAGTTAAAAAATAACAAGGAATAAAAACAGACAAAAAGAACAGTTCGAATAAGCGAAATCAATTACTTTAAAGTTTTAAGCACTTATTTTTCCGATTGACATCGTCTAATCAAAACTTTCATCAGAACCTTCTTTGTAGAGCATTCAGTAAGCTTTCTAATGGTATTCTTCCGTTTACCAAGATTCTCAACCTTTTTCGAGATATTAAGGAAAGTAGGGGTCTCCCGTGGTCTAGTGGCTAGCGCGCTGGATTCATAAGCGGGAGATGGTGGGTTCGATCCCCACCGGCGCCAGAAATTTTCTCATCTCAGGGCTCGCTGAGAAAATTCCTGGTTGCACCCTGGTTGTCGGCGCTAATAGCCACAAAAAAAAAAAAAAAAAAATTAAGGAAAGTATACAAAGTTACCAAAACTTTTTATGTCTGTTAATAAAATATTTTATTCTAACCCTTCCTTAACTCCAAACGTAACACAAATTTCAACATATTAGTTTTAATGAAAGTAGAACATGCAGAAAATGTTTCAACTGAATCCCATGATTCTAAGTACCCAAACCAAAAACGGCATTCAAAAATTATTTTTTCAGTTTTCTCGAAAACGGTTAAAGCTATCGCCTTGAAAATGGTTTCATTCGTTTTCCTAGCCCAAGAAGCCTATAAAACGAGTACTTACAAGCTTATGAACTCAAAAACGTAAGCGTTACGATTTCTTTTGCACGAATTTCGCCCCAAACGCCATCTTCCAGTGGACGGATTTTGCTCGTTAACGAACTTGACCTTTCAAATTGGACGACGGATTTTTGTACCAAATTTCATCAAAATCGGACCTTTCGTCTTCTACCTAGAGAGCGAACAGACAAATATATATATATATATATATATATATATATATATATATATATATATATATATACAAATTTGAACCACCATCATTTTCGGTCTCTAGGGGTTCTGAAACGCAAAATTTTCTAGTCAGCACTTCTGGATTGCGTCATGAGATCAACCTTATAAGCAGGGTTCCTCCCTATGGGGGAGGGAGGAACCGCGCTAAAAAAAAAAAAAAAAAAAAAAAATGAATGAAGATAATCTGAAGTCATCAGAATCAGCTGAGAGAAGTCAACTGTTTGAAAATCGATAGGAGCCAAAAATAAAATTTGATTATCCAGAATATAATTTTTTTTTTTATAATTTATTTATGAGCACCCCGCATTGACAGCGTTTCGCCCAGGTACACATATAAAATAGAAATACATAACAACAACAAAATAGTTACAATATTACATAATTACTAAATAGTTACAATATTACATAATTACTAGTAAAAAACCAGAATATGATTAGACAATCCAGAATATCCAGAATATGATTAGACAATTAGTCAATTTTTTTTCTTTTTTGAGTGTTTACATTAGGGCTATTAGCGCCATTCTTTTTTTCTTCTTATTCAAAATTTTACTTCATTCAACTATTGTGTCAAATAAACCAGAATACTCTGAAAATTAGCATCGTGTCAATGGATAGTATATTCTAGATCATGGGAAGCTACATTAGGTATTAGAAAAACCAACAGTAAGTTACAAGATCATGAAGTAATTATAATTGGCTAGACAGAAATACCCTGTTTCTAGGAATATATGAAGAAATATTGAGTTAATAAATAAAGATATTGAAAGTTAAAAAAAAAAATATGTATTAAACCACTGTTCTATATACGATCATGGGCGTATATAGGAAATAATTTCGGAAGGGGGGCTGTGAAAATTTTGGGGAGGGGGCTGGGACCATACCGGGGTATGAAATACTAACAATTTAGAACTTGGAATAATTTCAGCCAACTAAAACGCTATTACACCTAAAATAAAATATTTTTTATGAACTAAGTAGTCTTATTTAATTTATTTTTAAAGGTTTTATGACACATTTTTCCGATCAAATGGGGGGGGGGGCTGCAACCCTCCTAAGCCCCCCTTATATACACCCATGTACAGGATGGCACACATTGACAGTGAAATTTTCAAATCCTTATTTTTTTAGAAAAATTAACTCGCCAGTCTTGAATTTGTTTCTCCTATTTTCAGCTCAGTGTCTTGCCAATTAGGATCTGGACTTTGCATCAAAGCATAAGAAGCTATTTCATGAAACAAAGGCAAAACGAGAGAATCTCTGAATCCCATCCTGGAGAGTAAGTTTGTCGAACAAAAATAAACATTTGAAAATAAATATAAGTAGTTTGATGAGATAATTGATTACCTTAGGTAAAACAAAGTGGGGTGTGGCTAAGAGACCATTCCCTGCAGTAATGATGATGGGCTGCACTTGGCTTTCTGCGCCATATATCTGAGCTCCCGCTTTCATCTGCAACAAGTCACACATGTCATAAAGGGGTGTATGAAATCAGTTCATTTTTTTTTTTAATTATTTAATTCTTTTGCTTGCTGATTCTCATTATGAGGTGGAAAATTACACGTACATGTAACAATGAACAATAAAATAGTGGGGAAAAAAAATTAAATTTTGAAAATATTTAGTGATTATAAGTATATGAACATTTATTAGTGACATGAAGCGTCTAGAATCAAAACAAGACACATCACTATTTTTACGATAACAGTTGATTTTACAAGCCTGAAATATCCTCTATAGAATGCTAAAGAACAGGTTTTTCAAAACTCAATAGATCATGCTGTTTTTTAATGATGAAGTGGAAAGTCGGCTTCAAAATAAGACATAAATCAGTGGATTTTAAAACTAAGTAAGACACATCAAAAATAAAAATTCCTTCAAAATAGATAATATAACTTTAAACTTCTTAAATTCTTCAAAAACATTCTTCTGTGATACAACTTTTAAGAAAATTATAAACATGTATAAAATTAAAAATAAGACTTGTTCTGTTTCTTGTGTTTTCTGAACAAATTGGTTTCAATGATGTGTCTTGTTTTGATTCTTGACGCCTCACATATTTATTAGACACCAAATTAAAAAACAATGTTTTAATTAAGTTTTTGTGTTATTGGTGACTATGAAAATTTGTTATAATTTGATTCTTTTGAAAATTAGAGCCAATTACCCTTGATGCAGAACTTGAAATTAATAAACAAATATGTAAATAAATAATTAAGCAAACCAAATATTTAATTATTCTGATTATATTTATAATTAATTCATAAAAATATTAAATTTAATATTAAAATACTTTAATTTAAGAATCCATTAATCTCTTTTTAAGAAATCTCAGTTTCTGTAATTTGGTTTTCAGAAAACAAATCTAATGCTCTTCACAATGGAAGATTAACAATTCATGTTAAATGTAGCAGAAGTTTTTTTTTTTCTCTCTATCTCTCTTTTAATGAATACCTAAACATTCACCTGGAATATGTGGGTTCTGCGACTGTAAAATGTGTTATAAAAAATCTAATAATCACAATAAGTGGCACCAAAATAATTGAAAACATATACTAAAGGTTTTATATTTTTTTCTTATAAGCAATTATTTTATGCCTGGGCCACTAGAAGTTGGCACCCTTGCTAATGCCTGAAGCAGGTGCAACCATGGCAACCAGAATCATGTATAATATTTGTTTATAAAACTTTAATGTCCATTTATTATTAACTACAAATTTTAGTACAGGTTATCTATAGGTTACCACCCTTTTCTAGCCAGGATATGGCTAATGCCTTTTCTTTTTTCTCAAGAAAAGCCACCACCCCTAGTGGGAATCCAACTCAGGACCCTTGGCACTGAATGTTAAATGCTCAAGCCTTAATGCTCATGGCCACCCTGCCTCCCTATAATATTTGATTATATATTATTTTTATAGTAGCTATTAGCTTTTGAATGTTTTTAAAGCATTACATTTGTAGAATCGCAACGTGAGTTATAAATATATGCATAAATGTAAGCATCCTGCACCAACACTGTTAGTAACAGAGGTGTAACCTCCAATAATTAAAAAGGTTTCTTAGCACTTACCTTTTTGTTTTGCTTTCCAAACTTAATTCTATAATTATGCTATATTAACGGATTGGTGACTTATAATTTATTAACCATAAATACTACGTGGTGTCAAGTCTAATACAAGCTATGAATGAAGTGTATACGAGAATAAATATGACACATTTATTTTTTTTTTTTTTAATATTACTGAAAATTCGTAAATATAACTCTACCTGTGAATCTACAGTCTCTGTAGGAAATCTTATACGTCGGCCATGTGTAGATTCTAGTGCTGCCTCATAGATGTTGAATATCACAAGAAGCTGAAAATGAGGCCAATATGGATTAGTAATTTTAAACAAATAATACATAGCATTGCTGGGAATGTCCATAGAGGAATAATAAAAATATATGTTGCTGTTTAGCTTTAATAGTAGAATAATAGACCGCTATTATAATTTTTGTTGTCCCAATTGTTCTTCTAAATAATGAATAAAAAAATCTAAAATTATGATTGATAACAAATAAAATCGTTACACAGGAGCTGCATTACTAAGCAGTTACCTCAGAAATGTAGTAAGTTTACGTAAAATTCCTAAAGAATATGAACGGTGCCGATCCCCCGGCTTGCTTATGCTGCAGGCCCCCCTCCCCCAAATTTTGATATAATCGGTATAAATGTGTCATAAAAACCTTAAAAATAATTTAAATAAGATCACTTAGTTCATTATTATTTTTTTTATTTATTTTTTTTTTGGGTGTCAGCGGTTTAGTTGGTTAACTATTCCAAGTTCTAGATTGTTAGTATTCCATACCCCCTAAATGCCCCCAGCTCCCAGATCGAAATTATTTCCTATATACGCCCGTGATCAACTTAAAACATTGTTACAATGTAACAAGAATCGTAAAAGTATGTAATAATACATGCTCTTTTACATGTACAGGAGAAGTTGGATACAGGACCCACGTTCAGGCTCCTAGTGGTAGGTATAAGCAACAAGTAATGCCCGAGCCGGTTTGGCGTTTTAATTGCATTTGACCGCCATACGAATTCAACTAATGAGCCATGAATGTGTTTTAGTATATTTTTAAAACACATCTTTCTCGTCAGACGATTTTGACCTAGCGTATGGCACTCCCCGGATAAGGACCTGCATGTGTGCCAAGTTTGGTCAAAATAGGTCAAACGGTGTGAATTTGTATAAGGAACAAACAGACAACACCAAACAAGAGTACTATTTTCGTGGCTATTTTAAAATAAAAAAAAAAAATCTTCATAAAAAAGTCACAATTTTATTGTTTGTACATATTTTGTTGGTAGATAACGGCGTAAATTCTTATATTTTCAAGTTTCATATCACAAAATTCTCGATTTCTTTCCTCTTACCGATAATAGTCGCAAGGGTTGACGAAGGTAATTTCAACTGTTTAGCTATGTCTATTTTTGTTTCTTTGGGGTTGTCATCTACTTCTGTAAACATTTCGTGGAAAAGCTGTTGTCTCTTCGTATAACTGAATAGTATTTACACCAGGGGAACAAATTAGCTTTCGTATAAGTGAATATTGCGTATAACTGAATATCGCATAAGTGAATTGCACAGAATTAAATGTAGTTCCGCCAGGGAACGAAAAATGTTTCGTATAAGTAAGACTCTACTGTATATATATATATATATATATATATATATATATATATATATATATATATATATATATATATATATATTATATATATATATATATATATATATATATATATATATATATATATATATATATATATATTAACGGGAGTCATTTCCGGTCATAGATCATAGGCGGCTCATTTCTGACAGTTCTGGGGTGGGTGGGCTAATTTAGTATGGGCCGTGCCTGGGGGTGTGGAATCAAATGTTTATTACCAGGCACCTGGAAATCATTAAGGAAGTATTTGATAAACTAAGAACATACATTAATTAGAACTTATTACTATTAATTTGCTTAAAAAAATTAGTTTTCTAACTTAATCGAAAAATTCTGGGGCTAAGCCCCCCCCCCCCTTTAACCGCCACTGATGAAGATTCGAAGAAATGTTTCAAAAATTCCGTCATGAGTGCAACTTTAACAGTTACATTCCCTTGGAAAGAGCTAGAAGTCATCACAGAGCTTTTTATTTAATTATTGTTTACGACACTTGGATTTCTAAGGCTTTTAGCCCGTAAGTATTTTAGATTATAGGACAAATATTATCTCCCTTGTGTGTAAGCCGAGCCCTGATCTTTCAAGCTTGGATTTTAGACCCTGGGAATGTTAAATCCGTGGCCATGCGTGGATTCGAATCCGTCCGCACGCTTTAAACATATATTATAAACCACGAAGATGAATTAATTAATTTTCTGATTATATCCCTTATTTATAAATGTATCCATTGCTTTTAGTACGGCTCCTCGCTCCCTCCATAGGGAGGAAACCCGCTTATCTGACCTTTTGATGCCGACTAGAACGTTTCAGAATCCATAGATCTTGAAAATAACAGTGGTTTCAATTTGTGTGTATATATATATATATATATATATTTTATTTGTTTCCTCCTTAGGTTAACCCTGCAAGAAGGGAGTTTATTTTTGTCTGCAAGTCTCATGCAATAAACAGCATACCACTTGCATTTGTATATCAACATATTTTGTTTTTTTTTTAAACATATTATTAGTTTTAGTTAAAATTTAAAAGTTTACAAATTAAAACTATACAAAATACAACAAATGGAGAAAAATTAACAGAAGAACAGAATATAAAATGAAGTAAAACAAAAACATGGATAATAAAGAATATATGAATGATCAACTGATGATGATAAAAAATTCCGACTCGCAGGAAATGCATCATCTTAGCGCGGTTCCTTTCTTATCCCTAGTCTAATTTGGAAAGATTAAAATATTTATTTATTGATAAGGCTTCGCAACTTTGGCGAATCGCCTTAAGATTAAAATAGAAGCAGTTATTATTTTGGTTCCACCAGTCTTGAAAGGTCTTGATTTACGATCTTACCTGGAAGGGTCGGTCAACACTTGAAAGGGGTCCCGCTAGTTACAAGGTCTTGGAATCTAGGAAATCTATATTTCTAACAATAAATTGTTTTGTTATTTTACTTACCTAGTTTTATTGTAAAATACATTATCCAACTATAAGCAATTAAGAAATAACAAGGAATAAAAACAGACAAAAAACCGTTCGAATAAACGAAATCAATTACTTTAATGGTTTAAGCACTTATTTCTCCGATTGACATCGCCTAATTAAAACTTTCGTCAGAACATTTTTTGTAGAGCATTTAGTAAGCTTTCGAATGGTAACCTTTCGCTTCCCAAGATTTTCAACCGTTTTCGAGATATTAAGAAATTATACGAAGTTCCCAAAACTATTCATTATTTCTAGCAATAGAAAATTGGTCTCATTTTACCTATCCTGTTTTACACACAAATACATTTTCTTAACATAAGAAATTACAAAAATAAAAATCAATAAAAAACTAAGGGAAAGAGACAAAAATTACAAAAAGAACGACAAACACCCGTTCATAAGAACTAAACAGACGTATTTGAAGTTTTCAGCTCTTATTTTTTCGATTGACATCACCTAATCAAAACTTGTTTCAGAATCTTTTCTGTAGAGAATTTAGAAAGCTTTCAAATAGTTTCTATCCACTTATGAAAATTTCCCAACCGTGTTCGAGATATTAATGAAAATATACGAAATTCCCAAAACTTTTCATGTCTGTTCATAAAATATTTTATTATAACCCTTCCTTAACTCCAAACGTAACATAACTTTCAACATATTAGTTTTAATGAAATTAGAACATGCAGATAATGTTTCAACTGAATCCCGTGATTCTAAGTACCCAAACCAAAAACGGAATTCAAAAACTATTTTTCCAATTTTCTCAACAACGGTTAAAGCTATCGCCTTGAAAATGGTTTCATTCGTTTTTCTAGCCCAAGAAGCCTATAAAAAGCGTACTTACAAGCTTATGAACTCAAAAACTTAAGCGTTACGATTTTTTCTGCGCGAACTTCGCCCCAAACGCCATCTTCCAGTGGGCGGATTTTTCTGGTTAACGAACTTGACCTTTCAAATTGGCCGACGGATTTTTGTACCAAATTTCATCAAAATCGGACCATCAGGGAAGCCAGAAATGAGCGAACAGACAAATATATATATATATATATATATATATATATATATATATATATATATATATATATATATATATATATAAATATATACATATATATATATATATATATATATATATATATATATATACAAATTTGAACCACCGTTATTTTCGGTCTCTAGGGGTTCTGAAACGCGAAATTTTCTAGTCGGCACTTCCGGATTGTTTCATTGTATCAACCCTATAAGCGGGGTTCCTCCCTATGGGGGAGGGAGGAACCGCGCTAAAACGATATAGAGGTTATATCAACAGAGTTTTTAAATATATGCAAAGACCTGTTGATCAATAAAATAAAAATAAAAAATAGAGTTCTCTGTAAAAGGTTTAATGAGTTCTATTAAATACATATTTTCCAATTTAGTTATAATTTTAACTATTGGAATTTGAACAGACGTATTTGAAGTTTTAAGCACTTATTTCTCCGATTGACATAACCTAATCAAAAATAGTTTTAGAATCTATTTTGTAGAGAATTTAGAAAGCTTTCAAATAGTTTCTATCCACATACCACGATTTCCCAACCGTGTTCGAGATATTAATGAAAATATACGAAGTTCCCAAAACTTTTCATGTCTGTTCATAAAATATTTTATTCTAACCCTTCCTTAACTCCAAACGTAACATAACTTTCAACACATTAGTTTTAATGAAAGTAGAACATGCAGATAATGTTTCAACTGAATCCCGTGATTCTAAGTACCCAAACCAAAAACGGTATTCAAAAACTATTTTTCCAATTTTCTCGAAAACGGTTAAAGCTATCGCCTTGAAAATGGTTTCATTCGTTTTCCTAGCCCAAGAAGCCTATAAAAAGAGTACTTACAAGCTTATGAACTCAAAAACGTAAGCGTTACGATTTTTTCTGCGCGAATTTCGCCCCAAACGCCATCTTCCAGTGGGCGGATTTTGCTGGTTAACGAACTTGACCTTTCAAATTGGACGACTGATTTTTGTACCAAATTTCATCAAAATCGGACCGTCAGGGAAGCCAGAAATGAGCGAACAGACAAATATATATATATATATATATATATATATATATATATATATATATATATATATATATATATATATATATAAATAAATATATACATATATATATATACAAATTTGAACCACCGTTATTTTCGGTCTCTAGGGGTTCTGAAACGCGAAATTTTCTTGTCGGCACTTCCGGATTGTTTCATTGTATCAACCTTATAAGCGGGGTTCCTCCCTATGGGGGAGGGAGGAACCGCGCTAAAAGTAGAAATATTCAATTTTAGTAATACCACATAAAATGCTTAATACCACATTTTATTTGTAATAGGGATTCAATCTTCCCATTGCCATGTAAAGCTGCTCAGCAAATTCTCTTAATGCTTTATTATGGCACATAAACAGAGTTTGTTCTGGTAATGGCCAGACTCCGTTTTGTTTCATAATTGTTGTTTTTAATTTTGTCCGTTCCTGTATTAGTAGTCGGCAGTCGTATACTAAGTGTTGGTAAGTTTGTTCCGTAAGAAAGTCGCATGGACAAGTGTATCTGTTTGTGATTTTGAAACGGTGTAAGTATGAGTTTATTGATCCATGTCCTGTGACAAGTTGTGTTGTGTAAAAATCAGTCATAGTTTGTTTTTTTGTTAAATATGTTTGAATTTGTGGTATGAATAGTTTTAAGTGTGTCCCTTTGTTAGTATTTGTCCAGCGGTTTTCCCAAGTTTGTATAGTCTTAGTTTGTAACATATATTTTAAGTGTTTTTTCGATATCATATCATAACAAACTGGTAACTGGGGACTTTTTGCGGCAGCTTTAGCCGCTTTATCAGCTAATTCGTTCCCCATATTTCCAGAGTGTCCTCTTATCCACTTAAAATATATGTTTATGTTAATGTTTTGTATTTCTGTTACATGTTTCCTTATTTCTTCTGTTAGCGAGTCATGTATCGAACGATTTGTCAGTTTTTGTAAGGTCGTCTTGCTGTCTGTATATAAAATTTCATTATTATAGTGTTTGTATTTAGTCTTTATTAGTCTCAAACTTTCAAGTACGGCGTATTGTTCTGCTTGTATGTTTGTACAGTATTGTCCCAGTCTGTATTTATGTACGTCCGTGGGTTCGTCGTTAATAAATACCACTGAAGCACAGCCAACGTTTTCGCCTTCCTTACTTCCATCAGTATAAATTTTTAATTGGATATTGTCATTTTTGTTGGGATTTTTTAAGATTGGAAACTCAGATGGGTGAGGCCATATTGCACATTTTAATTATTTTTCAATTTGACTATTTCTGAAATCGTCTATGTTTTCTGAGGTTTTAAGAAGTTTATATTGGGCTGTATATTGTTTTGCAATTAATTCTGTAGGTACTATTTTCGCTAGGACGCAGGCTGCTTCATATGACACTGTTTTAAAACCCTTTATCATTTTAATGGCCATCAATCTTTGTATTCGTTGTAATTTTATTAAATTGTGTTTTTTAGCAAGTCCCGATTTCCAGATATTAATAGCATAAGTTAATGATGGGAGTACGGCTCCTTTATACAATATATGTAATGCTTCCGTGTTTAGTCCCCATGTAGTCTTTGCAGCGATTGTCAGATTATTTACTAGTTTTAATAATTTTGTCTGTAGTCTGTCAATGTGTGCATTCCAGTTCAGTTTTCTGTCTAATGTTATTCCTAAATATTTCAATGTTTCAACCTGTTTAATGTTTTGTCCTTGTGATTTTACGTGTATTTGTGGGTGGATTCTTTTATGAGTAAATATAATGAAAGATGACTTTTGTATATTTAGTTTTAACTTATATTGGACCACCCAGTCATCAACAACACTTGTAATTACGTTAATATTGACTTGCAGCTTTTCAAATATTTTAGATTTACTTAGTATTAATAAGTCATCAGCATATGCTAAAATAGTTGTCTCTTGAGGTAATTTTATCTTTAACAAATTATTTACGATTAGATTCCATAATAATGGCGAAAGACTAGATCCCTGAGGCGTTCCTAGTGTTTGAAATTTGTGAAATTTCGTATTTGGTGTAATGATAAAGGATTGTCTGCCTTGTCAGTAATTTTTCACAGATCTATATATATTGTTAGCACAATTTGAATTAGCTAAAGAATTTAAAATTGATGGCCACCATGCATTATCAAATGCTCCTTTAATATCTAGAGATATGAGAACTGTATGTGTTTTAGTGTTTTTGGCTTCAGATATGAATTGTAGTGTACTGTGTAATGCATCTATTGTTGATTTTTGAGAGGTAAATCCAAATTGATTGTTATGTAGGAGTGAGTGCGAGTACATATAAAAAGATAATCTAGAATGAATTATTTTTTCCAAGATTTTACCAGCTGTAGGAATTAAAGAAATGAGACGAATAGATGAAATATCATTCTTGCATTTTCCGGGTTTATTTAGAAGAATTACTTTAGACTTTTTCCATATTTCGGGGAAAATACCAAATTTGAAACAATTTTTGTATAATTCATTGATATATATATATATATATATATATATATATATATATATATATATATATATATCACATTTTGGGTATTCAGAATCGATTGATTCAGATGAAACTTCTTCCAGACGTTTGACATTCATCTTATCTAAGATTTAAATTTTGGTAAAGTTTGGAGGTAAGGAAGTATTATTTAAAAAAAATAAAGCCTTCAGACCTTAGAAGTTATTTTAATTTTTTAACAAAATATCAAACCCTACCAATAAATTCTATTCCTTTACTAATTGCACTGGGGATATGAACGGAACCGCGCTAAGATGACACAGTCCCTGCGAGTTGGACTTTTATTTTCCAATTACGTGGAAATAATTTGGATATACGATTGTATCAAAGATGAAATCCTTGATAGCAAAAGTATATATATGTATATATATATATATATATATATATATATATATATATATATATATGTATATATATATATA
Organism: Gonocerus acuteangulatus; assembly: GCA_946811695.1. Classification (NCBI taxonomy): domain Eukaryota; kingdom Metazoa; phylum Arthropoda; class Insecta; order Hemiptera; family Coreidae; genus Gonocerus; species Gonocerus acuteangulatus. The sequence goes on along the minus strand of OX328123.1, from coordinate 129,614,218 downwards.
TGTATATATATATGTATAAATATATATATATATATATATATATATATATATATATATATATATATATATATATATATATATATATATATATATAGGGTGGCCTAGATAAGCGGGCCACAAGAGAAAGAACTACTAAACGGTTTGAGATATCAACATTTTTCAAAGGGAAAAAGTTGTAGTTCTCGTCGAGATCTATAAAATGGTGCCCTTGGAAATGAGAAAATAACACTTCTAAGGGCTCAAATAGGCCTTTGAAGGGAAGGGTTACCTCTTTTCCCACATTTTGCATTATTTATTTTAAAATGTACGAACAAAATATGGAAGAACCGTGCAAACGGGGTTTCGATGCGTCAAGTAGTTCTCTGTAAAGATACGTTTTCATTTGCATGTATTCCTCATCTTAAATTCCAAAAAAAGGCACTTGAATTTATTTAAATAATATTTTTGTAAAGGAAGGGCTAATTCAGCTAAGTGGTATTTTATCATTTCCTATGGCACCATTTTATAGATCTCGACAAGAACTACAACTTTGCCCCTTTGAAAAATGTTAATATCACAAACCGTTTAGTAGTTATTTCTCTTCTGGCCCGCTTATATGGGCCACCCTGTATGTGATAAAAAGTTAATTAGCTCCTAATAAGAAATGATTTACGACACGGACTTACCCGAAATTCTATTGTGACCATTAGCAGATAGTAGAGACCAACCACATCTAGTCACGGATCGTTCCGACAGAGCAGCCACCCAATGATATGGTCCATCTTCCTTTTGATACGGTTTATATTTAATTCTTTGATTATTCTTAGGAAACGACAATGGCTTATATTTCGTTCGTGCCAATCAAGCTGTTACACTTACAACGGGCAAAGTAAAAACTCGAATTAACCCTGTACCTGAAAACTCACAGGGTTAAAAAGATCTAGAAGAAACGTAGACGTTTCCATGTAACGCCTTAAACCGTTAAATTATATCTGGGGCTTTAAAAAGTTGATGACATTTTTTAATGTTCTATTGTTTCCAAAATTTCGTTATCAGTGCATGACTGCCTACAATAGACTGGCAAGAGTTATGAGGGAGGAAAAATTAGGCTTAGCCCTCCCCCCCCCCAAATGGAAATTCACAATCTTTTTCGGTTAAGTTAGAAAAAGAAACGGTTTAGGCAAATTAATAGTAATAAGTTGTCCCTGGTTATTAATTAATGTATATACTTAGATTATCAAATAACCCTTACACCCGGTCCTATCAACTGGCAGACATTTCAGCACAACTTAGAGCGCTCCATAGACTTAACCGTTTCCCTAAAAACCCCTTCAGACCTAGACAAAGCCACTGAAACATTTACTAAAGCCATTCAGGACAGTGCCCGCAACTCATGCCGACCAAGCTCAGGATTTTCTCTTCCTCCCAAAATGCAACTCCCAACCCACATCCCAGAACTCCTTGCAGCCAAGCGACGTGCCAGAGCTCTATGGCAAATATCGCGTTATCTCTCGGACAAAAACGCATACAACAGACTGACACGACAACTGAAATCTTCTCTATCCCAATTCCGTTCAGAATCCTTTAATGAATACCTTTCATCCCTCTCTACACAAGACTGTTCTCTGTGGACAGTCACTCGTAAAATCCTAAAGTTCCATCCAATACCTTCCCCTCTCAAACGCAGGGATGGGACCTGGGCCAGAAGTGACGAAGAAAAGGCGCTCCTTCTCTCCACTCACCTAACTTCAGTATTTTCCCCTAATCCTCAAACGAGCCCTTCCCATGATGAAGATGTCGAAGACTACCTAAATTCTCCCCTACCTCTGTCCTTCCCTCCTAAAGCTTTCCATCCGTCCGAAGTGAAACACATAAATCTCCTGGTTATGACCTAATCACCTCCACGATACTCAAAAACCTCCCCCAGAATGCCATTATATTCCACACATACCTGTATAACTCAATCCTAAGAACAACCCATTTTCCCAATCCCTGGAAACACTCAGTTGTCATTGTTTTTCCCAAACCCTTTAAACCTCCCGATTGCCCATCTTCCTACCGACCTATCAGCCTCCTCCCATTAATGTCTAAAATATTCGAAAAACTCCTTTATAAAAGAATCCTCCCTATCATAGAATCCTCGAAGCAAATTCCCAACCATCAGTTCGGTTTCCGCTCCCATCATTTCACTATACAACAGTGCTTACGAGTTGTAGACGGTATTTCCTCCTCGCTTGAACGTAAGAGTTTTTGCACGAGTGCCTTTCTCGACCTTGCTCAGCATTCGATCGGGTTTAGCACCCGGGTTTACTGTACAAAGTAAAGCCAATACTTCCAAACACCTACTTCCTAGTCCTTAAATCCTACCTTTCGAACAGATCCTTTCAAGTCAAACAAGGCACAGCAATTTCCCCGACCTGTTCCATAAATGCTGGCGTCCCCCAAGGGAGTATTATTGGTCCCCTCCTTTTCCTTCTTTACACTGCGGATATATCCCCACACACCCCAAAACCCCACTGACCACCTACGCAGACGATACCGCCACCCTATGAATCTCTCCTGAACCCTCAGTTGCATCCCAACACCTGCAGGAACATCTCACCGCAATAGAACATTGGAGCGAAAAGTGGAAAATAAAAGTCAATCCAGAAAAATGTAAAAAGGTATCATTCACTCTCAACCGGAGATCATGCCCTTCTGTCTACCTCAAAAACACTCCACTTCCAGTATCCAACGAGGTTCGATATCTAGGATTATACCTTGACAGCCGGCTGGCATGGAACCCTTACACAAGACTAAATATATATATGTTAGGTATATTTACATAGATATGTGCATATATTAGTGTTAAATATGTCCTACTTGTATTTACAGCCCTGATGAAGGCTTGAAGTTCAAGCCGAAACGTCGGCACAATAAAACCATTTTTACGATAAAATGTAGTTTTATTAAGTAGCAGTGACCGAACCCTGACAGTTATATTTTGGTTCCACCAGTCTTGAAAGGTAGGATTTACAATCTTACCTGGAAGGGTCGGCAACACTAGAAACCGTCCCGCTAGTTACAAGGTCTTGGAATCTTGGAACTCTATATTTCTAACAATAAATTGTTTTTGTTATTTTACTTAACCTGTTTTATTTTCGAATACATTATCCAACTATAAGCAATTAAAAGATAACAAGGAATAAAATACAGACAAAAAGAACACTTCGAATAAGCGAAATCAATTACTTTAAAGCTTTAAGCTCTTATTTCTCCGATTGACATCGCCTAATCAAAACTTTCATTAGAACCTTTTATGTAGAGCATTTAATAAGCTTTCTAATGGTATTATTCCGTTTACCAAAATTCTCAACAGTTTTCGAGATATTAATGAAAGTTCCCAAAATTTATATCATTTCTAGCAACAGAAAATTGGCCTCATTTTTCATATCCTGTTTTACACACAAAATTTTCGCAACATAAGAAATTACAAAAATAAAAAGCAATAAAAAACGAAGGGAAAGAGACAAAAATTACAACAAGAACGACAAAAACCCGTTCATAAGAACAAAACAGACGTATTTGAAGTTTTAAGCACTTATTTCTCCGATTGACATAACCTAATCAAAAATAGTTTTAGAATCTTTTTTGTAGAGAATTTAGTAATCTTTCAAATAGTTTCTATCCACTTACCACGATTTCCCAACCTTGTTCGAGATATTAATGAAAGTATACGAACTTCCCAAAACTTTTCATGTCTGTTCATAAAATATTTTATTCTAACCCTTCCTTAACTCCAAACGTAACAAAACTTTCAACATATTAGTTTTAATGAAAGTAGAACATGCAGATAAAGTTTCAACTGAATCCCGTAATTCTAAGTACCCAAACCAAAAACGGTATTCAAAAACTATTTTTCCAATTTTCTCGAAAACGGTTAAAGCGATCGCCTTCAAAATGGTTTCATTCGTTTTCCTAGCCCAGGAATCATATAAAACGAGTACTTACAAGCTTATGAACTCAAAAACGTAAGCGTTACGATTTTTTTGCGCGAATTTCGCCCCAAACGCCATCTTCCAGTAGGCGGATTTTGCTGGTTAACGAACTTGACCTTTCAAATTGGACGAAGGATTTTTGTACCAAATTTCATCAAAATCGGACCATTCGTCCATATATATATATATATATATATATATATATATATATATATATATATATATATATGTATATATATTATATACATATATATATATGTATATATATTATATACATATATATATATGCAAATTTGAACCACCGTTATTTTCGGTCTCTAGGGGTTCTGAAACGCGAAATTTTCTAGTCGGCACTTCCGGATTGTTTCATTGTATCAACCCTATAAGCGGGGTTCCTCCCTATGGGGGAGGGAGGAACCGCGCTAAAAGACAAGAGCTGAACAAAAGACGGACTACTTAGACGACTTCTCAGGCCCTCGTCTAAGTTAACAACACAGAACAAACTTACGATATACAAAACAATCATTCGACCTACAGTTAGTAAAAAAAGTCTACATACACTTATGATTATTTTGTTTTAATCAAAAAAGAGGGTTAAAAGCGAAAGAGAAAAACCATGAAACAATTTATTTATTTTTTCCTTTTAAATATCAGCTCTTTTGATGAATTTGGTACATTTTAAAAATTTTTATAACTCCAATAAAAAATAATATAGAAAAAGTAACAATAAATTTCGCAAAAAAAGTCTGCATACGCGGCAAATAATATAATAATTATCAATACAAATATTTAACAAAAATTATCTAATGATCAGTGGGACCTCCCTTATTTTTTATTACCTCTCTCAGACGACTGTTCATTGTGCTAAGTAGTTTTCTTGTAAAATTTGGATCGGTTTTCAGCCATCCTCCTTAAGGGCCTCTGACAGTTGATGTTTATTTTTTATTTTGTGATGCCTCAGCCTCCTTTTAAGATCCTGCCAGAGGTGCTCTATGGTGTTAAGGTCAGGCCATTGTGGTGGTGTTCTTAACTGACGTGAAGCATTGTACAGCAACCATTCTTCGACCCTTCTGGCACGGTGTTTAGGATCGTTGTTTTGTTGAAAAATAAAATTCAATCCTAGGCCTCCTTGGTGGTACTGGGTCCTCAAACGGTACATAATTTATTGAAAAAAAAATAATCTCAAATCGCGAAGGGCTCGCAAGAAGCCGCGTATAAGCAAAGTTAACCGAGCAAAGCGGTTGGTATTTGCGAAAAGTTACCATGATAAACTTACCAGTTTTTGCGACAGAGTGATTTTCACGAATTAATCCAAATTTAATATTTACGGTGCTGATAGCAATGTTAAAGTGTGGAGGAGAAAAAACGAGGCCATGAAATTGAAAAACCTACGCTCGACAGTTAAGCACGAAGGAGGTGGGATCAAGGTTTGGGGCTCTATGGCTTCAGCTGGAGTAGAAAACTTGAACATCATCGAGGGAATAATGGGCCAATATGTATAACTAGATGTCCTAAAAGAAAATCTCTGACCCAGTACCACCAAGTTAGGCCTAGGATTGAATTTTATTTTTCAACAAAACAACGATCCTAAACATTGTGCCAGAAGGGTCGAAGAATGGTTGCTGTACAATGCTTCACATCAGTTAAGAACACCACCACAATGGCCTGACCTTAACACCATAGAGCACCTCTGGCAGGATCTTAAAAGGAGGCTGAGGCATCACAAAATAAAAAATAAACATCAACTCTCAGAAGCCCTTAAGGAGGAATGGCTGAAAACCGATCCAAATTTTACAAGAAAACTAGTTAGCACAATGAACAGTCGTCTGAGAGAGGTAATAACAAATAAGGGAGGTCCCACTGATCATTAGATAATTTTTGTTAAATATTTGTATTGATAATTATTATATTATTTGCCGCGTATGCAGACTTTTTTTGCGAAATTTATTGTTACTTTTTCTATGTTATTTTTTATTGGAGTTATAAAAATTTTTAAAATGTACCAAATTCATCAAAAGAGCTTATATTTAAAAGGAAAAAATAAATAAATTGTTTCATGGTTTTTTCTCTTTCGCTTTTAACCCTCTTTTTTTATTAAAACAAAATAATCATAAGTGTATGCAGACTTTTTTTACTAACTGTATATGGACATACGGACTTGAACTCTGGGGTACTGCAAAAACATCAAACATCAACAGAATACAGGCATTCCAGTCAAAAGTCCTCCGTAAAATTGTAAATGCCCCTTTCTATGTATCCAACAAAACCCTTCACAATGACCTTAACATCCCATTTGTCCTTGACCTTGCTAAAACCCGTTTCCGAGTGTTCCTTTCCAAATTGTCTCACCATCCTAATCCTGAAGGTCTATCCTTATCTTCACAATCCCACTCAGACAATCCTCCCAGGCGGCTTAAGAGACAGTGGCCCCGAGATAATTTACATTTCTGACCTTATAGGGACCATTAAAATACTTGTTTAGACAGCTCTGAAAGATTCAACAATGGTTGGCTTCTTTCACAATTTGCATTGTTTTTATTTTTCTCATTTTTGTCAATTTGTACATAGATATCTGTATCAACAAACTTGATAATTGTACTTTTGTAATTGTACAGATTTCAAATAAATAAATATATATACATAAAAAAAATAAAATATTTGTCTAGAGCTGCCAATGCATATAAGCCAAACAGGCCATTGTTCACAATTGGGAACATCGTCGTTTCATGACAGACAACAATTTAGAAAATTAACTTATTACAACAATTGTAAATTAATTTAATAAGTGAGTAATTTCGTCTTAGTGTTGACTACAGTCATTCTCCTGTACATAGTGGTGCCTAAAATCTCGCTTTTAATGTTAGGTTAGGTTACAGTTCATTCATGGCGATTAACTTATATAGTTTTTACACTCTTTGTTTGCTACGACATTCTCGCTTTTAATGTCAGTAAATTAGGAGGTCAATTTTCACGAAATGTCAAAATAATATACTATCTGTTTCAATTCCAAGCTCTCCAAATGACACTAGGGGAAATAACGCAAATAAGCTGAGATAACGCAATTCCCGCTTGTCGGTAGTTTTTTTAGCATAAATATACTTTAGCGGCGACTAAACTGAAAAAAAAACTCGTTACAAAAAAGTGTTCGCTGGCGTTGGCGCATGCGCAGTGGCGTGGCCATGCCCGAAAAATAAGACTGCATGTGTCACAAAAAAGTGTCCACTAGCGTTGGCGCATGCGCAATGGCGTGGCCATGTACGAAAAATAAGACTTTATGTGTCACAAATAAAGTTTCCGCTGGCGTTCGCGCATGCGCAGTGACCATGTATGAAAAATATGACTGTATGTTATAGAGTACATTACATTGATTTATCGAGTGGGCCTAGCGTTACAAAAAAGTGTCACAGGAAGGTGTCCTCTGGCGTTCGGGCATGCGCGGTGGCAATGGACGAAAAATAATACTATATGTTTTACAGTTATTGTATAATATAATCCAATGTTCCTGGATTTGAGCAGAAGGCTCTAAACGAAGTAATTTATATATATATATATATATATATATATATATATATATATATATATATATATATATATATATATATATATATATATATATATATGTATATATATATATATATGTATGTATATATTCCCAAATGTGTATATATTACACTTCCGCTGGTCGAGCGATTTATAATCTTAACCCCTTGACACACAGATAAAATGTGCGTCGCCCTTTCCAAATAATGCTATCAATATGGCCATTGTCACTGCTTGACACACACAGAGATAAATGTGTACATTTTACTTCCTAATTTTGTCAGAAATTATTATGACGTTGGTTTTAGAACAAGGGTAATTGTGGGGCAGTGAGTAACGGCCCGCAGTGACTATGTCATAGAAGGTGATAAAACTTTCTAGAGGCTGTGAGACACTAAAACCGCTGGAAAGCGGAGTCTACCAAGGCGAAGGAAGTGGACTGTCTCTGTTTATGCAATTCTCCTGTAAACCAGATCTCGCTCCTCGCTTTCAAAGTCGGCGGTTATACGTTACGCAATCATCACATTATAAATACTCTCATTACTTCTTAAGTCGTCGTGAGATATTCAGCGGTGGAGCTTGGGTGACAGTAAACTATAATGCAGAATGAAAAATTATTCATTCTACATTTTAATTCTTTATTCCTTGAATATTCCAATAAGTAAGAAACTAGAAATATATATATATATATATATATATATATATATATATATATATGAATTATAGAGCACTGGGCTCTAGCTCGAATCTCTGATGCACTCTTATAGATTTAATCTTCCTAGTAGTGTACACAACGTTCAATAAGTACCTGCAAAGGGGATGCCTGGTGTATATAGGACTGACACACTACCTCCCAAGTGCGCTGGACGATCATGATTCAGATATGTCTAGTGAATCTGCCCGTCTGTGCCCTCGTGGACTGTTTTTTTTTTTTTTTTTTTTTTTTTTTTTTTTTTGGTTCGTTGGACGGTGGAAATTCTTCATATTGCATGATAAATAAATCTACGTGTCAAGTTTTATTCTGATCTATTCCGAGAGCGAATTCTACCGTTGCAGCTTCTGTCTTCAATGCATTTGTGATTTACACGGAAATGATCGCCGGGCTCGATCAAAAACAGGTGCATTTTCGATTCACTTCGTGGTGATTATTTATTCTTCAGTATGAAAACCTTCGCCATTACCAGTAGTACACCGTCAAGCACTAGCGAAAATTCCTCGGGGCGTGAGCTATCACACACAGCCTTCGAATAGGAAGAATTCCATTCGAAGCTCTGAATAGACCCAAATACAAAACCGTTTGAATCATACTTTTAAGATAAAAAGTAGTGCAGTAGGAGAAGAGTTTACGACTTAGCACCGGATGTCAGTCGTCGAAACGAGGCTACTTCAGTCATTACGCAGTCTTCTTTATTTTTCCGGCGTCAGTCTTAAACATTATATTGTCCTCAGTCTTTTCCTTTTCATGAAAAACGGTATATTAAGTATATACAATAATGTTAACGAGGATCACTGGGATACCTATTAGGTAGAGTCGATGAAGACGTTATCCAAAATTTCATTCAGGAGTGCAAGCTGAATAGCAGCAGTTCTTGAATGCCCTAAGATACACGTAGGAAATGTATCCGAAAGTATCTTTGTACGAATAAGTCTAAGGTCATTTAAGGAGCTATGTAAAAGCAGTGTATATCACTCGTTTCGCTCGTTCAGTTAGAAGTTTTAAGATTGGGACATTCAGGTAAGCAGACAAAATCAGTTGTTCTGGAGGTCCATGCCGTCCATAAGGCCACCAAGTTTGGGCTATCTACAGAGAAGTTGTTCAGGCTATTGCGGCATAATCTAGATCTCAAATTATACTTTCCTAAGACAAACAACGTGATCAAATGCTTGACAGCTATTGGCCTAAGGAGCATTATAAGGAAAACCCAAATACAATGCTTGACAGCTATTGGCCTAAGGAGCATTATAAGGAAAACCCAAATACAATGCTTGACAGCTATTGGCCTAAGGAGCATTATAAGGACAACCCAAATACAATGCTTGACAGCTATTGGCCTAAGGAGCATTATAAGGAAAACCCAAATACAATGCTTGACAGCTATTGGCCTAAGGAGCATTATAAGGAAAACCCAAATACAATGCTTGACAGCTATTGGCCTAAGGAGCATTATAAGGAAAACCCAAATACAATGCTTGACAGCTATTGGCCTAAGGAGCATTATAAGGAAAACCCAAATACAATGCTTGACAGCTATTGGCCTAAGGAGCATTATAAGGAAAACCCAAATACAATGCTTGACAGCTATTGGCCTAAGGAGCATTATAAGGAAAACCCAAATACAATGCTTGACAGCTATTGGCCTAAGGAGCATTATAAGGAAAACCCAAATACAATGCTTGACAGCTATTGGCCTAAGGAGCATTATAAGGAAAACCCAAATACAATGCTTGACAGCTATTGGCCTAAGGAGCATTATAAGGAAAACCCAAATACAATGCTTGACAGCTATTGGCCTAAGGAGCATTATAAGGAAAACCCAAATACAATGCTTGACAGTTATTGGCCTAAGAAGCATTATAAGTAAAACACAAACACACACGTAGTACATTTAAAATCACAAACACTTATTACTAAAAGGTTCCAAATAGCGGATCGAATCAGCTTTCTACTTAAAAAAAAAATATAACAAAAAGAAAAAAAAACTCGGATTACATATTGTACACCGTTTTGAAGGAGAGTGAATGGAGGTGCTACACTTTTTCAAAGCATTACTTGTCTACACGGAGGACTACTTTCACCAAGGTGACTCTAGGCTAATGTTTTGATTCCGCTAGGGGGAGTGAGCCGAGGACGAAGAAAGGCTCTCTACCTCTTTGGAATCCCGAAGGCGGCCTTGGCTTTCGAATCTCTCTGCTTCAAACAGTGAGGTGAAGGTCCCCCACTTTCACTGCTTCATTGCTTGCGACTCAATCTTGGCCCTTGGACCCGCTCCAATTGGAAGTCCCATCACCTGAATTGATTAACAGGATGAATCACTATAGCTTACTGGGAGAGAACAGTCCTGGATGGAGACTTTTCCGTCGAAACGAGCCTTCGGCATTGAAGGCGGCCTTTCTTTTTTCCCCCCCGAAACTTCGCTCGATAAACAAAATTTTACTTCATTACTTAATGTAATGGATGCTTCCGAAATATCCTACCCTTATCTCATTCTCATCCTTCTCTTCTCCCGGGGTTTATCACGAAAGCTCAAAGATAAAATCATGACAGTAGACAAAATTTTGATATTCGATCGGAGGATGTTATTTCCAATGAAATTAGTGGTTCTTGTGAGGGGAAATCCACAGAATGCAAAAATATAAATAATCATATTAAATTCATGCTAAAAGAAAAATAATTTAACCGGTACACTTTTTCGTGTTCTTTCTCCAGTTTAAAATATACTTATGGATGGGTATTTATTTGAGGACAATATTAATTAATATTAGGAGGCTCGGTGGCCATGAGTTTTTAAGTGCGAGCAGTTCGTGCCTAAAGTCGTGCTATCGATTCCCACTAGGGGTAGTGGATTTTCTTTTGAAAACACCCCTATCAACCCTATCCTGGCTGAAAGAGAACTCACAGAAAATGAATTGGTCATTTCTCTTAATATTTGATAAACAAGGTTTTAGTGGAAACCAGAAGATGGCTTCACCACTCTGTACTAGCTGCAACAGTTTTAAGAAAATTCGCCTCATTTAAACAACACTAGATTTGATTTAAAAAAAAAAAAAAAAAAAATCATACTGTTCTCTGTCAGGAATAATGGTTTACCAGAAAATAATAAATTTGTGGACGTTCTACATTTTGTAGAAGTCCATGAAGGCAATAAAATTATAGCTAAATGCAAATATTGTGATGTACATAGATTGACAGATTAACACAAGGCGAAGCTGCTATCAGTCTCACTAAACCTTCATTTGATGAGCGATGACAATGCCATCCATTCAAATACTGCTTCTTCTTCTGAGCAGAGAGAGAAAAACTTTATTTTTGAAAAAATAAGTTTAGTTGCCTAACTATATTGGGTTGCTTTCCGCGCAGAGTACTTATCAACCAATAGGCATAAAAATTAAAGTTTAATATATTAAAAAAATATGCAAATCGATCAAACATCAAGCTAAATAAAAAAACTAAAACTAAAAATATAAAGATGAAAATATTTGTAAAAATGTTTAAAAAATAAATTAATAATACAAATAAAATAAAAGAAACACACATTCTCGAATTCTTCATTTCATTTAATAAAATCGTAGTGTTCCATAGTTAGATGCTTGTAAAATTTCGATCAAAATCATATATGTATTACTAGCCGAATACCCGTGCTTCCTCACGGCATATAAGAAGTTACTTTATTGCGTTAACTATTGTATTAGCAAAATTAACGCTACTATATAATCTTTTGCAGTTTATTATTGCATGGACCAGTGTCAAGAAACAGACAATCTAGAGATAAACCGTTACTACAGGTTACTGAAATATTATATATGCATAAGAGTTATTAAAGAATTATTATATTTCAACTTTTCAGCTACATATATGATTAAAAACTTATAAATCACATTTATAACCTTTGTTCATTATAATTTTGCTTATTATTTTGGTTAGAAGGGGGGAAATCAAAAGGGCATCCTATCCATAATATAATATAGTTAATAAAAATATTCCAGTGTTCCTTACTTGAAGTATCTAGCAATGAAAGTTTATTTTACAATACCCTAAACATGTGGCTTGGAAAATTTTCCGTAAATGTAGTAAATTTTCCGGAAAACCCACATCTCTAGTGACAACCCTTTTCCAGCCAGGATAGGGCTGATGCCTACTCATTTTGCGACATAGGCGTATATAGAAAATAATTTCGGGAGGGGCTGGAAAAATTTCGGAAGGAGTGGGGTGAGAGCATTTGGGGAGTATGGAATCTAGGACTTGGAAAAGTTCGCCAATTAAAACGCTATTACACCCAATACAAATTTTTTTTTCTGAACTAAGTGATCTTATTTAATTTATTTTTAAGTGCTTTATGATACATTTTTACCGATTTCGAGGGGGGCTGCATCCCCCTCAGCCCCCCCCCTTGCATACGCCCATGTTTTGCGTTAGAAAAGCCATCACCGAAACTGAATACCTCAGGTACGGAGTGCTCCTTGCTTAACAATCATGACCACCAGGCCTCTTACATCCACCAAAATGCATACATAATGATCAATGTTGAATCGTAATTGTCCATCATGAGATTGAGATAAATGAAATTCTCATTTCCCGGACTGGTGATTGATTTTCCTCATTGGAGTGAGAAGGGAAGGATCTCTGCGATGACAATGCGCGGAAATAGATAACGGAGGCCAATAAAAACACTTCTCTCAAGGCTTTTCAGTGACTGGTCGATAGTGGCAGAACTTTCCACTTGTAGATCTCCTCAATTATGTCTTTTTTGGTCCAACAAATATTATATCTTCTTTCTATTTCGAATTTTCGGATCGAAACTGAGTAGTTTTCAACAATTCGGCTACTTCAATCTAGATGTCTATGATGGGATATACTTCTCCCAAAAGGACTTACAATATAAGAATAGGATTAATAGACAGGAACAAGAAAATAATTCCGTCTTGCAGGAGCTGCTTAAATAAGCACGTTCCTTAAATTCTTATAATTTATCAATTACTCTGTCTAAACCTGAAGGGGATAAAAGCTGAAGTTCTTAATATTGTCGGCTGTTGAATAAAATACGGAAAAACAATTTTGTTCCGGCGTAACCACATAAATAAAGCGATTATGTTTTGTTTTGACAACACATGCCCCTCATTTCTTGTACACCTAATCATGGGCGTATATAAATGGGGGGCTGCGGCCCCCCGAAATTTTGATTTGATCGGTAAAAATTTCATAAAACCCTTTAAAAAAAATCAAATAAGTTTAAATATGATTTAGTTCATATTTCAAAACATATTTTATTTTGGATGTAATAGCATTTAAATTGGCTAAAACTCTTCCAAGATCTAAATTGTTAAAATTCCATACACCGGAAATGGTCTCAGCCCCCCCGAAATTTTCCCAGCCCCCTCCGAAATTATTTTCTATATACGCCCATGCACCTAATACCTACCGAGTTTTGCTGCAAGTTATTCTTAATGGACCGATTAAGTTTATACACTTGTTTATGGCCTTGTTGGTACACGTTTTGTAGGTTCATTAGCGTTGGGAAAAGAATGAAAAAATTTTTCAGACGATATCTGTAATAGCTTTCCTAACTAATTTTCAGTTTGGGTACATAGAAACGATGGATTAATTTGAAACAATTTCTAGTTTTTTTTTTTCTAGATACAAACTAAAATATTTAAATTTTGGTTACATTTTGAATAAAGGAAGTTGTAGACAGAAAAATGATTAACAGACATAAGCATTTTTTTTTTTTTTTAAATATCTCGAAAACATAGCACAAAGTAAATCCCCCCGCCCTTCCGATAGACCGATTTAGTTCTTTTTTACAACACTTCTTCCTCATTAGATACCCAGGACGTATACCGCGTTTCGTTACAATACAGCAGAAATTACGACCGCTATGAGCAAATTAGTAATTTGGGTCCGGAGTAAACCCCCCTTCCTAATGAACCGATTTAGTTTATTTGTAAAAAACATTTTTCTCTTTAGTTGACCAGAACGAATACCGAGTTTCGTTGAAATATAACAAAAATTACGTCTGGTATTGGCAAATAACTACTTTGGCTCCGGAGTAAACCACCCCTCCGGATGGACCGATTTTGTTGGTTAACGAACTCGTTCAATCGTTTGATTGGGGAATTCTACATACCAAGTTTCGTGGGGAAGAAACAAAAACTCTGGCCGGTATCGTGTAACGGACACATATATAACTATATATATGCATATATAACTATATATATATGCATATATAACTATATATATATGCATATATATATATATATATATATATATATATATATATATAAATAAATTTTAACAGGGGTCATTTTCGGTGTCTACTAGGTAGGATCGATAAACATTCGAAGAATTTTTTCAAAAATTCCGTCATGAGTGCAACCTCAATAGCTACTTTCCTTCGGAGGAAAGTGCTAAAACGTTTCCTTGTTTCCTTATGTGTACCTACAATCTGACCTAAAGCAAATCTCATAACATACACTTTTATTCCAATTTGAGGTTATTCTAATGATGTACCAATGCGAAAACATACCTTCATAATTTATTGACTCAATTATTAATAGAATCTCAACATAAATCAACAATGATGCAACTTCAATAGGCTCTGGTTAAGAGAATTTATGGCAAATACCTAATCCACGGGGAAAACCCTCTCTTTTTAAAATGTTCTCAAAACAATTTTAATTCCAATCTAACTCGAGACTTCCACGGCAATTATTAATAGAATCTCAGCATAAATCTAATGAAGCATTTCTTCAGTGAAGAATTATATCGTTTTGGCAATGTTCTAAGTCCATTGCAGAAACCAGTGGGGATACATGTCCCGGTTTGGAGGTCAATCCGGAAATTCATGTGGGAGTGATGACTGCTTTCTCTCCCAGGATGCAAAAGTCGTCAGAAGCCTGTAAGATCGTTTGTCTACTACTACCATGGTCGTATATATTACGGGGCAGCCTCCCCCCCGTAATTTTGATTTCATCGGTAGAAATGTATCATAAAAATAAATTAAATTAAATCACTTCGTTCAGAAAAAAATATTTTTTTGGGTGTAATTAGTTGCCTAACTATTCCAAGTTCTAGATTGTTAGTATTCGATACCCCCAAAATGCTCCCGACTACTAAATGGACAGATGCATGTCAGAAAACTCAGGACATAACGTAGAGAAGAGTCGTCACTGTTTGATAGAGGCTTGACAATGTTTGATAGTAGTTGAGGATTACAACTAACTTCAAGAATTTAATCTCGTATTATTTTCTTAAAATAATTTAATCTGAAAACTATATGAAAGCCGCGGAAGTTACAAATTAGGTACAAACAATCGTGGGTATGCGTTATATCAAGTTTTGTGAAAAAAAAAAGTCCGACTCGCAGGAACTGCGTCATCTTAGCGCGGTTCCAGTTTTTTTTTTTTTTTTTTTTTTACGGCACAAATACATCTAGGTCATTAGCGCCGACATCCAGGGTGTAGCGAGGAATTTCACCAGCGAGCCGTGGGATGATAAAATTCCTGCCGGAGGTTGGGAATCGAGCCCAACATCTCCCGCTTATGAATCCAAGGCGCTAGCCATTAGACCACGGGAGACCCCGGTTCCTGTTCATATCCCTATTCTCATTTGAAAAGCATAGAATAGAAACAGATAATATTTTCCTCGGCCTTTGTTCAAAGGGTTTTATGGCTATACCTGAGGTCAGGTCCGCAAGACCCTAGAATCCTCTTCTACCGATACTTCATTTCATACGTTTCAATGAATTGGAAAATATCAAATATTTTCACACATTCCTGTGTTCTTTTACTATAGTAATAATTCTACAGATAAAATCAATTAAAAAATAAAATAAAAAAACCAACAGCATAAAGGCAATTGAAAATATTCAAAAGACGTCAACGAATCTTTTTCTCTTGGCAAGCTATATTTCTAACAATGAATTGTTTTTCTTATTTTGCCTAATCTGTTTTATTGTAATATACATTATCCAACTATAAGCAATTAAAAAATACAAGGAATAAAAACAGACAAAAAGAACAGTTCGAATAAGCAAAATCAATTACTTTAATGTTTAAGCACTTATTTCTCCGATTGACATCGCCTTATCAAAACTTTCATCAGAACCTTTTTTGTAAAGCATTTAGTAAGCTTTCTAATGGTATTCTTTTGTTTACCAAGATTCTCTACCTTTTTCGAGATATTAACGAAAATATACAAAGTTACCAAAACTTTTTAAGTCTGTTAATAAAATATTTTATTCTAACCCTTCCTTAACTCCAAACGTAACCAAAATTTCAACATATTAGTTTTAATGAAATTAGAACATGCAGATAATGTTTCAACTGAATCCCGTGATTCTAAGTACCCAAACCAAAAACGGAATTCAAAAACTATTTTTCCAATTTTCTCGACAACGGTTAAAGCTATCGCCTTGAAAATGGTTCCATTCGTTTTCCTAGCCCAAGAAGCCTATAAAAAGAGTACTTACAAGCTTATGAACTCAAAAACGTAACCGTTACGATTTTTTTTGCGCGAATTTCGCCCCAAACGCCATCTTCCAGTAGGCGGATTTTGCTGGTTAACGAACTTGACCTTTCAAATTGGACGAAGGATTTTTGTACCAAATTTCATCAAAATCGGACCATTCGTCTTCTAGCTAGAGAGCGAACAGACAAATATATATATATATATATATATATATATATATATATATATATATATATATATATACAAATTTGAACCACCGTTATTTTCGGTCTCTAGGGGTTCTGAAACGCGAAGATATGGGGGAGGGAGGAACCGCGCTAAAAGAAAAAATTGCCACCATCGAGTCCCCATGAAATACATATTATTGTGCATATATTAATTTGACGACAAAATGGACTTAACCCATTTTGAAAGTCATCGTCTGTTACTATGTTAATATATATATATATATATATATATATATATATATATATATATATATATATATATATATATATATACGTATATACCAATTTGAACCGTCGTTATTTTTGTTCTCTGGGAGTTGTGAAACGTAAAATTCTCTAGTCGGCACTTCCGGATTGCCTCAAAAGGTCAACCTTATAATCGGGGTTCCTCCCTATGGAGGGAGGGAGGAATCGCGCTAAAAGAAGTGGTTTCTTGGGTTTACAAAGAATTAGCAGGTTTTCTACTTGCCAATAGGAAGAAAAAGTTTCTAATTAAACTTTTTTTTTTTTTTACTAATTCTTTTTATAAAAGTGTATTACGTTCTCCATTTTAAAGAGAGATAAGGAAAAAATCGGTTCTTGAGTCGATGAGAAGTGGGCATTGTCTGAGGGAGTGATGTAAGGCTCCGTGATCGAGCCACTGCTGTTTAAAATCTGCGCTTTAAGAATTTATCACGATCAGCCCAACGACAACCTCATTTATCAACAATGAGGCAACTTCAATAGGCCCTGGTTAAGGGAATTTATGGTAAATACATAATCCACGGGGAAAATATCCCTTTTTAAAATGTTCCCAAACAATTTTAATTTCAATCAAACTCGAGATTTCCACGGCACTAGTAATTAGAAACAGTATGGTTCTGGATATTGAAAATGCCACCATCTTCTTTATTCACCTTTTGCTAGCCATGCTGCTAGCTTCCTCGAACTTAAGTCTAAGAATGAGGATATCTGGTTCAATCGGTATAACTAGTTATTTGCGTCTGGTGGTGGTCCACTCTTGCTCGATTCTGATTGGTAAGTACCAGTTGTAAAATTGATTACCTACGATGACCAAAACATTCTGTTACAATCACTTTATGCACTTACATTTCTGATACCTTCCTATCCTTCTAGGTTCACCCCTAAAATCCGCAAATATTCTACCCTTGGACACTGCATAAAGAATTTAAGTCAAATTCTACGTGGATAACCTAATAGAAATCATAATTATGTTTTCTATTGGGCGATTCATTTCAGTAAGTATACAAGTCATTGTCAGTCCAGGCAACGAAAAACAGCTATAGGTGGACATTTTTGGAACACAATTTTGGACTTCGTAACTTTGTTTGGGCTGGATAGGAGGTGAACATATCAAAAGCCCTCGCCCGTAGCCTTTGTGTCGGTTGGAGGGGGGTTTAGAAGGTCCCATTTTTTGGGTTTTCCCTTATATCTCGGAAACCCTGCGTCCTAGCGACATGACTGTTCTATAACAATTGAAAACTGATTAAATTTCCTACAAGTTGTATTCTATAAAGTTTTTCGAGATATCTTTAGTTTTCGAAATATCCGGTCTTGAAAGCCTGTAATTTTGGGGAAAAACACTTTTGCCGCATATTTTATCCCCGCTTTGATCGGATAACTCTTCAACGATGAACCCAAAAAATAAACAACGTTTATAGGGTTGTAGAGTATTGCATTCCCTTCAATAATATATATTACTTTGCTATTTTATGTATTTTGCTTCAAACGTAAAAATAATTTCAGTGTTCATCGTGAAATCTGAAATGTAGTGACTAACAGCCCAGGAAACTAAGAGTTATAGGTGGAAATGTTTGGAACACAATTTTTAACTTCATAACTTTGTTTCGGCTAGTTAGGTGGTCAACATATCAAAAGTCCTCACCCGTTGCCTTTGAGCCGGGGGGGGGGAGGGGGGTTTAGAAGGTCCCATTTTTCGGGTTTTCACTTATATCTCGGAAACCCTGCGTCCTAGCGACATGACCATTCTATAACAAATGAAAGCTTATTAAATGTCACTCACTGACCTATCATCGCCCAGCACACTTGACAGAAAAATTTGAAATTTTATATTGACACTCATTGGATCATTTAAACACTCACTAAGAAAGGCTTTTTTTATATTCAAAGTTTTAAGTATTTTTAGAAGGGTTTGAATTTTTAGTTGGTTTTAAAGAGAGCAGGCACGCCTAGGCAGTATCCGTTGCTTAGACGATAACAGGTCAGCTGTTACCGTACTCTATCTATTTCATAATATTATTTTTATTTGCGGTTCATTTCAACTATGATGACAGACCTTGAATTACTAGAAATAAACTGTAATTTTGTCCCTCATAGAGTTTACGCTATACCTGTTCACCATCCGAGGTAATAATATCCCGAACCCTTGCACAGCCTCCTCACCCATCAGCATCCCTAGTCAGAACACTTCTTGGTAATGCCCGCAAATATAATGGGTTTTTTCCTAATGTCATCTTGGAAACATAAATTTTTAAGGCAGTTGGTAACAGCTTATTCAGTATTCATTTATTTTATATTTCTTATTAAATTTTTGTTGTAGAAACGTTTCGGCTAAAAACCATTTTCAATCTAATTATCTTTATGATTTTGCATTATTTTTGATATATTATAATCTTTATATCGTGTGCTTGTAAAGTTTATATTATTTAGTTTGAGGAGGAAATTTCATTATTTGAATTGTATAGTTTGTGTCTCTATTATTACAAGGATGATATTATGCCTCAATTATTACATTTCATTTCATATATTTGAGTCTGCTTCTGTAAAGGAGGACTAGATGACATCTAAATCCCCCACGGCGACCGGGCCCGGGACAACTGTACCCGGCAGTCCCTCCATGTGGCGGCCCGGATCCTTTGATTACTTATCAGTCGATGAATAACGTATAGTGTGACGGGAACCGAACTATAATAAACTGCAAAAAATGATGCAGTAGCGTTAATTTTGATGATACATTATTTAACGCAATAAAATAACTACTTATCTGCCGTGACGAAGCACGGGTAGTCAGCTAGTAATTTATAAATAGGGAGTTCATTTTCTGCTGTACAGGAAGGTCTTCTTTAAACAATGGGCGTATATAGAAAATAATTTCGGAGTAGGCTCGGAGAATTTCGGGGGAGCTGAGAGCATTGAGGCGGGGGGTTATGGAATACTAAAAATCTAGAACTTAGAATAGTTACCCAATTAAAACGCTTATTTTCAAGGTTTTTATGACACATTTTTACCGATTTCGGGGGGGGGGGCTGCAGCCACCCCTAATATATATATGTTATTAGTCCACCCCTAATATACCTAATACACGCCCATGCTTCAAACGTTAGGGAGAAGAATTTCATGTTCACTTTGCACCATTGGAATCTGATGAATGCACAGGAAAGCTGAAATTGCTGTATTGTAGGAATAGTTACAGTAGGACTTCTTCGACAATTGGTTATTGTTAGTATTACTGAAGATGAGATTCCTAGGATAATCCTAGAGGATAGAAGAACAGTTGGCTGATCTCCACTCCGAAGGATCAAAGTAGTAGCAGTGGATGTATAGTTCATCTAAGGAATCAGCAACTAAAAAAAGTCCGACTCGCAGGAACTGCATCATCTTAGCGCGGTTCCGTTCTTATCTCTAGACTCATTTAAAATTATTAAAATAGAAGCTGTTATTATTTTGGGTCCACATTTCTAGAAAGCATGAAGATTAGATAGTTAGCCATCGACGTGATAAGTAAAGATGGAATGGTTGGGATTCGTCTAAAGAAACCTCAATACGATTTTTGTTAAAAAATCTATATTTAGGACGTTTCAGCTACTCATTGGTAGCCTTCGTCAGCATTGAAAGTGCCGGGGGGCGGAGGAGCACCAAAGTTGACAGTTCCATCTTTACTTTCAAGAAAGGTCTTATTTACGATCTTACCTGGATAGGCCAACCCGCCCTAGGAACGACCCCGCAAGGCAGTTGAAAAGCTATATCTTGGAAATCCATATCTCTAAGATTAAATTATTTTTCTTATTTTTCTTAACCTGATTTATTATCAAATACATTATCCAACTATAAGCAGTTAAAAAATAACAAGGAATAAAAACAGACAAAAAGAACCGTTCGAATAAGCGAAATCAATTACTTTAAAGTTTTAAGCACTTATTTCTCCGATTGACATCGTCTAATCAAAACTTTCATCAGAACCTTTTTTGTAGAGCATTTAGTAAGCTTTCTAATGGTATTCTTCCGTTTACCAAGATTCTCAACCTTTTTCGAGATAATAAGGTAAGGAAGGTATACAAAGTTACCAAAACTTTTTATGTCTGTTAATAAAATATTTTATTCTAACCCTTCCTTAACTCCAAACGTAACCACAATTTCAACATATTAGTTTTAATGAAAGTAGAACATGGAGAAAATGTTTCAACTGAATACCATGATTCTAAGTACCCAAACCAAAAGCGGTATTCAAAAACTATTTTTCCAATTTTCTCGAAAACGGTTAAAGCTATCGCCTTGAAAATTGTTTCATTCGTTTTCCTAGCCCAAGAAGCCTATAAAACGAGTGCTTACAGGCTCATGAACTCAAAAACATAAGCGTTACGATTTTTTTTGCGCGAATTTCGCCTCAAACGCCATCTTCCAGTGGACGGATTTTGCTGGTTAACGAACTTGACCTTTAAAATTGGACGACGGATTTTTCATCAAAATCGGACCATTCGTCTTCTACCTAGAGAGCGAACAGACAAATATATATATATATATATATATATATATATATATATATATATATATATATATATATATATATATAAATACATACAAATTTGAACCACCATCATTTTCGGTCTCTAGGGGTTCTGAAACGCAAAATTTTCTAGTCGGCACTTCTGGATTGCGTCATGAGATCAACCTTATAAGCGGGGTTCCTCCCTATGGGGGAGGGAGGAACCGCGCTAAAACAGCAACAGAGAAGAATAGCTGGCCAAATAGCAGGTATAGCAGATCACATTGCAGGAGGCCTTGACTCGTTAAAGATTTATACTGTCATAGTAAAGAAGCAAGAGCAGCAATGTACGGTTGTATTGTATACAATAATAAAATCTATTTCTGACAATTCTTACAGAAGCACACTAACCATGACTCCGAATTACTTCATTGAAAAGTTATTTAACATTATAGGAATAATAAAAGTCATTCATACATTGACTAAAGCGTATAATGTTTTCGTTACACGACAAGAAAACTGAACAATTTGCAACAGTTAATGATGAAAGACCGTTGAATCAGCTAAGAATAAAAATCGCATAGTCATCTTGGGCTTTAGATGTCCACATAATTACTACAATATACGTGTAAACTATTTACCATATTTACTTATAAAGGCTGTTATTTTCTACGCATATTTCACGACATCCCGCCACCAAATAAAATAATTTCACTTCTAAATGAATTATTTACGTCCTGCGTCACCGTGAAGTTTTAAGGTGTTAACACGGAACTTCTGATTGGGATATCATTTTTCAAAAAGCTTCGAGAAAAAGCCTTTCCATTCCACATATATTTTTTTTAGGAGAGTCGAGTTTTCTGCACTTGCGACAAAGGTCCTCCTTTGAATTTTATAAATTTTAAAAAAAATTATAACCGAAGTCGTCTTTTTGACGAGTACAGCACATTCTAGAATTATTTATAATATAACAAGCCGAAACAGTAATGAGAGATGGAGGTGATTAAAATGGCAGATATAACTAAATTTAAATTAATTTGAAAGCGACCGATTAAATTAATATTTACTAGAAATACGAGAAAATCAGGTAAATCAAAATTTTAAAAGCTTCATAAACATAAAAGATAGCTTTCTTAAATGCGTAAACATATCAAATAAAAATTCCTGGCGTGATCCAATATTCCAAGCCTAATAATAATCAAATATACACATTTTTTAGCACTTTCCTCCGAAGGAAAGTAGCTATTGAGGTTGCATTCATGACGGAATTTTTGAAAACTTTCTTCGAATCTTTATCGATCCTTCCTAGTAGACACCGAAAATGACCCCCGTTAAAATTTATATATATATATATATATATATATATATATATATATATATATATATATCTACACACACACACACACACACACACACATATATATATATATATATATATATATATATATATATATATATATATATATATATATATATATATATATATATATATATATATATATGTATATTTATGTGTGTTTGTGTCTTAACACGATAGCGGCCAGAGTTTTTGTTTTTTTTCGTCACGAAACTTGGTATACAGCATTCAATTAGCAAACGATTGTTCGAGTTCGTTAACCACCAAAATCGGTTAACCAGAAGGAGGGGTTTACCCCGAACCCAAAACACTAATTTGACCATGCCGTCCGCAATATTTGTTATATTTCAACGGAACTTGGTATTCGTAGTGGTGATTTAGAGAGAAAAGCGAGATGTAAAAATAAACTAAATCGGTTCATTAGGAGGGGGGCCCACAATACCAATTCGCCACTACCAGCCGTGATTTTTGATATATTTCGACGAAACTCGGCATTCGTAGTGGTAATCTACAGGTAAATATGTGTTGTAAAAATAAACTAAATCGGTTCATTAGGAGGGGGGGTTTACTCCAGACCCAAATTACTAATATACTCATACCGGTCTTAATTTCTGCTGTATTGTAACGAAACGCGGTATACGTCGTGGGTAACTCATGAGAAAGAACTGTTGTAAAAATGAGCTAAATCGGTCAATCGGAAAGGGGGGTTTACTTTGTACTACATTTCAATAGAATTAGCCCGCGAGACGTAAGTTCGCGAGGCCGCCGCAAGGGGCGCTTTCTACCACTGGAGGGACTGTATCCTGTTCCTGCGTCAGATCAAAAGACGAAAATATGAAGTTTGTTGTATTTATTAAGTAGTGTAGTAGGTGCCATGTGTAAACATAACTCTGGAAGCAAATTAATTACAAAATTAATAATTTAACAGTTACTAATTACAAAGTTAAGAGAGAACTATTCATATTTTTCTTTTATTTATGTAGGATATTTTAAGCAAATTGTTCTGGAAAGCAGCCTACACTACCCTAATTCTGAGGAAAGTGCTTAGTTATGCAGCTTCTGCGTGACGGACTTTTTAATTATTATTAATGTCATGCTATCCATTTGCAATGGGTTAAAACACACAGAACATTATACGTAATATATTAAACACAGAACGTACGATCAAATATTTACTAATAGACTGCCAACGACAATGTAATATTGACATCCCATATGATATGCAGGAACATTTAGGGAATGATAGGGAGGGGCATGGTGTACAATTGGTCAGGGGCCCCAGTCAGTTACCACCCTGTTCATTTACAAATGTATTTAATTTTGTTTTCAGAGAAATGCCAGTTTTAAATATTTTTTGGTAATGTTAATGGAAGAGGGGGGGGGGGGGGCGTAAGGGGCCCGTGAAATTATTTGGACAGGGGACCGTAATTTCTTCCGGTGAGCACTGAATTGATAGTTATAGTGTATCACATGGTTTAGAGTGCAGGAATTTAAAAAAAAAAAAAAAAATAGACATGTATTAATATATACTGGCAGTTTTCGTGTTTTTTCCTAATCTCGAAAATGGATGCAAAATCATGGTAAGTGATCATTTGAAAGCTTAATAAATATCCGACCAAAAAGGTTCATGCGTGATTTTCGACCTCAGTTTGATCACCTCAGTCTTAGAATAAGGTTTTTAAATTTTCAAGTTCATTCTAAGCTTTTCCGAATCCCTCGAATTACAATACTTAAGTGGAAACACGCTAAGTTCAGGTGAATTCGCAGAAGCTATTTCTAAGATAGAAATGTTTATGAGAAGTTTATCCTATCTGGCTAAACCCCCAGACGTAAAAGGGAAATAATTTGCTCGCCCGCAATCTGTGACTAATGAACGCTTATAGTTTATTCCGGGTGAATAACAGAGAGAAATGTCACCATTGAAGAAAGTACCGTTGAAAAACAATAAAATCTTAGACTACTGAATTTCTATCACGATCGATCAAAGACAAACTTGTTGACAATGGCGTTTTCTTAATTTTCTCTTCGTTTTATAAATATTAATGCTATTTTACACTTAAAATATTTCTTTTTACACCTTTCCTTTATATGCTTCT